>OZ024905.1:40781817-40844317 GCA_964017125.1 Flabesymbios commensalis | reverse complement strand
GTGGTTTAGATACTTTTTAAAGTGGCTATGATCACTTCTTCATTGGCCAAGTTTACTTCTGTACTGGCTGAGATAACTTTTAATGTGGTTGTAATCACTTTTTCAGTGGTCAAAATCCCTTTTGTAGTGGCTGGTGATTTTTAAAGTGGCTGTGATCACTTCTTCAGAGGCCAAGTTCACTTTTGTAGTGGCTTAGATAACTTTTAAAGTGGTTGTAATCACTTCTTTAGTGGTCAAGATCACTTTTGTAGTTGTTGAAATAACTTTTAAAGTGGCTGTGATCACTTCACCAGTGGTCAAGATCACTTTTGAAAAATTGCACCATAGAGTGTAAAGTAATAACAAACAATTATTCCATGTAAAATTAACATGAGCGAGAAGTCCTGTTTGTATTCACTAAAAGACGTTGGAAATTTTTCATATGGAGGTATAAAATACAAATTTTGTTGTACATTTCGTATTTAACATAACTAAAATATTATGTAGCTATGTAAAAGCCATTGATAGTGACTTTCAACTGATATCAAAGATGTTGGTATATTTTTTTATTTTGAATTTTTCATTTTTTGTGTTGATATATACAAATTTCAAACAGACGGCGGCCATTTTGTATCTTGACATGTTTTGTTATTATTCATATAATATATTTTTTTTTTATAAAACAGCTCTAATTTTGCTTCATGTCCATTATTTTGATGCAGAGTCAAGTAAAATCCACAAAATAACATATTAAAAAAACAGATGGCAGCCATTTTGTATTTTTCTTTCACAAAAATTATGTGAAATTTCCAAGCACACATAACATCCAGACTTATTTATAAGCATACCTGGATTGAAAAAAACGTGGCCTAAATGTGAATACATGTAAAACACGTTTGATGAAATGGTGTTTCCGAACGCAGTTTTGTTGTTGTTGATTTCGCTGATTTTTTTTCAAATTAAATTATATTTAGGCATGCGTGAAGCAAGAAGCGGAATTCAATTATCGCTCATATGCTATATAGAAGTTGCAGAGCGGCTTACCAGAACAGAACAGACATTCAAGTAACCCTACCCCCTTATTTAAAAGTGAGCGACGTTGTTAAAAACATACTTAGAAACTTTATATAAGTCGTCGAAATAGGGTTTACATCCCTATATTTTCAATGTTAACATTCAATTTCGTGTTCAGTATTATCGCAGGGCTCTGAAAAACTTAGTTTCGTTGAGATGTGGAGGGGGAGGTGCATGGTAGTCATAAGTAGCCCATCGCCTAAATGTTATCGTTTGCCCATATATAATTTTGCTTCATATGATTATAACCGAATTTTTAGCCATACTGCAGCCATTTTGGATTCCAAAATAGTCTTAATTATTGCATTTTCAAACTATGGAAATGCAAAACAGATTTATGCTAATAAAATTTGACAAACATACATTGTTACAAGACATATTAACCGAGTGTGTTTGTCCTTTTTAGAGTCGAGTCCATCATAACTGAGACATTTTCAAAGCTTTTTCGATTCCATGGCGGCCATCTTGAATAATTAAAATTTCTCAAAGGTGACACCTCCACACCACCCTGGATAGCTTTATGAAGACCCCAAAGATAAATAATCAGCAGAGAACTATATCAAAGAATTTTGGGTCAGGCCAATATTCGGCATTCTGCTGCCGGACTATACCGGAGGTTGAAAATACTACCCAGCAAACATGAGACATTGGGTGAACGTTGGTTTACTGTTGACCCATCGTCTACGTCGTTGGCCCAACATTAAACCAACGTTGGCCCAACGTCTCATGTTTGCTGGGTAGCTTACAATACAGTATTATTATTAGGGTTATCAGGCGGGGAAGATAACCAGTTCATGTACTCGACCATGCACCATCAGGTGATACATAGAGGGTACAAAGTACACACAAATTGACACATCCCAGCAAACATGAGACGTTGGCCCAACGTTGATTTACTGTTGGGCCAACGTCGTAGACGGTGGGCCAACAGTAAACCAACGTTGGGCCGACGGCTCATGTTTGCTGGGATAGAACCAGGCATTCTACCTGTTTATCTCTGAACTGCTGCAAAACCGACATAATATATATTTAAAGATATTCAACATGTTCTGTCTGATCATGCATATTTTGTCAATTACTTCGAGATAATAATGTAAAATGTAAAAAATAATTATGAATATGCGAAAGATAATTGAGAGAAAAGCGACACAACCAGGGTAAAATTATCAAAAAAGCAGTATTTTTATTTTGCCTCCTTGACATTTCCTTAATATGTCAACATGTCCATAGACTGGAATTGCGTAAGTTTTTAAATTTTGTGTAAAACATTTGACCAAAATAAGAAATACGGGAATTTCGTCTCTATATTTCGCTTAACTGGTGAGTGCGCAGCACAAAAATTAAAAAAACTTCTAGTCTATGGACATGTTTACATCATATGAACATATTAAGAAGCCAAAATAAAATTACTGATTTTTTAATGATTTTAGCCTAATTGTGTCGCTTTAACCAGTTCAATAATGACTAAAAAAACCACGTGTTGTCCGAAATTTTCTAGTAAACAATAAATCATGCTGCTGTTGTTGAATTTGTATATCGGCCTACCAATCGTCTACGACGCTGGCCCAACATTAGACCAGCACATCACCATATAGGCCTATATGTATATACCGGTATCCGTTTGTAGTTGTCATCTGGGCCAACCCGACCACTGACTAGCCAAGTCTGAAAAGCCTGACCAAAAAATAGACGGTTATAATTTCTTTCTGAACATAACAGGGGAGTCAGAGGCTATTTTATTTTCATAGTCTCTGATTTAAATTACAATACGAGTGGCACAGGCAGTTACTTCAAACCAATAAACCCCATTAATTAAACTAAATATTGTTCCATCTTTAGCGGGGAAAGTCTTTAACTGTCTACTGGGGCAATAGAACAAATAATAGAAAATCTACATGTTTTCATAGAAACTATTCCACATTATTGAATGTTGTGATATCCGCGGGCTCCTTGAAACTTCTGTTATGTGACGTCACCAGAATGAGTAGACAGTGACTTCACAGTATGAATATAAATTGTGACGTCATAAATACAGCACTCTAGCTCGAGTATACGTTCAAGTGACATGGAAAATATACACAAGGAAATTATGCCCTTAAAGCTAAGTAAAACAAATAATTTAAACTATTTAAAATTAAACTATTAGAGGGCCTCATCACATGGGCGTCATGAATAGCCATTTTATTAGAACAAACGTTACCTGGTATAGGAAATAACTTGTAAATTAGTTGTTAATGAATCTTTTATGGGCTGGTGGGGGGACGATTCGTTCTGCTGTCCTACTCCCCATATACTCATATACTTTGAGTAGAGCCTACTGGAGGCGCCCCTTGGATCCGCCAATGGGAGGCTTTTTTTAAATGATATAAATACACTAGCTTACATAGTATAGGGCCTACTACGAATAAACCTGTGCCTAATTAATACAAACTTCTATTCCAGTAAAAAATAAAATTTTACTTTGTTGGCGCTCGGACTTCTAATGGTTGTTTTTTGTGTGTATTTGTATGCATTTTATCAAATTAACACAAAAACGACAGACACTGTATGAGTACATCAATGTATTATATATAATAATGTACCACCAATAATGTATATACCCTGAATCCTGTACGGATATAATATGGTGATAAATTTGATTTGATTTGATTTGACTTACAATACGAGTGGCACGGACAGTTATTTTACCAAGGCCTATTAAGAAAACTTTAATTATGCTATTAGCCGGACCGGTTCCGTCACCCCTGCATAACTAAATTGTTTTCGCAGAGCGAATTTCTAATGAAAGCTCATTTTGATTCAGAAAACATAGGCCAACAGCTCATCCAGAGCAATGACACGAAGTTTCCGTACTTTTCGTGATGGCTCATGTATGTTTCAGCGATTAGTTTTTCACTGGTCAAAATTTGGTAGTCCAGGGAGCATAATTTGAATGTTATAAAATTTTCTATCGAACAATTTGCCAATATAATGATTTTAGAAGAGGAGTTCTGTGACAAAAACGGAGAGACTTAGTGACGACCCGCGGTAAACAGTTATGTAAGCCCTATCAAAATAACTATGAAAATAAATTTAGAAAATTGAGACCTCACTGACATTTCCGCGTGATGTGTCACAGGCGCGGATCCAGAGGGGGCGCTCGCCCACCCCTTTTTGGGGCCAAAGTCCCCTAAATTAGCCAAAAAAATATTTGGGTTGAACCCCCGAAACCCCTCCTTTTTTCAAATCCTGGATCCGCCCATGGGTCACATTTGTTTCGTCACATATAAAAGATACATGTTTTTTTCTAGCCCTGAATACAAGTCTATTTCGCCCGAGCTGCATATCGGGCGGAATAGCCTTGTATTCAGGGTTAGTTTTTTCTAGCTGAATGAATTGACAAAGGAACTGATTGATGGATGATTTTTCGAATGTAATATTATACCCAGAACAGAGTTATCTACCGCTGTAGATGATGCTGAACATTCTGGCCTACCCGAAGAAATAATACTCAAACTTCACTACAGATGATGAAGTTCTGAAGTAGGCCTATATCCACTAAAGCCACGAATACAAGATAAATGATGAAATTTACAATTACGATTTTAACTACCGGAATGGTTGCGGTATAATTTATTAAACATTGTTATAAATAAAAAAAATATTATAAAAAATAAATATGTAGAATTGTTTTAATCGAAGTATTTTATATACTGGTAGCCTACATGTAATAGTTATCTCAACAATTAGTATTAAACAATATAGGCTTATTCTTTTATTAATGGAGTATCAGCACTATTTATTCACATGAGCAATACATGCATTTTTTTGTTTCTTTAAATGAGATCTTTTAATATATAGTTGAAAAGGGTTTCCACTTTCAGTTATTCAATAACAACGAGGTAGGAAGATACAATTTAATGTAGAATGATCGGTGGCTTAAGCCTTAATAAAGTGCTTCATCGCATAAGTTTTAAAACATGAAATAATCTTGTTTTATGTTCTAAATTTCGCAAAATTTGAGCAATTATGTGAGTTATTTGCAGCCACCGTGCCGAGTTATGTCGGGTTTCGCAATAGTCAAACTGTCGACAATTAGTTTGAGTATTGACGTAGGAGATTGCGTAAGAAGAACAAAGGTGCGAGAAATTAAAGACAAGTGTGTCCCATTAGCGACAGCACGTTTTGAGTGCTATATATCAAATTACGAAGAAATCAGTAAGCGCATCAAGGAATGGTTATTTAATTTGATTTTGTACAGTGAATGGATGTACGCATATATTAATAACTTACCAGTACAATACAGCTATACTCTAGTACCTTTAATGTCAGCGGTGGTTATGACAGGCGATACAGACCCTATGTGTTCCAGATCTAAAATATTTTCGAGATATAAAAAGCTTCGAAATATAATATATGACATTACATATGTGGATACATCCATGTACCTGCTTAGATACAAAATGTTACGGTGAGATATGGAAATAAATGACACTTGTCACGAAATGAGACAATTATGAACAGGCAAATACTGATACAGACTCCAGATTAATAGCTGTTTGCCTGGCCCTCACCTACATAAACAATGTACTACACAGTGTATGATGCGTTTCGAGTAGACGTTATTTGTTCACGCTACTCACCAAATTTAATGACACGTAACGTAACGAGGCATACTTTGATCTCCACATTGACAAAAATCAAATATATCTTTGGTCATTCATCCAATGTTTTAAATACAGAATTCAAGTGTGGCAGGGTATTAAATAAGGTGTTTGGAAACAAACTGGTGTCAAGTAAGAAAGTGTGACTGACTATAATTTAAAGCTGCTCCTTGGTATGAGACTTTTTCAATTTTGTCAATTTTGAAAATTTTATTTATATGAAGTCTTATATTGCCATGTTAACAAAACAAGTCAGCAATATACAGCACTTTACACCACATTTTCCAACGCCTTTGACTGTGAGATCAGAGCAATCGCCGCTAATTGGTGTCTTGTAGTCAGGACATGGGGTGATACACCTGCAACACTGATTGTCTGTCCAACGCTGAGCCGACGACAACAACATGTGGCCCAATGCTGTAGGAACATTCAACCGTCCTTTAGCGAGTGTTTAGGTATACAAAACGTTTGTTTGGGTTTTAAGCGGTTTCATAGAAATGTTGATATAAAATATTTTTTTAAATCTAAAAACTGTGAAAAAAATAAATCATGATCTGGGGGATACACTACTTCATTACAAAACTAAAAACGTGAATCGATGTCATCCCAAGGAGTTGCTTTAAAGAAGATGAAAAAAAGTTATAATTGACCTGAAATTGAAAAATAATTGAATAATTACGCATCCACTTATTCTCTTCAATTATAATTACGCCTTAAATTATGCCGAAAATATAATTAATTATATAATTATAATTGACCCCAGCCCTGAATGGAATAAAAATTATATAATGTATTTTTTTTACTGGGTGGGGGGGGGGTGGTTAGTAAATTGCGAGAAAAATGATCAAAATATAAAGAAAAAAATCAGATAAATGATATATCACAAATTCTATTTATTTTCTTCTGAAACAACACATCAGAAATGTTTAATTTGCTCATATTTATATACAATATAATACAAAAGAAATAAATATGAAAACTACTACCTGTACACTTGGCGAAATAATATAATGTACAAATTAAAGCCAGACTGAAGGATTGCCTAAAAATATATTAATACATAATAACCAAAATACTACATGCCTTGTACATACAATTTGTACACAAACTTCAGAGTGGTGCAGTTTCCTTGCTAAAAGGTCTGTGAGGTCTCAAGATTATCTAGATAATCTACAAAATAAACAAACAAAGACTAGTTGTTTTAATTTCCTTATCTGCAAAAAACTGATAACACTTGACAATATAATTAAGTATGCCCTATATAATAACTAAATTTTCATTCAAAAACATTTCATTGACTAAATGTCAACTCATGGATGAAATTTTATTACTTTTCAGTACCCAAATAATAATGTTTTGAGGTAATTATTTTTTTATCCATGTAACCAAGTTTTAACAATAGACAAAAATACCCAATAACATTTATTATTTTAATAAACATTTTCATAAATGGCAAGTAGGAGGCAAGTAAAGAGTCCTTTGATGAATATTCTTCGAAATGACTGAAGAGATCTGTTACAATGTTGCTTTAAGCATCCGCCAAAATTATAATAATACTTCTCAATGCCTTCTGAAGTACACTTCAACTGATTCTCAGTCACATTGTGCTACACAAACAGTTCATATTTTAACAGAACATATAGCATTAGACATGAAATAATATCACATACAATATTATGAAGTACAAATAGTAGTGTATGTTTATCTGTGTAAACAAATTTGTACAGCATTCACAGTATCAGTATTTGTAACCCTTGTGCAGCTAGGAACGTATACAATATATATGTTTCAAGTCAAAAAGCACACCAATTAAATTGATAATTTGTGTATGCCTAACTAACAAAATAATTCAATTTTTCAAAGATTGAAATGTTGTTTGTGATTTAAGCAAAATTAAAGTTGAAAATTGAGCTAGCAATTCCAGCTTCAAATGAATGAAGAATAGTAACAAGAAAATTTAGCAGGATTATGTTAACGTACTTTTAGATTAATACATCCCTGTACGCTGAACGTGATAGTAATCAGCCTATCAAGTGGACTTTGGTGGTGAAAGGGTTAAACCTTTCAGTTAACCAAAATATTTTACTAATTTCTTTGACATTTTATTTTACTGATATGAAATAGGATGATTAATGTTGTAATTTAAGCCTCAACCCTGACGTCGACTATGGTAGGCTTTCTGTCATTTTACTAGCGTTTGGTGTAACCATTTTTCAACAGTGAAATATTTTCTACATCTCTGAAACACTAATATCGCGTTGACGTAAATTTTACAAATCCAAGTCATCTGATTATACTGTCACTTTTAACCCTTGTGCTGCTAGAACCCTATATAAACATCAATAAAAATATCACAAAATTTGATAAAATTGTTTTTGGTAGATACTCATACGGTTTCAAACATCAATAGAAATATCACAAAATTTGAAAAAATAGTAGATGCTGAGTTGATCCAATAATTCAATATTGGAGATGTTTATTTTTCCTTAAATATAAATATTTTTCATCATTTGAAGCTGGAAATTGCTTTAGCAATTTCAGCTTCGGATGATGAAAAATAGAGGCAAATAATTCAGCAAGACAAAGTTAAGTGATATAATGATACATATTAGGATTAGCCTCACATCTACACAATATTTAATAAATAACAACATACATGTACGTATTTGTAAATATGGGTAGTTTAGCAGGAAAGGGAATATCTAAAAGAATATGAATCCGACATAATTATATATGCATACATAATGTCACTGCTATCATATTACTGCTCAAATTATTTAATTTATATAGGTTGCATTGCCTAAATCTATTGTAACTAAACACCAAGGATTGTGATAAATACTCACAACATATTGATATTACCTTGAATTTTTCTATTCAAATTGTTTAAATAATCCTAAATATATGCATATAAACAACATAACATTTCATATAAAATTATAGATACATCATAGGTTAAGTTCACATGAGCCCTATCTTCTTATTGCACATCTCCCAAACCATACACTGGCTGAATAAGGATCAGTTTATAACTGCTCCAGCAATTCTAACCAGACGTTGATTTTTCACCTGAATGCATTTGTAAACATTTTCTTGGTACACCAAACTTTGAATTTTCAATCAGTAGAATAAAACCTTTGAGCATTAACAACCACTACAATAGATTATTATCTTTTCTTTTGGCTGAAAATAGTGTTCAAACAAAACTAATTGCAGAAGTTTGCACACAAATTAACCCTTTCAAGCCTGAATTTACCATTGTCATCTTCATCCACTACAAGCCGCGAATTGCTGTCGCAATTCTCGACTTGTAGTGGATGAAGATGATTTGATGTGGTTAAAAAATTAAAGAAAATTGAAGCGTATTGATAAACCAGTTTCATGGAAATTTTCGTTCTAAAACCTATTGTTGTAAGAAAATCAAGTGTGTTTTCAGAGATGCAAAATGATGCTTTAATGCATTGTGCTGGCTTAAAGGGTTAAGCAAACATAAGTTATTTTTACTCGCTTGCAAGTTGTGGGTCATGGTAGTGAGTCACAATTCAAATGGGTGGAAAATGAAATTATATTGTGTTTTAACCCTTTAACACCAAGTTAATTTATATAGGTTTTCACTCACTTAACCCTTCAAGCGCCGAATTATTTTTGTATAAACCATGGCGACCAAAGGGTTATTTTCAATTTATTTTCAATCATCATAAATGTCTTAGTTAGGTATTTCCAATTAATTTGAATACCTATGTTATGGGTCTACGGCAATTAGAAATATATTTATACTTACAGTGCAGTTATCGACATTAGAGGTCAGAACCTGACGTCTATGGATGTCGGATTCTGACGTCTAAAGTATATCCCCGCGCTGTTAGGGTCAAAGTTGTTTCTCGCTACCCTGACCCACAACGTTAAGTTAGTCAAATAGCTTTACCTTTCCCCCCCCCCAAAATAACATTTTAAAATTCTGCTTTAGCATTCGGAAATAAATGACCACAAGATCATTCTATGTAATTGTGTTTTTTTCTGTTTTGATATGTCAATGGAGTTGAATCGAGCGGGTTCATTTCAAAGCATCCTCTTTACCAGGAGACTGAAGTGTGGCCCGTGAATTGGCATAGTTCATCATGTGTGGTCACATTGAAAAAAATGAGTTATGATGAATCTGTATAGCATCAGTTGAGGTTAGACAAGTTCACCTAGGTATTCCTATAGATGTTTAACTTCAAATCCCTTGGATACTTCCTTGTGAAAGCCAGCACTGTGGGCTACATTCAGTCAGTTGTCCGTGGTATTTCTGAAACAACATGGAATGTTACCAAGAACAGTGAGCACACTGACAATATTTTGAGCAGTACCACACCATGTACTGACATCGGTTCCCGTCTGGACATCAGCTGAGTGAACCATAGTAGATACCCTCACATTTTCACGGGCACTCTGCACATTATAATGCACCCTACTCCCATTATCACTGGCATTCTGGACATTATAATGATGGACTGAGATTCCTGGTCTTGTGACCAATCGTTGCCAAGGTCCATTGTCAGTTTGGCAACGGGGGGCCCTCTGCTACCAGAGATGAGCCTCATGTTGTGGCATACGCACAACACCCACCCCTCCACCAAGGCGACGGTAGTTCATATTTCCATAAAGGCGCCAGCAGTTCTGTTCAGGATCATATATTTCCACTGTTTTAAGGTAAGTAGTACCATCAAAGCCACCAATAGCCATCAATTGTCCATTTACTACAGCCAAACCAACCTGCGTAATATAAAAACATTCATGATAATCCAAAGACAGTGCAGCCTTATCTATTTGACAAATAATCACTGGGTCTACATGCTAACAAAATTTTATTAGAGAATATGTATAATAACATAATTGGTAAGCATATTATGTATTCTGCATGTCTGGCTACTAAAGAATCAGTTCAGTTATTATTGTGACTAAAGGTTTTATCTTATTTTCTTCTAGATCAAATGAGATGACTCACCCCGCTTCTTCTTGATGTCATGGCCACAACAGGCTGCCACGTGTTGGCTTGTGGATTATAACGCTCTGCTGAGCTCAGTTCAGTCGCATCATCTCGTCCACCCACAGCATAAATCATGTTATTGTAGACTGCCACGCCTAGGTGTTTCCTTCTCGTACCCATGGGGGCGACCGGTGTCCACCGATTTGTCACAGAATCATACCTTTCCACTAAAACAAAAGTACATTTTGGATTCATTCATAAACACATTTGATGTGGTATTACTATGAAACCTGATTTATCACAAATCTATATTTTATCTAATTTAGCTACAATTTTTATTAGCCACAAAAAAAATGTAGATCATTGTCAGATACAAAAATATTCATCAGATTGGAAATAACAGAATCCCTTTAATGAAATGCAGAGGTTTCTGGTAAATTCACCTATTTTATGCATTGTGCCTTTTAGGGATGGTTTGCATATTAACCCTTTGCCTGCTAATCATGACAATAGTTGCTTTTAATCTGTTTTATTAGCCGATTAATTCACAATTATTGGGAATGAAATTCAAACATCAAGATTTTCAAATATTCGGTATCAAATTAAACAAATATAAGTAATTTCCACCAACTTGAAATTTTGTGGGTCTCAATAGCGAGACACAACTTCAAGTGGGTGGGAATTAAAATTATTCAATTTAGCAGGATAAAAAAATATCCTGACCAGTTTCCAGTTATGCAGAGAGGCAAACCTTCAGACAATAAAAACATAATCCTTGAGCTGAAAAGTCGTAATTAGACAACATAACACGTAGTCAGAGTGTGGTATTCACATTCTTTTTAAGTGATGGTATTTTGTCTATATATTATAAATAATTGAAGTGCTAGAAACTTATACATTGGAGATAATTTAACCCTTTCCATGCCTTTCCCGGATCGTGTCCGGGAATTTTAATACTGATTACAATGCCAATCCCGGACCGTGTCCGGGCTAGTTGAGAGTAAATTCCCTAGGTACTCCTGCATGCTGAACAGTCGCCAAGTGTAGTCTAGTGTATCCAGCCTGTATAAAAACATTATGAGCGTGTACTACAGAGCCATCTGGTGACTGTTTGGCGGGTACCAACCGTTGCTAAGCTCTGGTTAGGCCCTGTAGGCCTATTGGCATTTTGTTAGGTTGGTTCCCAAAACGGAGGCCGTGTTGATGTTTTGCCGTGAATTGAAACAGCTGGCGACTGGCCTACAATCACAATGTCATTAAAAACTAGACGAGCGACAGCCGAACAAGCTAGAAAACTGATCCGTGAATGGGTAGATGCTGGGAAACCAGACGATATCGAATCCGATGATAATGAAATTGATGATGATCTGGAGAGCCAATTCTCTGACTCTGGACAGTCTGGTGGTGGAGGGGACTCTGACTCTGCTTCTGGCTCTGAGCATGATTCTTCGACTGATGAAGTAACAGTAGAACTGGAAGCGAGGCTCGATAGATCAACTGGAGCAACTGTGGTTTGTATTTATCACTACGATTGTTTGTTGAATTTAGCCTATTTTCTAGCGATTATAACAGTGGATTTCATGTCCATTGACATCTGTTACTTATCAAAAAACGTTGAAAGTCTATAATCTACCATATTTAGGTAGGCTATAGGCTTATACTGTATGCTCCTAATCTTAATTTTGCCATGTCCTCATAGGCTTAGTCATACACTATAATTTAATGCATGCATGCATACATGTAGGCCTATGATGTAGATCTAGAACGTATTTTTAGTTTCCATGGCCTGTATAGGCCTACTCAATACTGGTGGTAGCCTACATAGCCTCCATTAGACATTACACATTTAGCCTAACTGTTTTTGCTACCCTCCCTCCTAGAACCCCATATCACGTGAGACACATCTAAATCGTATAAAATCGTCAATTAACTAAATGGCTTATATATTTTTTTTTTCCTGCACTAGGCCACTGTTTAGGCCTATTTACATATGCTTCTGCTAAACATGAATGGTGACCAATCATCATGATCATTGTTCCATATATATAGCCTAGTAGTTGTAAGGTGATAATATTATTGTCTGTCATGTTCATTTTCGATGTTGCAGGATGCTGGTGGAGATGCATCTGCAGGGGCGAATCTCCGCCGTGACTCAGCTCAAAGTGGCAACTGGGAGAACGTCTCTGCGACAGATACTGCACAGCAGCCACATGAGTTCGAACCTGTAGCGCCCCCTGGACCGAACATTGGTGACCTTGATGCAGCGAGTGAGGCTATTGACTATCTAAAACTTTTCCTCACCGAAGATATTGTACAGGGACTGGTTGATGAAACAAATGCCTATGCTCATCGCAAGCTTCAGCAGCCAAACCTCAAGCCCCAATCTCGGCTGCGTGCTTACACAGACACCAGTGTGGAAGAGATGTACCGTTTCTTTGGAGTGATATTGAACATGGGTATTATCCACGCTCCAGAGATACAGGCCTATTGGAGGTCGGATTGGATCTCCAATATTCCTTTTTTCCATGACGCTTTTGATCGGAATCGATTCTTACTGCTTTATCACACAGCATTACATGCATGTCAGGACAACCCAGCAGGAGGACGTGGGCATAAAATCCAGCCTATTGTGGAAGCCATGTGCATATCATTCCAGCAGTATTTTGTCCCCTACCAAGAAGTTTCAGGTGATGAAAGCATGATTGGTTATAAGGGACGGCTTAGCTTCAAGCAATACAATCCCAAAAAACCAATAAAATGGGGGATTCTCATGCGCACCCTGGCTGACAGTGCGACAGGGTATATGTTGAATATTCACCCTTACTTTGGCAGATCGGACGAAGAGGAAATTCCTGAAGGGCTGACAAAGACTGCCATGAATATTGTGAAGCTCATGGAGCCTTACCTGGATAGGGGCTACCACGTCTTCTGTGATAGGCTGTACACTAGTGTGGGCCTCACAGACAAGCTGTATGAACGAAAGACATATTTCACAGGCACTGTCATGCTGAACAGGCGGGGCCTGCCAAAACAGCTTAAGGCAAAGTTGGGGAAGGGAGACATAGGCGCGTTCCGCAGTGGTCACACCATGGCTCTGTCCTGGAAGGACAAGAGGGTGGTCTCCATGCTCAGTAGCTACTATGAGGGTTCGGAGACCGTAGCTGTGCAGAGGCGAGGGAGTGTGGTAAATAAGCCACTCGTGGTTGCAGAATACAATAAGTACATGGGAGGAGTTGATTTATCAGATCAAATGAACTCCTACTATGGCTTCATACGGAAGTCAATCAAATGGTGGAAAAAGGTGCTATTTTGGCTTTTGGAGGTCTGCGTCACAAACGCATTCATCCTGTGCAAGCTGACAAGGCCTGGCAACAAACCAATGTCTCTGCTAGCCTTCCGTCGTGAACTGGTTGTACAATTGGTGCCAATGGTCCCTGGAGCTGCTTCTCGCAAGAAGCCTGGTCGTCAAAGGTCAGGTCCACCAGAACAGCGTCTGGATGGGAAACTACATGTGTCTGCTCAAGATGAGAACAAGAAAACCAGAGAATGCAAGGTCTGCAGTGATAGAAAAAGTGGTAACAGATGGGAGACCAGCTACTACTGTAAGACCTGCACGGACAGGCCAGCTCTGCATACGCTGGAGTGTTTTGAGCGCTACCACTCCATGACGCACTACCATATTCTGAGGGTGAAGACCACACAGACCAAGAGGAAGCCACCTCCACCCAAGTAAAATGAACTGTACATTGCGCATGTACACAGTGCAACTAACTCACTGAGACGTTGCTTCAATTTTTCACATTAGTTTGATTTTAAAGTCTGATTTTAAAGTTGATAATTCTGACGATTTTGATGGTGCTTTCGTGTTTTTATATTGCACAGTAGTATTGGGGAATGAATCCAGAAGGGGATATCACTCCTCACTTCCACAAAACCACTTGACATACCTGCTAAAATGGTCCTTGACCCTGAGTTTGACCTTCATATGACCTTGGAATGACTTTGCACGCCACCTCAGTATAGTGGAACTCCAACCTGTGCTACTCTCTCCACAGTCATATGTAAAATTGTTGCAATTCAAGCCATAGCTGAAGGTTCACACTACCATAATTGGTCACTTTTGGTATTTAAGTTTAGTCCTATAAAAAGGGGGAAATAGTGAATATATTCGAAGGCGAAAATAAGGGTAATCCGAAGGTGCTATCACACCTTGGGTACTGTTATTACCCTAAAACTACTTGAGACACCTGCTGAAATAGTGTTTGACCCCGAATGATCCAACTACAGTCATATATAACACTTAGCCCACGCATAAATCAAGTTGGAAGACATAAAATGGTATTTTTGGTATTTTTTATTGAGTTTGACCTTCATATGACCTTGATATGACCTTGTAATGACATTTGCATGCCACCTCAGTATGCCTACAGTGGAACTCCAGCCCACACAGTCATATGTAAATTTGTATTATTCAAGGTATAGCTGAAGTTTCACACTACTATAATTGATCACTTTTGGCATTTAATTTTAGTCCTGGAAATGGGAGAAATAGTGAATGTATTCGAAGGTGAAAATAAGGGTAATCCGAAGGGGCTATCACACCTTGGGTACTGTTTTTACCCTAAAACTACTTGCGACACCTGCTGAAAGAGTGCTCGACCTTGAATGATCCAACTACAGTCATATATAACACTTAGCTCACACATATATCGAGTTGGAAGGCATAAAATGGTATTTTTTTTTAGTTTTTATCGAGTTTGACCTTCATATGACCTTGATATGACCTTGGAATGACCTTTGCACGCCACCTCAATATAGTGGAACTCCAACCTGTGCTACCCTCTCCACAGTCATATGTAAATTTGTTGTAATTCAAGGCATATCTGAAGTTTCACACTACTATAATTGGTCACTTTTGGCATTTAATTTTAGTCCTGGAAAAGGGGGAAATAGTGAATGTATTCAAAGGTGAAAATAAGGGTAATCCGAAGGGGCTATCACTCCTCGGGTACTGTTATTACACTAAAACTACTTGAGACACCTTCAGAAATAGTGCTTGACCCTGAATGATCCAACTACAGTCATATATAACACTTAGCTCACGCATAAATCGAGTTGGAAGGCATGAAATGGTAATTTTTGGTATTTTTTATTGAGTTTGACCTTTATATGACCTTGAGATGACCTCGGCATGACCTTGGCTTTCAACCCCAGTAAAGTGCAACCCAAACCCGTGCCACCATACATAGCCAGTTACAAATATGAGAGTTCATTATGAATGATGTTCTGTAGGCCTACTGATGAATCTTAATTGTTTTTTTTTTAGCCAAATTAGCCATTATGCTAGATTAATTAGGCATTGTAGTAATTGACAACGGCTGAATTATTGGGCATGGAAAGGGTTAAGCAGCCTGGCTCAATGTGAAGCAGTAGTAGGCTCTCAACTCATACACTAGTTTTGACACTGATTTGAAATTGTAGAATAATTCTAGATATTAACAAGAGGCCTGAAGTCCTATATAATCCCCCGCCATAAATTAGGTTAGCGTTCTTGCAGTCCCAAATATTTAAAAAGTCGACATGTGGTGGCCATTTTGAATTTCAGTGAAATCATCTGCACATTTCCTGATGGTGGGTAATGTGATTTTAAAATGTGAATTATGTTTGATTTCAATTTTTAAGTTTTTGTGCAAACATTGAAGGTCATCTGTGGCGGCCATTTTGAATTCAATAAAACCTAGAAAAAATTACTCCCACACCTCCATATCATGAGGAATGTGGTAGTAAAATTTTAATACCTGACTTCAAGTCTTAAAGAGTTTTTGTGCCCACAAAAATTTTCGAAGTTGACCTCTGGCAGCCATTTTGAATTTTGGTAGCATTCCCATGTTGCTAGTAATGTTTTTGCGCCCACAAGAAAACTTGACCCCTGACGGAATCCTAGCGTGACTAATTTCCCCTTTTAGGAGATAAAAAATGTATCTGATACGCCATAATTATAGATGTTGGCTTCTGTGAATTATGTTTTACCTGTGTTAAGTGGAGAGGTGCCATCACTTCCACCGACTGCATAGAGGAAGCCACCGAGAACAGCCACACCAACTCCAAGACGACGGGTGCTCATAGAGGCCACCTTAGTCCAACGATTAGTTTGAGGGTCATATCTGAAAATCAACAATTTTTGTCCTCAATCTGCAGATAGAGCATATAATCTTAACCCAGAAAATGCTAAATTGAATAAAATAAATTTTCACCCACATAATTGAAGTTGTGTCTCGCTCCCGTGAGTCACAACTTCAAAGGTGAAAATTACTCATATTTGTTTAGTTTGAGATCATTTTTTTGCAAATCTTTGAATAAACACACATTTTATTGCACACATTTTATTTCCAACAACTTGATCGAGTAATAAAACAAGATAGAAACGACTATAGTCATGCTGAGCGGTTTAGGGTTAAGCTGGTGATTAGTCAATGAATGATCTCTGATGAAAAGATATTTTAGCCAATATTGTCCACATGGATACAAGCTAAACTGGGCAAGGAGAATCACCAAAGTCAACGTACAGTACTGTATGGCCAAAGGGCCTATGTACAACAGCTGTGGGTCAGTATTTCATCAGGCATGGTGCTGCACCATGCTGCCCTTCATAAATGCCAGGTTGCCTCTCATGAGCGCCATGTTGCCCTTTATCTCTTGAAAAGCGCCATGCCATTTTGAATAAGCGCATTGTCACGTCCGTCTTAACCCAACCTGCGCCATTGTGACTGTTTAAACTTGTGTAAAACAACTTAACCCTTTCAATCCTCACGATGCACTGAAGCATCATTTTACATTCCTGAAAACAGACTTAATTTTCCTACAACCAGGGGTTTTAAAACGAAAATTTCCATGAAAATGGTTTACCAATACATGGCAATTTTTTATAATTTTTTATTTACTTCAAGTTATCTTCATCCACTACAAGTCGAGAATCGCGACAGCAATTCGCGGCTTGTAGTGGATGAAGATGATAATGGTAAACTCAGGCTTCAAAGGGTTAATAACGCTAATACACATTGTGCGTTCACACCTATGATGTAATCCAAATTTCCAAGACTTCCCACGATAAGGCTAGAATCACATAATTTTCAAAGCATGAAAAAGGAGTTTCTATCCATCACTTCCCATATGTGTTGGAAGCCTGGAGTAAACTACATCTGTCATGGAAGCTCCCTACAATGTTGAAACTTAACTGGGTCAGTGAAAGGGGAAGTAACATTTTTTCCATAAAACAAAAGCACGGGCAGAACCCAGCAAATTGTGTGAGAGAGGTGGTAGCTTTCACCACTACACATGAATCTATTCAGTGATAATCACTACTTTAGTCATTTTTAATTTGTTTATTAGCCGATCAAATCACCGTTATTGGGAATTAACCCTTTCAAGCCTGAATTTACCATTGTCATCTTCATCCACTACAAGCCGCGAATTGTCGACTTGTAGTGGATGAAGATGATTTGAAGTGGATGAAAAATTAAAGAAAATTGTCATGTATTAGTAAATCAGTTTCATGGAAATTTTCATTCAAAAACTCCTGGTTGTAGGATTTTTTTTTTTGTTCAGGGATGTAGAATGATGCTTTAATGCATCGTGAGGGCTTAAAGGGTTAAATGAGGTGTTTAACTCTTACACTGCTGCATTAAATTTGCAGCATGTGTGGTTTCCCACCAAGTGATATCTGGCACGTTTTTTCTTCAAAAAACATCTTATGAACAACAGTTTTTTTTAGTTAATTGGCTCTCGAAAATTTGTATTCAAGATTCAGAGCAGGCGGTCGGGAAGAATAAAATAAAAAAAAGATTTTCAAATTCATTTTGCAATGGTACACTTACCAAAAAACACTTTTTTAAAGTGTCTACTCATTTTATTTTTAAATGTGCATAATTTACATTTTCATTCCAATTTATATCAGTTTATATCGATAAATAGCGGGTCAGCAGTGAAATAAAGACAAAATTTCAATTTTATTTTTTTATTGATTTTCCATTATCGTGACTCTGCGGTCTTGAGAACCAATTATTCAACGTACTCTCGCCTTATATTACAAAATCAGTCAGTTAGCCATCTTTAAAGCGCAAATAGAAAGACATTTCAAAACAAAAATGAAGATTATTGGGCGACTAGACTCGCCCACAGCCGCCCGAACTTGGTTGATTTTTGGCGACTCATAGCAGTGTAAGGGTTGAACATCAAGATTTGCAAATTAAACCCGCTAAGTCATCTAATTTCAATTGGCTTGAAGTTCTGAGTCACAATAGCGAAAAACAACACATGGTATGTAGAAAACAAATTCTGACATCAAATAAGCCTCACGTACTTTTCTACAAAATTAAGACAGGACACGCCATCTTGTCCACCGACAGCATACAGGTATCCATCCATAACGGCTACACCAACACTGGTACGACAGGATGTAGTTGGCGCTACATCACTGCTCCACTGGTTAGTCTGAGGATCATACCTGGTAACATAAAAAATTCCGGAATTAAACATTATTCCAAATATCATTATGTTGGACCTAATCCAGAATTAAAAATATTTAATTCTTTAAAAAAATATATTTCAAAGAAAATATCTATTACAACTAGGATATTGTGGGCTTCAATTTAGTGCATATATTACACTTCGGTGCATTGTTTAAGCTAGCAGCATGTGTAGGCGTGATCAGCATGCACAGATCTCACCAGAACACATACTATTATTTCAATAATGGGTTTTCACAGTGTGTGCTTCTATGACTGTTATAAACACCCCGGTAATTTGAGATCACACCCTGAACCCAAATCCTACTTAATACACTGCTTGTGTGTTTTAAAAAAATGGTTAATTTCCATTCATTGTGAAACAAATATTGCGATAACAATTCACAACTCACACTGAGTGAACGAAAATGATGATGAAATTTCAAGGTGATTAAAAATGCCTCATATATATCATTCAAAACAGAGGCATGCAAATATGCATAGCATAAGTGGGTTTAATTTAAATACAAAATTAAACAAATTCATAGACCAAAATATCCCTGTCATCACTCTGCATTTCAACAGACCTCTCAATACTGTTGAGATAAGACTGTCCATCATGTCCACCGACTGCATAGAGTAAGTCATTAAGAACCGCCACACCTACTCCACAGCGTCTTTTACTCATGGGGGCCACCATACGCCACTCGTTACTTTGTGGATCATACCGCTCTACACTTGATATGGCATCTCCGCTGCACCAGCCTCCAACTGAAATAAAGTAGTGATAATGTATTGGGTAATATATTTGATCTACAATTAGTTGCTGTGTTGTCACACAAACAATGCAAATACAGTGCACAATATCGATTGTCTGTGTACTTTTAGTCCCGGATAAAAAGAAAGCATTGAAATGAGATAAGTGATGCGACATCCTTACAACTAGAATTGCTTCACACAATTCTAGATTGAAATAGATAGAATTTTTTTTCTAAATATGTTGGGAATATCACAGAAAATATTATAGTATAGTTACGGAAGTGGAAATTTTTTTTATTTACGCCCTGGTTATGGTAGAATGATATGGTACTTGTTTTCACATTTGGGGTAGCAAGACATAAAATAAGGTGAATGACCAATGCACATGTCTTTAGTTATAGAATAAAATCACCCAACTTAAGGGAATTTGAAACAAAACTAATCAAGTAAAACAAATTTTGCAAAATTAATCTAGCAAAAACAATGTCAACTTGTCCTTCAAATTCTCTGTTTGAATCACATCTATGGCCATAGATGTGATTAGTACTTCAGGGGTTAACCCTTTAAGTCCTCATGATGCATTAAAGCATCATTTTACATCCCTCAAAACAGACTTAATTTTCCTACAACCAAGGGCTTTGGAATGAAAATTTCCACAAAAACTGTTTACCCACTGCAATTTTCTTTAATTTTTCAACCACTTCAAATCATCTTCATCTACTACAAGTTGAGAATTGCGACAGCAATTCGCGACTTGTAGTAGGTGAAGGTGACAATGGCAAATTCACACTTGAAAGGGTTAACATCAATGAGAATAAAATGCTTACCAGCAAAAAGAACTTCCCCGCAGCGTATTGGTTTACGAGGACGAGTTCGGGGGCCTTGCATCAATGGTCTCTCTTGAGGGAGCAGAAGATAGTTTTTAGCTTCATCCACCAGATCTCGACACGTATCATCACTTTTTATGAGTAAATCAGAACCCACAGTTCCCACCAGGAACTTCGGACTCATAAGAGGCAGACGAACATGTTGTAGGACCTACAGCAGACGAACAGTATATTGTTGTCATGAGTAAACACCAAATAATACATATTGTTAAATGTTTAGGTTAGATCCATTTATTCACTTTGAAGTCTGTGATATTATAAATATAGACACAATGAAAATACACTAACGAAGAACAGCACAAAAAAAAATAAAAAAGTGAAATATAATGTGAATGTATATAGAAATCATCAACTTGTAGCTTAAGTCAGTTCTACTGAGAAAAATTTGTTTGAACAAAATAGATTATTATATCTGATAATTGACAAAAATATTATATATATTTTGCTAATCTCCAGAATCACATGCTCTACATTGCACAATAATAAACGAAACATTACTTGATGTATTACCATTAACAAAATAAAATTTATTCTTTCAAAAACTGCACTGGCCCAGCATAGAGCCAGTTAAAATTACAAAATACTTGCCCATCCTACTAAAAATAGGCCAACAAATGATTGGCAATCAGTGTTCAGCACAGACATAAAATAGGTGGGGACATTTGTCTCACTACCCTGGAAACAAATGAGACATTTAACCTCTAAGTGCGTCATTGACGCCCAGTGTTCAGCACAGACAAGAAATAGGTGGGACATTTGTCTCACTACCCTGGAAAAAAAGGAGACATTTGACCTGTAAGTGCGTAATTGACGCGATATCGCGGCCTGTGCTGAACACTGGCAATACATATAAAACTGTGCAAAAAACTTACTGTAGATAGACACTGTTTGCGCTCCTGTACATTATAGCGAACCCAAGCCATACAGGCATTAAACACTTGCTCTTCTGTCCTCACATTAACCTCATCACTAGAGATCACATCTACCAGCTGATTCACAGGTAATAATAAAAACTCCTCACTCTCCATCACCTTAGAATCAAAACAATCAGTTAATCCTTAGTGCAGTGATCCTTAGCGACTATAGTATTGTTAACCCTTAGAGCACTGATGTCGACTACACTAGACATTCTGTATTTTTATTAGCAACTGTATCACCCCTGATAATCAGTTGTTAAAAATAAAATATGTTTTCAATTTTGAAACACTGCTATATGTTGGGATTTAAATTTCACAAATAACACAAATTTTCAGTCACTTGAAGTTGTGGATCGCGGTAGCGAGACACAACTTCAAGTGGCTGAAAATTTAACTTTCTTTGCTCAGTGCTTCAAGGGTTAATAATATACTTTTTCAATTGTTGAAAAAAACTCTTTAATACAATAGGGAATATGGGATTAAGCAACTAAATTCAATATGATGTGAACATTTCATATTATTTCCTAGTCACATGTATAAATACAAAAACAAGTAAAAAATATTTACGACTTATCTCACCTCAAGGAAATTATGCTGCGTGAACTTATCAGCAATTCTAAGTAAATCCCGACAGGCATGAGTATCAGCGAATGCTCTGATCCCTAAACAATTAGAAGGATCAAGTTGTCTTTTGAGAAATTCACAACAGACATCTTGTATTTCTGCCAGTTGCAGAAGACAAGCTGCTGGAAGTAGAGTTTGTACATTACTTTCTTCAACAGTTATAGTGGATGTGTAACAAAAGTCAATTAATAGTTCCATGGCATTTTCATCTATGTCTCTAATAGTCACTTCCGTTTGACGACTCTCAGCAAGCTCTCCAGTGAACATAGCATGGAAGTAAGGACTGCACGCAGACAGAATCACACGATGGGCAAAAATCTTTCTTTGACCCACTATCAGCACCACATCACACAATTCCCGATGTTTTCTCAATACATTGATGGCTTCTAAAGAATGCCGAGGATGTTTTTCAGATGTGTACGCCAGCCGAGCTGGTGAAGGAGGTCGATCAGAATTTGTGCAGTCCATGGCTGTCATATGTAATGTATTAGACATGATACTGCTGAGGAGATCGCTGCCGACAATCACCATGTACTATTTGAAGACTGCATGTAGCTATAAAGCAGAAAGAAAATCCATTACAATCACATAAACAGTTTAATATATACAACCAGAGTGTCAACGACACAGAAGCTCATCCTTAATTAGGGCAAGTTGATTACAAATCAAAATTTCTGAAATCCATGAGGCAGTTCTATGCACACGCACGAGCTTTATCAAATAAACTGAACACTATTGAAATCGAATAAAAGTTGAGGGAGAAGAAGCATTTCTTGTGAATTGTGGACAGAGTGCCCTAATTGAGTCTTAATTAGGTCATAAGTTAATTAATAATTAAAATTTCTGAAAACCGTGAGGACTTTCATGCACAGGTCCGAGCTCATTCAAGCAAACCAAACAGAATTGAAATCGGACTAAAAAAAAAACCTAAAAAATGATGGAGGAGAAGCATTTCTTGTGAATTGTGGACAGAGTGCCCTAATTAGGTCTTAATTAGGTCATAAGTTATTTATTAATTAAAATTTTGGTAATCTGTGAGGATGTTTAATGCACAGGTCCGACCTCTTTGAAACAAACCAAAAAGAACTGAAATTGTATAATAAATGAGGGAGGAGAAGCATCTCTTGTGAATTGTGGACAAAGTGCCCTAATTGGGTCTTAATTAGGTCATAAGTTAATTAATAATTAAAATTTCTGAAAACCGTGAGGAAATTCTATGCACAGGCCCGAGCTCTTTCAAACAAACCAAACAGAAATGAAATCGGAAAAATGAAATGAATTGGGCTTTAGGCCACCTTTGTGCACATATAGGCTAAACTGCGCCAGGAGAACCTTCTGAGGATGGTGAGATGAATGAGATGACACTGTCCTCCAGACAACATACAAACAGCAGACAGGCTTCGACTGAACAAAATACCAGGTGAAAAGAGCCATGTGGAATTTGATGTGATTTGAACTACGACTGTCTGATGCACAGTCGGTATATCAGTTTGCTACATAATTTGGGGCAGTTCAGAGACCGAAATAAGAAACAGGTTGTTCCATGGACAACCTCCTGACAGATTTAGGTTGTCCTCAAAAATTTCCCATTGTTGTCTGCAAAAAAAGTGTGTGATTTTAGAACTGTTTTATTGAATAGAATACTGCAACTGAACAAGCCACTTGTCCACATGGCAGCATTAAGAATACAAAATATAATTTGTTGCCATGATTAAAATAACAAAGTAACGCATATTGCTTGGATAGGACAGAAAGATCTCTGCTGAGGTTATATATTTTTTTTATCTTGGTCATTCATTGCAATATAATTATTAAAAAAAAACGTTTTACGAGGTGCAAATGAGAGCCAAACGTTTTATTTTTTTATGAAAAATGTCATCTATTTCCTGTGTTGAAAAGGACCCAGGTTTTAGGTATTAAATATATCTCACTTGTATCAGGAGGTTTTGGTAGAAATCGCCTCAATTTATTTATCATGTTTACCTGGGCAGTTAAATTTGCCATTTTGGCTTGTCTAAATACACACCACAGTTCCAATTTGTTGGATATCATAGTTTTATACAGTTACAAAGTACAGTATTTTTCAAAGTTGAATAATTCATTACAATTACATTATCAATGCCTATCGCCAGGGATGGAAATACACGCTCGCGAAAGTAACGGCAGGGCATCTGAACCGGCGCCCTGCTGGCGATCTGATATAGGGGGGCCTAACATCAAAGGGGAATTAGCCTAAATCACAAATTGCCTGCTTAATTAACTACCAAGTCATTAGGGGACATACCAGTCATTCTTTTTAGATTTCAGGTCCCGCTTTAATACAATAATAGGCCAACAAAATACCACAGTGAAAGATCGTTCATATCAGCCACTATTTCAATATTGAAATGGTCTAGTGCCAGTTTAACCTGTAGTGCCGCCAGTATGTGATCATTACGGCCCACGCTGTCGGTCAAATACTGTCAAATTGTGAGCTCTTTTTCACTGCATTAGTTTCACAGAGTATTCAGTGGTGTAAAAAGAGTGGAAACGTTCGGCATTCCATGATCTAAAACATGCCAAAAACTACGGCAAAAACGATCTGGTGATGCCAAATTTAAATTTAAAATGCTAATGATTCTGATAAACCAAATGTTGGACTGATAAATCATTGGCATGTCAGATTGATTAGCCTACTATCTTCAATACAGAGCTCCAGATAATTTTTTGGTTTGAGGAGTATTTTACTCATTGAAATGAGTGATGAGGAGTGAAATATGATAAAAAAATAAACGAGCAGTATTTTTCATACAACAACATGATAGCTTTATTTACATCATTTTTTCTTACAGTCACATAGCTTTCTTCACGTAAAAAATACAACAATCATTTCATTTTTCTTGGTTTTTTTTACTTTGATGGGTATTTTAATAGTTTTTATGAGTAATATTACTCCTCAGATTTTCTATCAATGAGTATTTTCTGTTTTTACATGCGTATTTTACTCATATACGCATGCTATCTGGAGCCCTGTCAATATCTTGTGATTTTGTTAGGGTATTTCAGTCATAAGAGCTGCTACATGCCACAGGCAGCAACTGTGAACCAAAGGTGTCCATCAACACGGCGGTGGACGCTATCCCCCCTAGTCCAGGGGCTGGGTGATCTCCCAAAAAAATATTTTCAAATATGCTATAGTTTTCAGGTGCATGATTAGTGGAGGAAAGAAGATGATTGGCTGATCACCTTTTTACCAATGCAAGGCTGAAAAGCATGAGCAATTTAGAAGTTATCCTTATTTCCATAAATCAAATTCATAATCCGACTGCATCTTGAGATAAAGACATTCAACCCCCCTCCAAAATATCTAACATTGCAGAAATAGACTGCTTTGGCGACACATGTAACAATATAAGGATGTTACAACATCCAGCTAGGTATGCTATAGACGATAGAAAATCATTTAATTTTTGTTATTTTTAACAACAGAAAAATCCTCAAAAAGTCTGAATGTACCCAGTATAGGCCTACTCGAGGCACATTGAAACACTACCTGATATGTATACACTAAATATTATTAGACCTTTATGGACCTTGTATGTAGCTTGAATCAATATTTAAATACTGCATGCATGTTTCATTTATGCTTGTAGCTAAAGAGTGTAATTATACATACTGAATGTAGCAGCTAGAATAAGAAACAATTAATAATTGGTGGCAAATATAGTTTCAGGGCACCTTGTGACAGTGTCTCACGGTCACCCACTATAGCCGACCTTACAATGTTTCATAGCTCTTGGATGTTTATTTTGAATTATTTATGTATGTGGTGGTATCTCCAAAATTATAAAGAACTCAAGTATTATTGACCTAACCCCCAATTATTCATGATTTAAAAAAAAAACCTTGGTAAAAACAGACCCAATGATGTCCCACAGCCATTACTAACAGGGTAAAAATTGGAAAAAGTTGGCCCCAAAACAAATTGTGTAGCACTTGGGTGTCCGTGCATATGCTAAGGTGATATTGATCATTACAAAAAACTACATGACTATTTGAAATTGTGTCGCATTTCCTGCCAATAGTATACCATACACTTGACAATTATTCCGTCACATGTCTGTTTCATCTCTTATTTCACGTGGCAGTTGATTTAAACATGTACGGTAAACAAAAAATTGCTTACTGTACTAAACTTCTAGGGCCTACTGGATCTATGCTCTTATTGGCAATACTCTTCAATAGTGTTAACCTGTTAAAATAAGGTAGGCCTACTGTCACATACACTGATACTTTGATAACATTAATGGACCTTGGAGGCACATGCTGCATCAAATGCGCATTTTTCTAATCATTATTTTTTCTTGAGGAATATCCCTGAATATTTAACTGACCATCGTGGGCCTTGAGTTATCAAGCCCATCCTTTTCAGGGGATTGTAACGGGATCTTGGCCATCTTTTTGTACATTTTCAGACTTTGGCCATCCCGTGAAAAATAGCCCAGCATGAAAACTGGCCATTCAAAAAGACGGCTGGCTAAATGCTATCACTGTCTCTCAATGTCAATTCAATGTTGGCTGTCACATACAACTATGGCCGAACACGCATTAGCGGCATTATACCTGTATACTGCCGTTTTATAACATAGACCTGTCAGGTCTAGTTTCGGGACTACAGTGAGTGCCTACACAGCATGCTTACAGACATGCCTGCTCTCCGCTCATATAAGGCCTAGACCTACCCAGAAAACACTAAGACGTTGTATCCAGCGTCCACCAGCATTTGATCAACGTCTTCTGTTTATAAAAAAGCTTTGGATGCTTCTTAACTGTCGATACTGTTGTTTATTATATAGGCCTAACTGTATAAATGTCAACTATCATGACTATAGCTGTCAGGCAAATGGCTAGTGTACTAGTGTACAATCCAGTCAAGGATTTTTTAATTATTTATTTGAAAATAGTTCAGTCCATGATCAGATGATGTCAGTGCTGATCCATCTGCTGCACTTAATACCCCAATAGCAGTGAGAGAGTTCTTGACAATGCCCATGTCATTCAAATCCATCTGTCAAGGTTGGAAATTAACTTTCTGAAGCATTGGCCCAGAGGACAACCAGCCCCCAAAATCTGGTGGTCCTCTGCTATTTCTGGTGGTCCTGTCAACATTTCAAAAACAAGTCTGAATACACAAGACAAAATAGCGTCAATATTAACATACGCTTCTTTGAAATTTAATTTATGTAGATTAATGTACTAGTTTCTATTGAAATGTTGAATACCGGTATGTCATAAGCTCTTCAATTTAATCTTCTGTCTCACATGTAAAAACTTTCATTTTGGATTTGATTTCAGGTTTTTTTACTGATGGAATATTCAATACTTTATCTGGAAATTTGGAACAAATAGTTTCAATTTTATTAACAAAATATTTCGAGAAATGGTCATAAAGTGATTTTACTGATGTGAATTCTGGCGGAGATGTTATTTATAGAGTTGCACAGGTGGTGCGGATTGTCCTTTTTTCTGAAAATAGCATTGATCAGCTAAATATCTAGATTTAGTTCGATTTTCTGGCCAATATATGTGTAGGCCTACTCATAGGAGCATATGTCTAAAATAGAGCTAAGGACAGAATCATACTGTTCACAGAGTGCTGAAAGATCTTTCACTGGTTTCTTTATAACACCACTGATTCAAAACATTCAGTAGAAAATGGAGTTCACCAGAGGTACTAGAAAACAAGACTTGTCATCTGCATAATATAGTAAAAAAAGATAAGTTTAGGTTCCCAGCTGTTATTCCCACACTCAAATTCTTTATACACGTATCCAAAACTAGGTCGTTTACATGAAAAAGTGAACACCACATTTTATAAGAACTATAGAAACAGGCATATGAATGGACTATGGCTTTACACTATGCCATGATGTATATGTGCTAAATGCAAACCTGGCGGTTTATTTCATTTTCTTTTGTACACTTATTATCTGTACATGAAAAGTATAAATCTGTTCTCCAGCGATGTGGGGACTTAGGTGTATATATAACATCTATCCACCCATAGCCAAGTGTACCACTATTTTGTAGACCATTAATTTATTTAATGCAATATTACTAGATTGATCATAGGAATGTTACTGTACTATGTAAACTGAATAAACTACTATTATTATCAGGTGTATGTTATTAGCATGGTTGTTTTGTGAATGATAATTTGTACTGTATGGTATATGGTAGTGGAGGTGAGAGTGTTATTTCTGCATATAAAGAGAAATATAGTATATTGTTCTATCTATTTCTTTAATGATTAGTTAATCATGTTAATGCATATATTACCTTGCAACATAATTAAAGCAACCAGTAGTCGTGAACTGCAATCAACAATCGCAACTCAGACATGTAAACAGTTGGGCTGAACATGCGAGTCACAACTCTGAAATATATGGTGGCAGGAGTCCCACCTCATGTTGATTGTGTCTGCTTTCTGCAAGCTGTGATTAGGAGGTTAAATTTACAATAGCAGCTCAAAAGGGGTGACAGGAATCACACCTTAACGTCTGCTACACCCTTTGTGAACAGCATTTGAAGATCACATGGTAGATCTAGACGTGTTGACATCTCATGAAAGACACTTAGCTATCAAAGTCATGTCACAACATCGCAGCGTCTCTGACTCTCAGTTGCTATCGAAATTGATCTCATAAATATCCTTTGTTTAAATTTACTGACATATCTTGGCAAAAAACTGGTACTAGATTATCATTAACATTTCCCACTGGGCATACAACGTTGTTGCGATGTTGGATCAACGTCAATGACGTTGATTCAACGTCGCGACAGCGTTGTGTGGGTTCGTTTACCTACTGTAGTTTAAAAAATGAGGTAGGCCCACAAAATACATAGCTTGGATAAAGAATGTTGAACAAAATAACAGTTTTAATTTAAATAACTAATAGTGATAATTAGCATGTTTTTAATCTCATTCTCACAACGAAACCTAAATTAATTTTCTTAAAGGAAATCACAAGCTGCTAGATCAGTGTAGATAGGCCTATTTTAAGCAAACCTGCATGGCCGGCAAAAGAAAGCACTTTCTATGTCATAGGCGGACTGAACGACTGGCAGATAGTTAGCTCTATATTATAGTTATCTAGTGTCATGATTTTGTTTGAGTGTTCTCTAATGTCATTTTTTACACCTGCTTAAGCCTACCGGAGTTGCTCCGTGACCAGCTTATAAAAATAATCTTATTTAATTACGTTAATCACAACTCAACGACTGACAAGGGGTGACGATCAGATCTGACAGTAGAGCACACCGGCTACTAATTGCTGTCGTTACAGGTGAATGAGGTGTAAAGTTCGACAGGATGACAGGTGAGGATCACAACCCAACAGAGTGACAGGTAAGGATCGCAGCTCGGAAGTAACATCAGTTGCAGGTTCGTGATATATTACAGCCAACATCTATCATGTCTATGAACATGATGAATCACCTCATAAATTAATGTAGACCACTGTCAAATCCCATAGCATTCTGTTCATTGTTGCCTGAAAACTTAGGATTGGACAGTGTTAGTTACATTCAGATATATTTTTAGGGAAAACGAATGAAAAAAGAAATGAATAAGTTTTTAGAACGAGGAACAAGAAGTTAGTGTAATACTAAATAAGTTCCAATTTATATCATAAGAACCAAAGATATGGGCACATGGCTTCCAGGGCTACAGTAGCCACTTTTAGTAGTTAACAACAAAAGCCAGCTGCAATCGCGGCTGGCCAGCCACACATTACCATGATTATAGTCGATAATATTAATATAGACTATGGAGCCGGCCGCACATTTCAGTTAATCTGATAATTGTGTGGCCAACCACGGATCGCTACTTCGTCAGGCCTACAGGCTACACTACTCTCTACTTGGTCAATGTTATCGCCTTAATATTTTATGGTGCATTCTGGTTTTGCAATGTCCCATATATATTTCCCATTGCATTTCACCGCTGCTCACACACATGCATCAGTGCATGATAATTAATTTTAATTCTCAGACTAGACCCTAAAGCTCAGAATTAAATGTATTTTTTTAAATTAAGTTTTAGGCTGTCTCGTATCTCTCGTCTCTTTAGCTGTTCATCATTGCAGATTTTTGAGGCTTTCTCGTGTCTTTTGTTTTTTCCCTCCCTCTAGCTTTTAATCACCAGTCTCTCTTGTGTTTTTAGGCTCTCTCACTTTTTATCATCAAGCTCTCTCGTGTCTCTCGTCTCTCTTGCGTCTCTCGTATCTCTCGCTTTAAATCACGACCCGATACAAGTAAATCTGACGGCGGACATAGTGATAAAAAAAAAATTGTCTTGGAGAGGACGACACGGCTGAGGCCTAGCCTTAACAGGGTTTCCCCCCCCCCCACTCAGGACCAAAGGGGGGGAATATCCCCCCCCCCTTGTTGGCCAAAAAATACCAAATTAGGATAATTTCCATATTTTGGTGACATTTCAGTTAAAATAGGCCATTTTTAGCACTAAAATTTTGAAATTTAATTTTTTTTCCCCTGGGTCTAATTTGGCAGATTAGTCGACTAAGTTTTAGATTGAAATAACTCTGTCTCTGTGCCAAGTGAGCTGTACAGCAGTGCTTCATGTTTAAGGAGCGCGATCCGCCTAAACTCAATTAAAGGAGCGCGAAAAACAGCGCACCTCGACGTAGGCCTATTGGCTTGATCGTCATGATGATGCCTGATGGTGACCAACCCAGACTGTGGCCCTATGCTAACCCTAACATTACTTGAGGCTGCGGCATCAATCGCCTGTTCACGCGCTTCTGCAACGTTACTATCAGATCATTCAGCGCGTGCATCAAATCCGCCACTGTTATACAAATAACAGTACACACTGACCATAGGTATAGTGTATACCGTGACAGTGTGCATCTGCACTGCGTGTGTGTGGCCTTGCAACGGCGTAGCGTGGACAAAGAGCTAAAAATAGAACAGCGGGAAAACTCACATGCATCACCCAGCAGACACAAGACGTTGAGTCAATGTTGGTTTAACGTTGGTTCAGCGTCGTAGACGGTGGACCAACGTTAAACCAACATTGATTCAATGTCTTGTGTCTGCTGGGCAGCGTCACATAACTGACATCATTTTAGACCTGTATTATTTCAAGACAAGACTACAGTATCCACATACCCGATTAAGTTGGCGGCCAGAATATTTGACGAAATCAGTCCCTCGCAATGTTAGCGTTCATAAAATTTAAAGAGCCCGAGTCTGACAGCAGGTTATTTCATACAGTATAGACTATGTACTAGTGACGTATGTCTACCATTAAGCGATAAAATGTCCATTTTCGAAAGTTGCCAAATTATCCTAAATGGGACGCCAACACATGTCAATGGGGTAAGCCTATACAGTATATTATCAGATTATAGGGACAGTGTCAGTGTAGCCGATTCAATTCATATTAGCAACTGTGACAACTGTAGTAGACCAGAGTAAATATTCCTAGTAGATCTAGGCCTATTTTTTTTATTTACTGTTCTGAGTTCTCTCCTATGATTTTAATGTTGCTCCTATTGACCATGTTGACTGAACAAATTGAATAGCCTTTCTGTTTATAATGCAGTTTTAACATGTAGCATAATGTAGCATAATTGTAGCAGAATAAATCTAAAGTTTTTCTTGTAGGCCTACTGTTTTCTTCTCTCTTCTTTAATAGCTCTCTCTTATGAAATTAGGCCCAATGTTGTTAATGCTCCCACTGACTGAACAAAAGTAATTATCCATTTTAATGCAAAAACTATAGGCCTAAAACAACTACCCTAGCTAGCTCTACATATGCTCTAGGATAAACCCGCTAGACAATCACCATTCATGGAGAGTGAATCACTCTCCAAGCAAATTGAGGAGAGCGATTTTTAGCTCTCCTGCATTTATCAAACGTGAAGCCCTGGTACAGATCCCCTATTATCCTATACTCGCCGTCAAATTAACCAGGATCGCATGATTTTCGGCGATTTCTTCGTCAATTCTAAATCGATTTTCCTAAAATTTTGCAAAGGTCATTTTCTATTCAAATCCTAACAGCCCTGAAAATTTCGTAAAATTATATAGCGTAGTTCAAAAGTTAGACCATTTGACATGTAATGAATTGAAATTACGACGTTCCTCTTTAAACCCATTAAACTAATTTTGGAATTTTATTACATGTCAAATGGTCTAACTTTTGAAATATTAAATATTTTTTGGCAAAATTTTAACCCATGTTAGGATTTTGATAGAAAATGGCCTCTGAAAATTTTCAAGGAAATCGGTTCAAAATTGACGGAGAAATCGCCGAAAATCATGCGATCCTGGTTGATCATTTTTAATTTGACGGCGAGTATAGCCCAGGGATCGACACTAACACTGGCCCGTTGGCCCGAGGCCAGTAGAAATCAGTAAGGGCCAGTAAATCACATGAGATACTGGCCCTGGTGGCCAATGAAAAATACCAGGTGTGCCTCTTTATTTCATTTTAACACCCCGTTATTTATGGCTATGTTATGAAAACAAGTAAAAATTTACAAATGAGCTTGTGATTGAGTATTAAACATTGATTTTAATTTTGTATCATACCATTACATCAATTTTTTTGTGATACAGTCAGTGTTTCTGGCTATGAAAAAAGTTGGAGTCAGACAATATGAAGATTCTGACTACAAACCCGGTGTTGGAGTCAGCACGCAGGTGCGGGTTCCGGTGGACGGCCACCAAAGGGGATCACAACTCTAGGGGGGGGGGGGGGGGGTCCAGGGGCATGCTCCACTGGGAATTTTTTGTTTCATAGAAGGCTTCAGGTGTCTTCTAGTGATAGCTAAAGGTACATTTTAAGCTTTAAAACAACATATTTTTCAATAAAATTTGTCTAGATATATATCATTGTCGTCAGAATGGAATGTTTTTTCGTCAGAGGGGGAAGCTTGTCGTCAATTCCGACGACATGACGACAGATCAGAAACGCTGACAGTGTACGTTAAGGACTTTCAGATACAACTAAGGGCCAGTAATTATCTGAAGCTACTGGCCCTTTTGGCCACTACTTCAGAGCAGTTAGTGTCGACCCCTGTAGCCTATAGGCTAGGCTAGACTAGGCCTATAGTATAGGCTATAGTAGGCTATATGATATATCCCTTTTCTTTTGGACCCTCCCATTCAAACATTCCTGGCGGAAACCCTGACTTAAGCCTAGGCCTACATGACTGTTGAAGCCATGAACTTGATGAAGTTGAATTGAAGTCAGTGATGATGACCCTAGACCCTAGTAATGAAGGCCCAGGCTGGCCAGAGGCAGAACTTCAGTTTAGACAGTAGACCCGAGTAGGGAATGAAAATGAAGTGAAGAGATTTAGAAAATGGCAAGAATCAGAATGTTGGTCGTTAGAGTAGGCCTAATCTGCATATTTACTGCAGTAAACATGACATGTATCATATCATACAAAACCATGAAACATATTGTTATAGTTTACCAGTCAATAATTATTAAAAGAGATAGCTAATGTTCTCAATATCAATCTTTTTTCCCGTCAAGCCTTCGTCTTTTTCAAGAAAAACATGACAGCCGATATGAGGGTCCGTCTAAAACAGCGATACAACCTGAAATATAGGATCGTGTAATCTGATAATTAAAGGAGCGGTCGGTCTTTTTCGTGTTGAATCTAACAATGTGCATCTCATTACAGACCCCTGATGTGTCCATAATATGTGGACGTATTTTAAATTTTTGGTGTGGCAAGCCTAGGCTAAGCCCCGTTTATCAGGTATTCACGTTTTTGGACATATATATGTCCGAAATGAGACCTAAATCTCGTCCTCACCACTTGTTTAACTGGTAGGCCTAAATGCGCAACACAAAATTAAAAAAAAAATACGCAAGTCTAGAATATTTGAGAATATTTATTAAGGGTAACCCTTTCAGCATAATACAATAATTACACATGTATATACGAAATCAATTTGTCAGGTATTACGCTGGTTTCCCAAGGGGTCCAGGTAGGCCTACATATAATGACACACAGTTTAAAAAGTGAATAAACACTCGCACAGGCTACAACACAAAATGACAAGAACATAGGTTTCATGATGGCGATCTGGGTCAGAGGGTTCAGGAGAAGCTTGAAGTCTTTAATTTTGTGTCCGAGCCAAAAAAAAAATATGGTCATGTCTAAAGAAGGTTGTAAATTTTGTCTTAAAATAATTTAGGCTTTCCGTGTTTCTGATATGTTCAGGCAGTTCGTTCCACAATGTGACTCCTCTGTACCGGTATGTAAAAGATCGTTTAAATTTATTTAATTTAGGTTGTCTTGTGTACAAATGTGCTAGATTTGCCTGCCTGGTGGAGTAGCTGTGTATTCTAGATATCTGCATAAAAGTGTTATGCAGATAGCTAGGCACAAGGCCATGAGTACATTTGTAGGCCTATGTATCAACTAGTGTGTGATATTTGATTAAATCAATTATAGGCATCCATGATAGTGAATCTAGCATAGGTTGTAGGCCCCTACATGTGATCGTCTGTTCTCATTAAGAATAACTCTAGCACAAGTATTTTGGAGTTTTTAAAGGCGAGAAATGTTAGTCTCACCAGAACTAGCCCAAATGATGTCACAGTAGGCCTATGTGAAGTGTGGTAGAACTATGGGATTAAACATTGTTTTTGACCAATAGTGAGAAAAGGTTTTACTCGGCGCAGAATTCCGATTTTACTAGATATCTTTTTAAAAAAATGTCTACGTGGGTGTGCCAGTTTAGAATAATATCCATGTAGATGTAGGATCCTGACATCGCTTAGTCAATGTGGCAGTCATCCCCAGATTCCTGGACGCAGCCTGACGGAGATGACCGCCCCGTTGTCATACTGTGGTGTCGTGTGCACGCAGAGCAGCGTGGTGCGGCCCGTAGTATTGTTCCCTCACTTGAAGCGTGATACTCGGAGACTGCGGACGTGCCGCAGCTCGCTCTCACCAAGTCATAGAGATGTGCCGTGCGCGGCGGGTTGTGCAATGTGGTTCGACTACGTCCACTATGAATTTCAAACTATTTAAATCATTTGATAATCAATTGATCTGGTGTGATGTGTCCACGGGACACAACCGGCCGTACCTTACCGCGAAATTTCGCCGAAAAGTTTTTTTCAAACTTACACGGTTTAGGCCATCCATCGCATAGAGCCACCAGACCTTTGATTAATACCCGATTTGTATGGCACGGCATGAACATAGATATTGCTAGATGGTGTCGTACCTGTAAGGGTTGCCAGACAGCTAAAGTTTCACGTCATAACACTCCTGTTTTCGGAAAGTTCACTGAACCTACCGAGCGATTCGATCATGTCCACGTGGACATAGTCGGACCTTTACCTTATGCTGATGGTTTTAGATATCTATTGACTTGTGTCGACCGTTTTACACGTTGGCCCGAAGCCATACCTATGGTAGATATTAGAGCCGAAACGGTCGCCGATGCCTTCTTCAGCGGGTGGATAGCACGTTATGGTACCCCGGCCACTATCACCACTGATAGGGGCGCTCAATTCGAGTCCAAATTGTGGGATAGTTTATGTAACCAATTCGGGATTATTCGGAATCGTACCACGAGTTATCACCCTCAGTCGAATGGCATGGTTGAGCGCTTTCACCGTCAATTGAAAGCCGCCATTATGGCGCACGAGTCACCGAATCTGTGGACTATCACGTTACCGGCCGTACTGTTAGGCATTCGTTCAGCCGTGAAAGAGAGACTGGGCAGGTCAGCTGCTGAGATGATTTACGGGACAACCCTTAGACTCCCAGGAGAGTTTACTAAACAGTACAACGTCGACGCTAACACCGATTTGGAAAATTATTCAGACAAGCTACGCGTAGCCATGTCGCGTCTCCGTCTATGTCCGCCACGTGACACACAACAACACAACATTTTCCAATTCAAGGAAATCGCTACATGTACTCATGTATTCTTGCGCAGAATCGCAATTGCACCGCCTCTGACCCCCCCTTACGACGGACCATACAAGGTCATCGCGAGGAGCGGCAGAGTTATGAAAATCCTAGTTAAAGGCAAGGTTGAGACGGTCTCTTTAGATCGCGTTAAACCCGCTCACATGGAGTGCGAGCCTACAACAGGTACGACAACACAGCGTAAAACGCCAAGCTACTCACGGAAGTCGACGGCTACCAGGATATCTAGTAGGAATCCACAGGGTCCACCTAGACCTGGTAGTGCGGACACCCCGACGTCCAACGGGACGAGAGTCAACACAAAAAAGTCGACGGCAGTCAGAAGTAATAAAAAATCGGCCACAGTCCCAAAGCAAATAGATGTTCAAGTAAACTTGTCCAACAGAGACAATGCTTATGTAGCGCCGCATTCGCGAGCCCCTGCCGCGTCCCGCGCTAACGGGAACGGCGGTGGTTTACGAACGTATTCCCGCATACCTTTACATCTACAGGGTAAAACCCCGGGTGCTGCTGACGCCGCAATCGACTCGACAAAAAGCAAACATGCCAATATCGCCAATCGCGACAAAATTTCGACCGACCAAACAGTGCGAAAAACTAGAGTCGGACGCATAATCCAGACTCCTGCTCGATTTGTGCAGATGGTTCACGCCATAGTCGCGCCCAACGACGTCTATGGCGGGCCCAACCGCATACCTCGTAATCATAATGTTGTTAAATTGTAAATGAATATGCCAGGCCTGGCAGAATTGTGTACAGATATGTAAATGTAAGGACATTTTCTTTTAGCAAATTAATTGCTAAAACATTAATAGCAATTCTGTTAATTAAATGAATAGGTTGATAGCAGATGGCAGCACGTGAATAATATATCAAGGACAGTTGGAGTTAAGAGGATCTGACAATTCACGTATAATGCTGCGCTTTCAACCGCTCACAATGTAACCGCACCCGCTATATTTTTTTTTAAAGAATAATATGCTTAGTATAATAGGTTACATAATTGACAACCCCGTTACTTGCACGAAGCAGTCTCCTACACGTCAGTTTGGTCCTACGTTGTCACTCAGTCGGGGGTAATGTAGGATCCTGACATCGCTTAGTCAATGTGGCAGTCATCCCCAGATTCCTGGACGCAGCCTGACGGAGATGACCGCCCCGTTGTCATACTGTGGTGTCGTGTGCACGCAGAGCAGCGTGGTGCAGCCCGTAGTATTGTTCCCTCACTTGAAGCGTGATACTCGGCGACTGCGGACGTGCCGCAGCTCGCTCTCACCAAGTCATAGAGACGTGCCGTGTGCGGCGGGTTGTGCAATGTGGTTTTAGCATGTTAATCAATTAAACATGACAATAGAGAAGACAGTTTCCTAGTTTATTTATTACCGTTGATCGGACGGAGAAGGAAGTTATTTGGGTTTGATGGCAAGATTGGGAGGAGTCCTTCGTTGGCCGTTATGACCCATAACGGGACCTCGGTGTAAGCTTCAATTCGCCATATAGGGTACCCCGACGTTCCCCAGCTCGCCATATAGACACCTAAATACTTAAAAACTTGAACCCCTTTTACCACGTCGATCACATACTTTTATTTCTAAATGATCCGGATATTTAGTGGATGACAATCTATGGGAAGTACCAAACAACATACTTTTAGTTTTAGAAACATTTAGGTGTAATGTGTTTTGTGTGAACCAGTCCGAGCAAAGGCTCATCTCTGAGTTCAGCGTATTTTGAATTTGTGCAATGTTTTTACCTTTGCATAAAATCGCTGTGTCGTCAGCATACAAAATAACCTTAGTCTAATAGATGTCTGATAAATGTCTATAGTCAGATTCACATTATTCATCAACCATTTCGAGAAGTTTTAGAAGGTATTTCAGAAGTAAGGTCATTTGACATGTAATGAAATTCTTAGACAAAGGTATGTTTTTTTTAGAGGGCGACATTTTTTTCTTAACTGGCACTAGGCCCGTACATGTTAAATATACTAGCCTTTAAAGTATACAATATTTTTCAATGTGAATCTGACAACAGTGTAATGTGAAATAGTTCCGTTATGAGCTCTTGTTATTATAACCACTGTTACTATAATAGTATTGGAGTGACGTCGTGAAAACAGCAGTTTGCAGAATTAAAAAAAAAAAAAAATTTAAGGGCGTATTACATATGTCATTTTCTCGCTTACCTATGGGAGAATCCCCCCTCAAATATTGTGTTTGTGATGTGCATGTTTGTGAATGTATTTTTTACCTTTGAAATAGGTGCAGACAGGCATCCCAGTCTACAGTGAAGTCCAGCTGTAAAAAAGTCAGAGTTCAAGTTAGGCCTACTATAGAAAACACATGCCCAGTAATTGAGTAGCCTAAACAAGAAACATTGTATTTGTATAACATTTAAGCAATGTTGGAACTGCAGCCTGTTTAGTCCTAATTAAAGTACACATAGACCTACATGAAACAATAAGTAGACCATCCCCCTAGCTGTGGCCTAACTGTAACACACAATATGTTATGTCATAGCGAGGTTGGATATATCTATGGGTCCAGCCCTATGCCTATGGGCTATTCATGATAGTGAGGGTACGTTATCTTTGGCAGAGGATTCTTGTAAATTTGCCCTCTTACACTGAGAAAGGTATCAGGTGAGTTCGCCACACGGTAAAGTTCACCACAAGATAGTTTACCACAACTATGGTGAATTCACCACAACTTTGGTGAGTTCACCACAACTTTGGTAAATTCACCAGAAACTGTATTGGTTCACCACAGTTAGATTATTAGATGCATTCGCATTATTTAAAGACATTTTAAGTCTGAGTAGATTTATATTATTGTGGTTTAACTCATTCAAGACGGCGCTTTCAGTACATACATGTTTCTGTGGACGGGACATTTTTTTAAAATGCACTTTTTATGACGTCATATAACACGAGTTATCTCGGGCTCCGTCTTGTAGTGTCAAAGTAGCTTGCCCGAGATATCTTGGGCTCCGTCTGGAATGAGTTAAAGTGGTTCTTTATTGTAATTTTAAGTTTGTGTAGATCTATATTATAGCAAAATAATAGATATACATTATATATGTTATCCATGATATAAGCCTATCTATACAAAAATATTTCCCAGGAATACAGCTGAGCTCGCCACACAGTAAGTTTACAACAAGTTAGTTCATCTAGCTGAATTTTTTTACTGTGATGATTTATTTTTTATTCTGTCTTTTCTTTTTAATATTTACACTCACAATAAATCATATACACACCCCCAATACAGCATCATTTACCATGAAATTTAAAAAAAACATTGTTTAGTATATTCTAGATCAGCACTACTTACAATAAATAAATCTGTCCTGTGCAGAGGCCTGTAAATCCATAAAGATTTGGCTAAATGATAGAAGATAATAAGTGATTAATGACACTACTAAAAAAATCAGTCAAATCATTCAGCTAAACATATAGTCATCTTAAAATGGGAGATGTCATTTTAATATGGAGGATGTTTAACACACCTTTTCTTAACCATATTGTATAAATTACAAGTGATGGATGTGTTTTTGTCTAGCTCCCAACATTATGACATTATATCTTCATAGGTTTAAAGTGCATAGGTTTAAAGTGACAAAATCATGCCAGAAATCATCCAAAAGTTTTTGATGTCGATATATCTATAATATGTGAGCATGTCCATAGACTAGTATTATGGGTGTCTTTTAAATTTTAGGTTGCTGTAGCAACGTAGCAAGTGTTCCAAAAGCCCCATTTATCAGTTATTTCCGTATTTGAAGCTGCATAACTGTTTTGTTTATTTTATTCAAACGAATAATGCATGGGGAATGGTGTTTTATTTTTTTATTTTACTGCTCCGGTTACTGAGTTATTAAGGATTTTTAAATTGTTGCCCCACCAAAACAAACCTGGTCACCGCGGAGTAAGACATACTGTCTATATAATCAGGACATTAAAAGTACCAAGTGGCAGATAACGGTCATCATAGAAAAAAGAGAAGAAGACTTTTAAAATTATTGTTATTTTTTAAGTGATCATAGATACATTTCACAGCACAACGTGTATTGCTTCATATCACTTAGACATATCTAGAAGTTATTACTTTGTGTGATATGGATGATATCTGCATGTAATGTCATGTTTAATTTCGGTACCGGTTTGGAGAATGTCATTCACTTGAAAAATAGAACTCTATTTCGGTATTGTGCTTTTAAGTGTGGGCCAGCAGCAGAGCTTTTGGCCCGCCATTAAGACGCTCTCCCCAGACCGTGAGAAAGTGTACTCGGAATCGACATCAAATTCGGTGATGTAAATCATCGTTTTCGCTCTTTACATTTTCGTGATTTTTTTGAAAAACATTTGCATTTTTTTATTAGGTATCTCATGGACATTTCAAAATATAGTCAAAATGCTACTAGACAATATCAGACTTTATTTTATTTTATCGTAAATCATCACATACAGTGATATACATCGCGCTATGCGGTAAAATAAAATAATATTTAAAAACATCAGACTTTACTGTAACCGATTTGACCCAGTATCCAACATCTAGATCTGCGGCTGGTTATGAGGGCTTTGTATCTCAGCTAACACGAGGCATGGATCCAATGGCAGAATAATGTCGGCCCATCGTCTGCGGTACTGGCCCACCATTATGCCGATTCAGTTCAACGTATGTGTTTGCTATCAAGGGGGGTGGTTTCGTGCTGGCCAATGTAAGAATTATATTGGCCCATAACCTAACCGTTATTAGCCTACATGAATATTGTACACACACCGAATCACTACTAAATAATACTTGATGGTGTACCGCATGCTAAACTAATTCCGCTACATTTATCCAGTTTTAGTGCATTTATAAGGCCTTTAAAACAATAGCAATGATTGTTTTGTGCGTTTTAGGTTATTTTAATCGAAATAAACAAAACAGTGAATTATGCAGCTTTAAATCTCCACTCACCTATGTGGAGGAGACTTATTGTTTTAGTGCTGTCTATTTTTTTGTATTATTATTATTGTTATTATTATTATCATTATTCAACAATTTGACTACGTAAACAATCTTTAGTCACCAATATTCATCAGATCTTCTCAATTTTTTTTTCTGAATACCCTCTGATGGTTATCCTGTTTGATATCGTAAATCAGTTAATTTGCATAATAAACATGGTCGCATTGGCTAATTTGCATATCCATTATCCAAGGTATACGTAAACGCTCTTCAGTCGCCAATATTAATCCGATCTCTGCGATATTTTTTCTAAACACCCTCTAATAGATTATTCTGGGTTCGAAAATCAGTTAATTTTCATAATAAACATAGCCGCCATGGGCTAATTTGCATATCCCAGATCGACATAAACACTCTCAAGTCGTTAAAATTCATCTGATCTTCTTGATTTTTTTCCTAGACACGCTCTGATGGATTATCCTAATTTGCATATTTAAGATCGACGTACAAACGCTCTCCAGTCGCCAATATGCATCCGATTTTTGCACCTTTTTTTCTTAACACGCTCTGATATATTATCCTGATTGAGTTATAAAATCAGGTAATTTTCATATTCAACATGGCCGCCATGGGTCAATTTGCATATCTAAGATCGACGTAAAAGCTCTCCAGTCGCCAATATTCTACAATCTTTGCGCATATTTTTCTCAACACACTCCAATCGATTATCCCGATTGAGTTCTCAAATCAGCTAATTTGCATATTTAACATGGCCACTACGGTCTAGTTTGCATATCCAAGATCGATGTAAGAGCTCTCCAGTCGCCAATATTGACTAATTTGCAAATCCTCCAAGATGACCGACATGGCACTTCTGCTATACCGGTATAGCCCCATCATTACTGCATTGTCAATCAACTTTTAATTGTGGAAGGTGGATACTTTTATATTTGTCATGCAAATGTTATATATCTATTATAGTTTTCATTTGAACTGCATGTCCAAATTTTTTTTTTCTCTTAATCAACTGGTACATGCGCAACACAAAATTTAAAAAAACTTACGCAATTCTAGTCTATGGAAATGTTAAAGATTCATACAGCTTTGAAACGCGCATGTGTGGGACGGTCAAGTGTAGGCCTACAATAGCCTATAGAGTACACTTTGACAGCATTAATATCAGCGACTGAACTGATTACAAGATACTACTCCAACGAGAAATTGGCCCAGTGCTGTTTCAATGTCAGACCAACGTCTGCGACGTTGGCCGACATTAAACCAACATTTGGTGAGTATGTCGTGTTGGCTGGGAAAGCTCTTACTGTCAATATGCTGGAGGTAAACTGTTACCAAACCCCCATGGTAACATAACCTTTTGTGTCACAACACAGAGCCCACATAAAAGAAATGGTGAATTATTTCCTCATAGATGTCGCTCAAGTATATAGAGTTTATATGATTTGGGAACTTGCTCTTAATGCGGCGATGGGTATGAAACGCATATAGTATTATTATATTGGCTGATAACTGTGGATGTGGGGTGATATGTCATGGTGGAATGTCCAGGGGCCACTGTTGCATTCTGGGGACCACATTGTCCCGCGTATTTTGACAGTTGACTACACCTTTAACATATTATGGACAGAAGAAGAAGTAGGGCCTAACTGTATTATAGACATTATTATTTTTTTTTTTTTTGAAATTATATCCAGCAGCACCTCCTATTTGGAGTATCAGGCTGGAGGGGGGAAAGGGCTGGTGGATTTAGTCAACCAGTTGACTCTTGAACGCTGCCACAGTTTTTGATTCTATGGCAGCTGCCGGAAGAGAATTCCAATCAGGGATAGTTCGATGCCAAAAAGAATTTTGTCCCAGTGTGGTGTTAGCTCTAAGATGTTTATAGGCCTGATTGTGCCCACCACGTGTTCTTCTGTCCGCTGGGATTAAACGGTCATTGATAGGAATTTCGACTAGCTCATTTAAAATTTTGAACATGCTTACAAGTCTAGAATTTTTACGTTCTGTTTTCAAATCAGTCCAGCCCAGGTTCTGAATGAGAGATGTCACACTGGCTGTTTGTCTATAATTTTGGGTGACAAATCTTGCTGCTGATCTTTGAATTTTTTCTAATTTATCAATATCTTTTTGTCTAAAGGGGTCCCAAACTGCTGAAGAGTATTCTAAAGACGATCTGACCAGGGAGAAATAGGCAGTCTCCCTTAGTTTAGGGGGACATGCCTTCAGGTTCCTCCGAAGGAAGCCCAGAGTGGAATTTGCTTTACTTGTAATTTTGTTAATGTGGGCCTCCCATTCCAGGGTCTCACTAAGGCAAACACCAAGATATGGTGTTGATGAAACGTTCGCTAGTGTTTCACCTTTAAGGGTGTACTCAAATTCCAGGTTTTTTGATTTCGGCCTGGACACCCTCAGGACCGAGCATTTCGAGGGGTTGAAACACATCCCCCATCGATCTGCCCAGTCCTGTAACGCAGATAGGTCTCTCTGCAGCTGCTCCTGATCTGCTCGATATTTTATCGGGCGATACAGGAGGCAGTCATCTGCAAAGAGACGAACCTGCGAGGAGACCGTGGAAGGGAGGTCATTAATATAAGTCAAAAAGAGTAGGGGTCCGAGAACAGTACCCTGGGGCACACCGGACCTCACGCGAGCTGATTCTGAAGAGCTGCCATCAACTACTACTTTTTGGGTTCTATTGGTCAGAAAATTTTGAATCCAATTAAGAGTTGTTCCCCGAATTCCATAGTGGTCAAGTTTGTGCAAGAGGCGTTGGTGGGGGACAACATCAAAGGCTTTACTAAAATCCAAGACAACAACATCTGTTTGTGTCTTGCTTTCAAAATTTTGAATAAATTCATCAGTTGTAATCAAAAGCTGGCTTTCGCATAAATGTTTTGATCGAAAGCCATGCTGTACAGGTGTTAAAATTTTGTTTTCCGAAAAATGGGACATAATTTGTTTACAAATGATGTGTTCGAGTAATTTGGAACAAACACATGTGAGGGATATCGGCCTGTAGTTTGCCGGAGAGTGCCGATCCCCTTTTTTGAAGACTGGAGCAACATTAGCCTCTACCCAGTCATCTGGTAATTTGCCCGTCTGTAGAGATTGGTCGAAAATAATTTTAAGAAAGGGAGATATTTCGTTGGCAGCATTCTTCAGAACTAAGTTCGGGAGTTCGTCCGGTCCAGATGCCTTTCAGCCGTTTAAACCCTCAAGTAATTTAGTTACACCTTGAACGGTAATTTCGAATTTAGGCATTTCAGTATTCGGTGGTCCTGTTAATTTAGGTATATTCGTGGTGTCTTCCGAGGTAAAAACTGAGCAAAATTGGTTGTTTAGTATTTCGGCCTTACGTCTGCTATCTGAATGCAGCTGACCGTTTTCCTTCAAGGGAGAGACACCATTTCCATCCTGACGTTTAGATTTAATATACCGCCAGAGTGGTTTTGAATTTTTTTGTTCTAAAGATTCAGAAAGTTTGTTTTTCAAAAAAAGACCACCTGGCAGACCTGATGGCACGCTGGGTCTGCCGTTTACATAATTTATATTTTGCCCAAAGGTCAGCTTTATTCGTACGCTTGGCTCTGCTATATAAAGATGTTTTTTTCCGAATAGATGCAAGGAGTGATTTGGATAGCCAAGGTAGATTGTCCCGAGGGGACGTCATTTTAGTTGGTATAAATTTGTTCAGGCATTGATTTAGGATGGATTTAAGTTTCAACCAATTTTCATTAACAGAACAGCTGGGACTGTTTTCTGAAAAGGAGGTCCAGCAGCTCCTAATTTGTTGCCTGATAGCTTCCCAATTAGCCTTTTTGAACTGACGCACTGGGCGGGGTTTTGTACGACGGTAGGGTGGGTCAATATCCAGTTCGGTCACAACAGCACAGTGATCCGAGATTCCAGGTACACTATGAGAAGATTTTATCAAACCAGGTTTATTTGGGCCAAGGCATGTGTATCTAGGCTTGACAAAAGCAGCTCGCATTGTGATTTGTTTGCTGCTTTAGGATTTACTACTCCATTGTCCCAGTCAATACCAGGCAGGTTAAAATCACCTCCCAGGACAATGGTCTGATTTGAATTTTTTGGCATGAGGTCTAAAGATTTCACAAGTTCTTCTGAAGTAGGCCTACTAATTTTGGAGTCAGGAGGTCTATAAAAACACCCGAGGGTTAAAGATTTTGATGCCGATATCTGAACTTTAGCCCATAAAATTTCACAGTTGGTTTCTAAATCAGGGAGGAGGGTCATGTCATAATGTTTTCTGACAGCAATAAAGACTCCTCCTCCTCGGGCTTTCGAATTTCGATCTTTACGCAAAACTTGGTATTCAGGAGGGAAAATTTCACTGGTAGTGGTATCCTTGTCAAGCCAAGATTCAGTGCCGAGGATACAATCAGGTTGGTAGTAATTTACAGATGCTAGAAAATTTGCTACTTTCCCCTTTAGGCTTCTGCAATTTATTAATAAAGTACGCCAGTTTCTTTGACGGTTGTTAGGCCTAAAGGGGGGAATTGGACTACTGTGCTGTGTGGGAGCGAAATCTGAATTCGGTGAATTGACGTTCTCAGAGCCACTAAAATTTAGATTGTCAAAATTATTTGTGGTTTCAATTTCTAACGAATGGAATAAATTTCGATCAAAATTTGGATGATTGCATCGACAGCATATCCACGAGACGTTTGTTGTTGAATATGCCAGGAAGGTGAAAGATCCCATGTCGACACAATCTTTGTGAAACCACACATCACAACTATCACAGCAAATTCCACGCTGCTCCCATGTGACCGGGTCTTCGCAATAGCCACATGGGAAGATCGATGACAAATTTAGTCAAAATACTAGGGAAGTTTACTAGGGAAGGCTACTATAGTTCTCCGTTTATAGACCTCCTGACTCCAAAATTAGTACTTCAGATGACAAATTTAGTCAAAATACAAATAATACATTTTCATAAACAAAGCGACATGCCAGCCCAGCAAACACATGGCGTTGGCCCAATATTGAGCTGATGCTAGGCAGCGTCGTAGACAATGGGCCAACGTCAGCCCAACATTGGGAAAACGCCTATTATAATATAGTGTTTGCTGGGAAGAGACGGCTTCTAATTACATAATTATGTAATACATGATAAGGGTCATCATCACACCAGAGCTAAAATATAGTAAAGTAAAGGATCCCATCTGACACTCATTAGGCACAGTTAGGACCCTTTATATCAAAGAGCCAAAACAAAAATGATGATTTTGGCCTGAGACTGTCCCTTTAATTTCGCTCAGGCATGTTAGGGCGCTCCTTCACCATGCCAAATTGGGCGTCACATGACGTCATATGTGAGCTTGTCCAATGAGTAGGCGTGTTACATACGGCATTCTCCCCCTTACCTACGGGGGAATCCCCCTAAACATTGTGTTAGTTCGTGGTGTGCATGTTTGCGAATGTATTTTTTACCTTTAGATTAAACACGTTTTTAGGTAAAAATCATATTGTTTTATAACATGGCTGCGGAAACAGATAAACAAAGTGGAGATTCCGGTGAGGAACGTCTGCAGTCAGCCGCTTCAAACGCTGGAGCTGACGGAAGGAATATTGCCACCCCAGCCAAAATAAACATTGCAATTCGTTGTGCCCTGAAAAACAACGTGGAACGTTTTAGAAAATGTTTCGATGACGAAGAAGACCCATTTTTTGAAAAGGTTTCAGGCATGCTAAATGCAAGAGATGACAGTGGAAAATCACCAATTGATATAGCTTCTCTTCTAGGGCGGACAGAAATGCTAAAAGAACTTATTGAACGCGGAGCGGAGGTGGACGTCTCAACTGTAAAAGGTTCAGACTTCACACTTCTGTCACTTTACAAGTTTACCTTGCAGACTTAGACTTTGGGGTTCAGCCTGTTCAGGCCTACTGATGGCATGCCAATGACAACGTTTATATGTTTACTTTAGCCCATATTCAATTATATCTACTCTATAATCTATAGTAATAGTCTAATCTAACTTCCCTGAAAATTTAAAGAAAAAAAATATTATGTAGTTTAAAAGTTAGACTATTTGACATGTAGTAATTTAGAATTATGACGCTCCTCTATAAACCCAATAATTTCAATCAGCTTTAATCTCGAAATTCTACTACATGTCGAATGGTCTAACTTTTGACATAATGACTCAAATTTCACGAATTTTTCTGGGTAGGCGCCGGAATAGTTGGAAAGAGTGTTTGCAAAACTTCATGTAAACTGATCAAGAATTGAGTGAGAAATCGGCGAAAAACACCCAACGCTGCTGGAAGTTGACTGGAACTATAGTCAGTGATAGTAGCCTTCCCTAGTAAACTCAAAGTCAAACATACCCTGTAAACCAAAACATCTAATTCTAATTTGTAGGTGGACTATAAATAATAGTCTAGCTCTAAATTTATTTGTACAAACGTCGAAGATATTGGGCCGCCGTTGTGCAAATATTGTACAAATGTTTTGTGTTTGCTGGGTAGAACTATGCCATGGTAGTATGGGCCTATACTGTCAATGTCAATGTCACCCTGGACCTGGTCACCTAGCTATTAGAATTAGCATATAGCCATAGGCATAGGCCTTTTTTTTTTAGGTCACTATAGTTTAACACAGTCACAGCCACAGGACTTATTTTAGAAATTATTTTTTAATAATTTATACTAGATCTATATATATGTCTAAATTTATTTGATGTTTTGTTTGAAATATTGCGAATTTATAGGCTCTAACGTTACAGTGGCGGATCCGAGGGGGGGAGGGGTTTGTTGGGTTTAACCCTTTCACGCCCGTACGGCCTCTGAGGGTCGGTGAAATATGAAATCATTTTTCACATGCCCGTATTTTGCATTCACATGACCTTTAGATTGCCACTATACATTTAAAATTGTATAATTTTGGCCAGAATAGGCTACATTGTGCAATCTTTAATTAGTTCGATAATTATTAAAAAATATATATTTACTCTCTATCCCATTCATATCACAACTTTAATTGTGCTAATTACCCTTTGACTCTCAAGTTCAAGCCAGGACCCAGGGATATTGGTTGTCATTGAATGGAAATGCACGTGTTTTGGTATAAAGGCTGTAACTGTGGATCTACAAGGTGTAATAACCACGGACGGGCCTTTGGATCATGCAACATTTGGGTCAGGCAAAGGTCACCTCAAGGTCATCGCAAGGTCAAAGTTTTATAAATTCAAATAAAAAAATGTATACAAGCCAAGCCATATTGTCCACTTAGAACTGGATAGGCGCAATGTATAGAAACATATGTGTGGCAGCTCCCCAGAATCATGTGAAGTTAAATGACCTTGAACGGGCCATGAGTACCTGAAGAGCCTAACCCCATCCCATACTAATGATGGTACCTATTTTGATATCCTTATAATGTCTTGCAAGCCTAGCGGTAGCTACTAAAATTACGGGTACTCCTTTTTTACATTTTATTTCGAAATAATGAAATATTTCGCACGGAAAGGGTGAATGGTTGTTGACGTATATACCCATAGCAACAACAGCTACTGATCTTATATCGAGGATTTGTTGTGTAACATGTTCCACGGAAATCTTACAATTCTATTAAAATATAAATACACAAAAATACACAATACATAAGATTGGGTACTGCTTCCATGGAAACCGTTTCTAGGGAGCAAGGGTACGTCTTCGAGGGGTATGATAAGAAGCTTACAAGTGTTGATTCCCCAAGTGTTCTCCATGTGCGAAGAAAATTTCATGTGTATTTGAATAACGGTTTATAAGATATCGTAATATTTGTATTGAGTTATTATTTTCATTTAAATTTCATTAAAAAAACTCGGGCTGGAAAAGGTTAAACCCCCTCCCAGAAAAAAAATCATCACCTTACTTAGGGGTTTCCTTATGATTTGGTGATATACTGAGTGAGAAACAGTGCCCAATATGCCTCAGATTGCATGAGAAGCCTTTGGAAATCAAAAATTTCCCCGGGGGTGGCCCCTCGACCCCTTTACAGTAAAATAGTTTTTTTGTCAAGTTTTAACCTTCCCCCCAACTGAAAAGCTTGATCCGCCCCTGCGTTGTTATAGTAGGCCTATATATATCAAATGAGCTTAAATCATAAATCCATAGACAGTGGCAGATCCAGCCTGTGCCAGGGGGGGCAGGTCGGCTGTAGGCCCTGAGGCTAAGCCATGTGAGACAATTTATGGCAAATTCCCACTTATCCCCTTGTTATTATCGTAATGCTCCCTCTACAGCAAGCACCTGCTCTGGATCCGCAACTGCTCGAACTAACTCCTAGCCTAACATTCATAAGCCTGCTGGTATGTAGGTGTAGCGTTCGCTCGAAAGAAGTTTTTATCTATTTATACAGACTGACTGACTTGTGAATACTTTTACTTTTTTAGGATACAGCTCAATGCACCATGCGGCTGCATGGGGAAAAGTTGATTGTCTTAAGATTCTGGTTGACAATGGTGCTGATCTTCATAGACGAACATCAAACAATGAAAGACCTAGAGAAATTTCTGCAAGATATAATCAACCTGAATGTGTGGATTACCTTGACTGGGCAGGTTTGTGATGCGCACAACTTTGTCAAGAGGTGGAGATAACACAATTTCATTATTTTAAAACATCCTGTTTCTTCAGAAATAAATGTAATCATGATTTTTAACCTAAAATATATAAATATTACCATGAACAAGCTTCCCCTAATTCAGTAGCTGAGATCAAATTTATGTGTAAAATACTTAGTGATCTCTATTTTCCTAATTTTTATCCACAGAAGCAAAGCAGGATCTAGTCAAAGCTATTCAGCAAATGAAAGAGACATTAGCAGACCCAGAGAAAGTCCAAGGACGACTGAACAGAGAGGATAAGGTAAACAAATCCTACACATGTACATACTTAAGAGAACGTATATGGCAAGTCGTCTCGGTCTGTTAATTATGCAAAATTCCTGTAAGTAACCAAAAAAATAATAATTGCCTTTTTATGTGAAGTTAACATTATCTATGTACATATACATGTATTAACCCTTATCTTGCTAAATTAAATAATTTAAATTTTCACCCACTTGAAATTGTGTCTCGCTACTGAGACCCACAACTTCAAGTGGCTGAAAATGACTGATATTTGTTTTATTTGACACCAAATATTTAAAAATTTGCAAATCTTGATGTTTAAACACTCATTTCACTCTCAATAACTTGATTTAATTGGCTAATAAAACTGATTAAAAATGACAGCAGGCAAAGGGATGTCATGTGTGATCCGAGCACATGTGAGCATTATTAACAGCCTAGTGATATACATGTATTACACCATTGAGCTGAAAGAGATTGAAAAAAAAAATTGTTATAAAAATTGTTTAACAAAGAAGCCAATATATTATCTTTATCATGAATTTTGATTTTTCAATTTTTTTTTTTTTTATGTTACAAGATTTAGATTCACTTTCTTACAGTACATGATTGTACTGCTCAACTAGCATCACTTTCACTTTGTCTAGACAAATTTTGTCGTATCAAAATTTAATATTGTTCATGATAGAAGTATATTTCTTAATTCTTAATCAAATAAACTTTTGTATTCGATTTATTGATTGATTGATTTACTGATCTAGATAATCCATCGTAGCAGTCTATTTTTCTAACTAAATTATTGTTAAGTCATATTGTCTAGCTAGAGCAAATTATATTTACCTGGTAAATGGTAAAAATATTTATTTTATTTTTGTATTTATTGACTGATGGATTTACTGACTGAATGATTGATTCATTGATATTTCATTATTACACTTTATTTTCCTAGTTAATAATAACCTGTTAACATTTTTTTTAGAGCGTAACAAATAACATATGCCGAGAAAAGGAAGATTGGTTGGACAGCACATCAGATGCCACAACACAAGATTTCATCAGCCAAAAACAAGAGTTTGAGGATGCTGTCTCTCATATCTACCAAAAACTGTCAGAACCTTGTAAGTATGGTGAAAGTTATTTATTTATCATGCAAAGAAATTGAGATAACAAAAATTTTAATTCATCATTTATAATATGAATGTTATTCATTATGTAAGTCTTTCATTTTATTACTACTAAACCATTGTATCCATAGGAATAAACATTTCTCTGTTATTGCTTCAACAAGCTATTCATGTTCATGCTATTTGAATGAATGAATGAGTAAAATATACAGATGAGATGGCCTAAATATAAGATGTATGTGATCCTTCTCCACAATAATTGGGATCTGAAGATTTTTAAAGTTTTTTATATTTTGGCATGACTTGTTATTGTAAGAAAAAATAATTACAGCGGAAATCCATATCTGATCATAGCAATGTTCAAATGTATTTTGTTAATTTTTGATTAACAGCTCCACATCCTGTGAGTATATATGTTCAAAAAAATATGTCCATGCTGTCACTCAACATTTCTTTATTTTATTGTGTTACTAAACACATTTTTCACCAGATAAATATGCTAAGTTATGTCTTTTGGCAGATGCATTGTAAACCATTGCTGATGCACAGCAAACGCAAAGATTTCCTTAATGTTTTTGAGAATGTAGTGCGAGTATTTGTTGGAAAAAATGTTCTTGGCATTTATTTGCCAGCATTGTCCAAAGTTGATTCAGACTTATTACAATTCCTTGCGAAATAATTGGTCATTTCATAGTATTCCCACAGGATTCGCAGAAATGGCCTATATGAAGTATCCTTATTAACCCTTACACTGCTATGGGCGACTATAGTCGCCCAAAATTAATCAAGCGCAGCCTGCTATAGTCGCCGAGAAGTTCTTAAAAAAAAAAAAAAAAAAAAATTTTTTTTTTTGAAAAATTGTTTTTTAAATTTTTTTTTTTCACTTTCGTTGTGTGATGCCTTTCAATTTGCGCTTTTAATATAGCTAACTGACTGATTTTGTAATATAATGGCTTTTAATATCAGTTGTTCATCAGATGTTTTTTTGAAGAAAAAACGTGCCAGATATTACTTAGTGGGAAACCACATATGCTGCAAATTTTAGGCAGCAGTGTAAGGGTTAAATATTAGTTAATATTGACTGAGCATGTCATAAAGTTTATTTGAAAAAAAAAAAATTCTCTCTATCGATTAATATTTTCACTTTGTAATGATCATCTTTATGGCATGACATGTTCATTAGACATGATCATTATAACAAAGCATGCTCATTGCACACCTTCACACAACTGGAAAACAAAATATATTTTTTTATAGCTAAAATATGTAAGCACCCCCCTCCTTATTTTATTTCTGGATGCGCCACTACTTTATTCACTTGTTTAGGCCTATTCTACATCTCACCCATATCATTCATATATATAATTTTTCAATCATGTCAGAGTGCATGTTAAAATCACTCATTATGACAATGTGATGTTAGTTTTAAATTTTAATATTATATTAGATCTATGAGTATAAAAATTCCATGAGGTGGGAAATGTGAAAACAATTTACAGCTCAACATGAATGTGTATTTGTGATGGGCTTTAGCCCAACTTAAAGAGCTAAAATGTGAAGTGGTACACATAAGAGTTTCTCATTCAGTAATATATGCTTTCCAGCGGTTAAATCTAGTAATTTAAACATCTATTTGTTACAGTACCAGAAAAGCCAGAAAAAAAGTAGTAATTATTGAAGACAGGAGTTAACGATGATGAGAGACCATGGAAGAGAACAGCCGCTTGCTCACATGAAAAAACAGAATTGTATGTGTTGTTTTGAATTCTGTCAATGAAACAATTGAATATAGGCTATTCTTATATTATCATATTCATCTGGAAGTCACCTACAGTTCCAGGGAAAAATTGTTCAGCATGGCGTAGCAAAGTGCTATGCAATTCTTCCCATTTGCTAATCAAATTTGTAATTTATTAGCAAAAATGTATACATCAAAGATATAAAGATGTTGAGCAAGCTACTACCTGGATATGAAATTGCTGATCAGTACTTTGAAACATTATTTTCCCCCGAGTTCAGGTCATGTAACACAATTTTCAGGTTTAAATTATGATGAAAAAATAAGTTGTATTTTTTTAATTTGAATACAAAAATAAGTGTTGTCAATTTAACCCTTTCAGTACATGATGTCGCCACAATGGCCTAATTAAAGGACTTCTTACATTCGGACCCAGTACTGGGAGGAACATTACTGCCAGTAGGGAAAGGGTTAAGGGAGCTAGATTTTACAGTTGATGATGCTTATATTACGGTCATTGGGCTTAACAATTTGTGATGGCATAGTGACCAACACAGCACAAATGCGAACCCACATAAAGCAAATACCTGGTGCAATTATTGCATTTCTCTGAGATTTTAAATGCATTTTAGTGTTTTGATGTGTTATCAGAATAAACCACAGAGAAGAGTATGGAGAACATCTGATTCATTAATTCCACGATGTTGCCCTTATTTAACCCTTTAAGCCCTCACGATGCATGAAAGCATCATTTTACATCCCTGAAAACAGACCAAATTTTCCTACAACAAGAAGTTTTAGAACGAAAATTTCATGAAACTGGTTTACCAATTCATGGTAATTTTCTTGAATTTTTAAACTGCATCAAATCATCTTCATCCACTACAAGTCGAGAATTGCGGCGTCAGCAATTCGCGGATTGTAGTGGATGAAGATGACAATGGGAAATTCAGGCTTGAAAGGGTTAAATTAAGGTAATCACAGCAGCATTTACAAGTGTGAGTGAATGGAAATGTGTAGAAAAGCATTGGTAACCATGGTAACTCAAGGGTTACCATGTGATCTGTAGAAAATAACAATTTTCTCCAATTACGGTACAGATCTGAGCCACCTTTTTGGGGAAACAAAGAATGTTGTATAACAATATACAAGCATTTAAAATTTAAAGCATTTAAACAAAAAACATCACTTAAATGTGTAAAACAGTTACTGATCCTTTCTGCTGACACTTTAAATTTTGATCATGGGGGGGGGGGGAAGTGGAGGAGTGGGGGTGCAGAGGGGGGACCAGGAGCCCCACCCTCCTCACCTAATGCTCTAGATCTACCATTGCAGCAGATCACAAGTTTAACTATTTAGGTCTGAGGATTGTAATATATATTTTCATTGTAAATACATGTATCATGTAATATATAGATAGAGTATATTATTTATAGATACGAAGAAGGCTGTTATATATATAAAGAAAATGTGCATAAATTATTTGTTATTAAAACTGTTACTATATTTAACATGGCTGTTACAATTTGTTTTTATCCCTTCAATCGCTAACCAAGAATGAAATCGTTTTAACAGTTTTTTCACCCACTATGTGGTGGTGGAGTCTTATTTTTTTTGCCGAGTCCGCTCGCCGCCGCGGCATTTTGTTTCTGCTCCCACTTGAAAACCCCTGCTCGGATTATTTCCAAATATTTGCAGTATGCATTATTGGCCCAGGTGAATTTGCCTGGTAATTTTTTTTGCGTTTTACAGTTTATTTAACAAAATCCAAGATGGCCGCCAAAATCCTATGTCGCTTTCTAGAGCTTGAACTGCTTCATGGATTTGTTTCATGTTTGGTTTAAAGTAAAGACCTTCCCAGCAAACTCCACATGTTCATCTAATGCTGGGATTATGTTGGCCCACCGTCTACGACGCTGGGCCAACATTAGCCCAGCATTGGATCAATATGTGATGTTTGCTGGGTTACCCTGGACGTGTGCTGAAAAGTGTTGGTGTGATTTTGATAATTAAACCTTGAGTTTCATAATTTTAGCGGATATTTCAGTTGTGCTCATTTTGGCCATCATCAAAATTTTCCTATTACCATACACCCCCACTCGGATTATTTCTAAATATTTCCAGTATGCATATTAGCGCTGGGAAATTTGCCCTGTGAATGCCCTATGTCGCTCTCTAGAGCTTGAACCGCTTCACGGATTTTTTTCATGCTTGGTTCAAAGGAAGAACCCAACGTTAATCGTGTGCTGATTAGTTTTTGGTGTGATTCTGATAATAACAACTTTGATTTTTTTACGTTTTAGAATTGTTGCAGAATATTTCAGTTTTTTTTATTTTGCTATCATGAAAATTTGGTAATTTATGTATACACCCTTGCTCGGATTATTTCTAAATATTTGCAGTATGCATATTGGCCCTAAGGAATTTGCCCGGTAATTTTTTTGGCATTTTTCAGCCTCTTCAACAAAATCCAAGATAAACGCTAAAATACAATGTCACTTTCTATAGCTTGAACTGCTTCACGGATTTGTTTCATGCTTGGTTCAAAGGAAGAACCCAACGCTAATACACTCTTTGCACGAGTTTGCCCGTGAACATTAGTCTGAACAAAACAGGTCAGCTTTGGTCAATGTGTCGCGTGTTTTTTTGAAAAGTGTGTAACATTAGTCTGAACAAAACAGTTCAGCTTTGGTCATTGTGTGGCGTATTGTTATTAAAAAGGGTGTATTGTGTGCTGATTAGTTTTTGGTGTGATTCTGAAAACAAAAACTTATATTTTTTTACTTTTTAGGATTTTAGCTGATATTTCAGTTTTGCTCATTTTTGCTATTATCAAAATTTGGTAATATGGTCATACACATTCAAATGTTATCTTTTAGGTATGCCTATTGACCCTGAGAAAATTGTCAGGAGAGTTGTTTTTCATTTTTCCAACAAAATTCAAGATGGGCGACGAATCACATGTTACTTTTAAGAGCTTGAACTGCTTCATTATTTGTTCCAAGGAAGCAGCTTACCCTGGACATATGTTGATTAGATTTTGGTGTGATTCTGACGTCACATTTTTCCGTGGTATATATAGAAAAATGGTACAGGCCTACTGTATTTCTCTATAATTATTGTATTTTGGTTGCTAAATCTATATGGGGCGGGTGGAGACGCAAGCTTTGCCCCTCAGGCAAATCTAGTTTTTATTATGATAGATTGATTGAGATCTCGCTTATTAATGTTTTTTGGGCAGCCAATTTGAATTGGAATTTCAGCGTTCGGACTTCAATTGGAAGAGATCAGAAGTCCCCACTGAGGTTGTACTTTTATATAGACATATATTTGTTTGTCAAAAAAGGACATTCAGCGGGCCCAGTAAACACATTGACTTGTCTCTCTGTTGGCCTAATATTGTATCACTGTGTGCGACACTGGCCCAACATTGGATCGACATTTTGTATTTGCTGGAATTACAACTATTATTTTTATTTTGTAATGTAACATTTGAAAGATTTCTCTTCCGCAGATGGGCAAATACTTGCATTTGCGCAAACACTCACACACTTGTGCAAGTACTTGCGTACTTGCGCAATTGCATACTTGCGCATGTACTTGTGTACTCTGGCACTTTTGTACTTGTATGCTTGCATACTTGCGCAAGTACTTGTTCACTTTGCACTTGCGCAAGTACTTGCGTACATGCGCACTTGCGTGCTTGTGAATGGACTTGCGCAAGCACTGACACACTTGTGCAAGTACTTGTGGAAGTAGGCTACTTACGCAACTACTTGCGTACTTGCCCTTATGCACTTGTGCAAGTATTTGCTTTTGTACTTTTGAATAGACATATATTTGTTTGTCAAATGGTACACTGCCAGCCGTAGACACTGTTACTTCGCATGTTAAAATTTGCAGATAGCTGACGTCATATGTCCCCCACTCTAAATTCCAACATATCGTAATAAGCTTGTGATTGGCAGGCTGTCCTGGTAAAATTATTCTGTTGGGCTGGCGATAATGTGTACACATCTCATAGAGGGGGAGGGGTGAGTTTGAGCGTACACCTTTGTGGTAAGCTGTCTGCCTTTTGAGATGCAGGTGCTGTCTGTCTCAGGACTATACACAGTTCTCCGTGTAGTCAAATGGAAGCACATAAAGTGTGCCAAGTAAACCATTGACTTGACTTTCTCTTGGTTTAATGCTGTATCATTAATCTGCGACGCAGGCTAAATATCAAAACAACATTGTGTCGACATTTCGTGCTTGATGGAATTACAACTGTTATTTTAATTGTCAAGTGTAGCACTACACAAGATTACTACTGTCCATAGTAATAATACTCAAGGTTCGTTCAGAAGAGGCCATCCGTCTGCTAGACTGGCCCTGCATTGAAACAGCATTATGCAATTTAATTAACAAATCTAGCATTTAAAGGGTTAACAGGGTGACCAGCCTAGACATTCTGCCCGCATTCCAGCCTGAGTCTATTCATACCACGAATAAGGCTGTATCCGACATACATGTACAACATTGAGCTGACATTGATCCACGTTTTGATCCAGAAACTCCTGAATAAATTCGAAAGAACAGCTGTGAATTTAAAAAAAAAGTCATAGCATAAAACTTTAATACCTAAGGATCAGTGTGCCAATGTTTGAAGTCGATTGGATAAAAACTCAAGGAGAAATAGCCCATCAAAATTTGACATCGATCCACATATAGTGATTCAGAAAAAAATCCTGAATAAATCCCGAAGAACAACTTGGAATTCTTAAAAAAGACATATTAGGCAGCCAGATTATCCGAGCAACATTGTGTTATAAAATTGCTAGTTGATTGCACCATTAATCATCATAACTTTATACATGTACCCGAAAACCACCATACAGTTACCAGGTTACAGAGACCGGATAAGGATTTAAGGGTCACCTGGTGAATAGCTATAAACTAAACAAATATGAAGGCGGATAAGACATAAGAAAGTAGGTGGGTCGTCATGATTCGCGTCATGAAACAAAGCGACACACCTGATCACAAATTTCACAAAATTATTATCATCAGAAATATATTGGCTTACCATTATATAATCAAAAAGTTCGTAATTGAATTGGAATTTGACGCAACGAATGCATTAAACAATAGGCCTACATTTATTTGTTCGCAAGAACAGCCCAGTGTAATAGGACAGCAGCAGCTTATCCCGGGAGTTTGACCTATGTTTTTTGTCGAATATCAATGTTAAAATTGACGTCTGTTCACTACTATAGGCGCCCATTCATTAACCCTTTAACCGCCAAATTATTCAATCAGAATTTTCACCCACTTGAAATTGTGTCTGGCTGACGCGATCCACAACTTCAAGTGAGTGAAAATTATTCAGATTTGACAAAATGGAGGTCAACTGTTTTCAAATATTGCTGATTGATGTCATATTTTATCTTTACCATGTTTAAAAGGTGGTACTTAATGTGCTAATAAAAAATGACGAAAACCCGAATATATGCGACACCGGCGGTTAAAGGGTTAATACTGCTCACATGGATTGAAATTGTATCACCCCCCTCCTCTCAGATAGGATACGGTGACCTACTGGTGAATCAAAGGGTTAATACTGCTCACGTGGATTGAAATTGTATCACCCCCCTCCCCAGATAGGATACGGTGACCTACTGGTGAATCAAAGGGTTAATACTGCTCCCATGGATTGAAATTGTATCCCCCCCTCCCCAAGTAGGATACGGTGACCTACCGGTGAATCAAAGGGTTAATACTGCTCACGTGAATTGAAATTGTATCACCCCCCCCTCCCTCCCCAGATAGGATACGGTGACCTACTGGTGAATCAAAGGGTTAATACTGCTCACATGGATTGAAATTGTATCACCCCCCCCCCCCCCTTCCCAGATAGGATACGGTGACCTAGTGGTGAATCAAAAGGTTAATACTGCTCACATGGATTGAAATTGTATCACCCCCCCCCCTTCCCAGATAGGATACGGTGACCTAGTGGTGAATCAAAGGGTTAATACTGCTCACATGGATTGAAATTGTATCACCCCCCCCCCCCCTTCCCAGATAGGATACGGTGACCTACTGGTGAATCGAAGGGTTAATACTGCTCACATGGAATAATATTATATCGACCCCCCCCCCCTTCCCAGATAGGATACGGTGACTCACTAGTGAGTCTCTCTCACGGTCACGACATGTCTCTATATAACATGTTAACCCTTAGAGCGTTAAGTTATAGAATTTAAATTTGCACCCACTTGAAACTGTGTCTCGCTACATCGAATCCCAACTTCACGTGGGTGAAAATTACTCGTAAGTTATCATCTGTTTATTTTGACAACAAACATTTGCAAATTTTGATGTCTAAACACACATTTTTTTCCACTATACGTGATTTGATCTGCTAATAAAACGAATTACAAATTATTATAGTCACGCACTAATTGCCATCGGAAACAGTTAACGGTAACGCCTTCGCTTATCGATCTCATAGACTGTGACTGACTTACCCTTTACCTACAAGTTATTCATATATACATGCTCAATTCATAGCTAATATATAGGCTTAGAGCAGATCTTCAGTAAAACTAATCTCATGGAAAATAGCACAATCCACCCAAACGAGGAAGTTGTAAGCTTCCATGCTGCATTACACTTCACTGTTATGTATGAATAGCGGTATATACTACAGACCGTAGTATGAGCGACGTATAAAGACACATATTGTCAGATTGAGTAGGCCATCCACTGTAGGCTACTAAGTCACAGAAAACATTAGGCCTATGATAAATCTCTTTAACCCTTTCAAGCCTGAATTTACCATTGTCATCTGCATCCACCACAAGCCGCGAATTGCTGTCGCAATTCTCGACTTGTAGTGGATAAATATGACTAACAGTGGGTGAAAAATAAAGAAAATTGTCATGTTTTGGTAAACCAGTTTCGTGGAATTTTTCCTTCTAAAACCCTTAATTGTAGAAAAAGTAAGTCTGGGGATGTAAAATGATGCTTTAATGCATCGTGAGGGCTTAAAGGGTTAAACCGCTTCAGAAGCGCGACTAAGGTTGTTTGAATCCGTTTTATTAGTTTCTATCGCCGGTATTGTGAACAAAATATGTGTTTAAACATCAAGATTTGCAAATTTTTGGTCTCTAATTAGGCAAATTTGAGTGGGCCTACTTTTTAACCACTTGAAGTTGTGGGTTGCGGTAGCTTCAAGTGGGTGAAAATTTTATTTATTTACTTTAACGGTTTATGGGTTGAAGTGCTAACACCGGCTTAGCGGACCCCGGTTTACGGGTTAAAGTTACATCGTCTATATAATCCAGGACTTTTAAGCATATTTAAGAGCAAAGATGGAAAAAATATATAAATATGAAAATTTCAAGAATTATTATTTAGATGGTTATCCTTAATGACCTGTCAAAAGTGCTAAAGTTTCCCAGGAGCGGAACATGTTGTTTTTGCGAAAATCAAAAATGGCCACCAGAGGCCATAAAAAATGGTAACAAACGAAGAAATTAACATATAATACTTTGTAATACCTCTTTTTCACCCAATTTTTCATGGAGAACTCATTTCACGTTTTAAAGCTTTATTCGTGTTTATTCCGAAAAATTTAAAATGGCCGCCTAGCTGATACAACACTGAAATTGTAACTTATAAAGAAATACAAATATATTCCTTTGTAATATCATTTTTCTGCATAATTTTTCACAAGTAACTTAAGTCTGGACCTATTTTAACATTTTAAAGCTCATGTTATTGTTTAATTCAAAATGGCCGCCATTTGGGAAAAAGAACAATTTCAAAAAATATTTTTTGTCTACATAATTTTTTATTTGGAACCATAGTGACAGTAAAAAATATTTCTGGGATCAAGTGTGGTAGTGTTATGTGGTTTAGTCCAGTAAATTGTCCTCGATGTTGCTCCAGCCTTTCATGTGATACTAATATTAATGAAAAATTAAGATGCATGAAATTAGTTAAAAGAAGGTGACAAGAGGGTACGTTGTGCCATTGTACATGTCACAACAACTTACCACACCAAGACGGCTCAACGTTTCCCTGGTACTAGGCCTACTAATTTTATTTTTCAGCACTAAAAATCCTTTAACAGTTTAGTATATTTTCAAAGGTAAGAGTTAAAAAAATAAATAATGTATGTAAATTCGTATATAATATTATTTCGTCATAACAGATACACGGGAAGCAGGGACACAATAAACATAACTCACAAAAATCAATGTATCTCACGACACAAACCAATTACATTCGAAATCAGACATTAATCAGATATGAAAAAAAACGTTTAAAACAGATTGAGATTGGAAGGGGTGAAGCAAGGAATTAGAATGCATGTTTGTCGACAAGTGTTCAGTGTGATGACTGACAAGTATGTGTTGAGCCGGTCAGCTGTAATTTTGTGTATGGAAAATGCACTAAAATAACTTTTATAATATAATAATCAATGTTATTTTTTGTGGTGGCCATTTTTTTTAATTTGACAGGTTTGTTGATTTTTTGTCGAAATGTAGAAACAAAAATTTAGGCATTTAGAAATTGTAAGCACGTTGAACATGTTAAAACATTTTAAAACATAACAATATCAAATAAAAACTAAACTATCGCATGAGTAACGTCAATAAAATAGCGCGGGTATATGTTACATACTATGGTGGTCATATTGAAAAATCACGGCCATTTTGATTTAATGTTTGCCAAAATGTTGTTCTCAGTGCCCTCAGGTGCATACACAAGACCAATTCTGATGCTGTTATCACCATTGATAATTTGATATGGTATTTTACATGTTGATATGCCCCACTGAGGTTTTAAGATATAGACCTACCCAGCTAAACCACACTACAAAATATATGTCATCTATACACGTGTCGTTATTTCATGCCCTATTCTTATCGAATAACTTCAAGGGTTCTTTATAGTACACAGTGCCATATACATCACTGCACACTCCAGACCTTTGAACAGTTTGGAGCACTGTATATATATGCGCAACCTCGATGACAAACATTCGAACCGACCAGGATTCGAACCCAGTAACTCTTGAGTTTCTAGCTACAGTCGGATCGAATGGGACATCGGGACGGCCTCGTTATTTCAAACACAAAACAAACTGATTCGTGTTCCTACTAATGTTGCATCAAATATATATAATCATGATAAATAGGGCATGGGACCTTACTAGGATCCTGCAGGCTCGGGTGTGATACCTTGCATTGAACTCTTATAATGCCCGCTTGTGTATGGTTGGCCATCACCCTCATAAGTGAATAAACCTTCCGAGGATAATTAAAAACCTTCCACGGATAATTAAAAACCCTCCGCGGACAATTAAAAACCTTCCGCGGAGAATTATAACCTTCCGCGGATAATTAAAAACCTTCCGCGGAGAATTATAACCTTCCGCGGATAAATAAAAACCTTCCGCGGATAATTAAAA
>OZ024905.1:40386817-40776817 GCA_964017125.1 Flabesymbios commensalis | reverse complement strand
TGTATTTTCTGAACAATACCGGGTATAATCTGGAATATACCCTGAGGTATAGTCTGAGAGCTCCCAGATTATACCCCCGGGTATATTCTGGTAGCTCCCAGATTATACCTATGGTATAGTCCAAACCATACCCGGGTGTCGTCCAGTCAGGATGGGGGGGGGGTGGTAATCTGGGCGGTTATACCGGGTTAAGTGAGAACACATCGCGCCTCTGAGCTCGGGACACCGAGGATTTAGGCGCGTTAGAAGTTTTTCATTTCATTTCATATAGAACGTACAGTGCGGATCCACGTGTGATAACCCCTTGCAAGCTGGAGAATGCTCAGTAGGCCTGTTGGTGTAGTGTGTCTTATCTCATACTCAGATACAAGACGTATGCTTTTTTTGTCATTTCTGCAATCTACTGTGCAATGCGGTATGGTATAAACATGATAACCCTGTGTTTGAATCCCGCGTGACTGACCATTGCTTTTTCGGTCCACAACTGTTTATACGTCTGGGATAACAAATAGTTATTAAACAACATCACTTTCGTAACCATGGTAACACCCAGCCAGCTATCATTCCGACGTGAATACAAATCACATAATTAAAATCTGTCACACGGCGACGCTGATCACCGCCGTCATTCAGTTGTTATTTGAATAAGAGGTATAATACTTGGCCCCTCGGTCCTCATCTTGAATGCTTAGAATGTCTTTATTTTGATAAAATAGATTCCTGCATCTTTAAACCTAGAACCGCTTATCTTATTTACATTTTCATCCACTTGAAGTTGTGTCTCGGTACCGCGACTCACAGCTTCAAGTAGGTGAAAATCACCTATATTTGTTTAATTTGAAAGCAAATATGTGAAAATCTTGATGTTTAAACTCTCATTTCATTCTCAATAACTGTGATTTGATCGGATTATAAAGCGGATTTAAAACTATTATAATCTTGTTTAGCGCTTAACCCTTTAACCGCCAAATTATTCAATCTGAATTTTCACCCACTTGAAGTTGTGTCTCGCTGACGCGATCCACAACTTCAAGTGAGTGAAAATTATTCAGATTTGACAAAATGGAAGTCAACTGTTTTCAAATCTTGCTGATTGATGTCACATTTTATCTTTAACATGTTCAAAAGGTGGTACATAATGTGCCGATAAAAAATGAAAACCCGAATATATGCGACACCGGCGGTGAAAGGGTTAACGGGTTAATTTGATTATTTTCGCCAGGTGGTGGTTTCTTTCACCCCGAATTGGACACACGTATATACATTTGAACATGCAGAGGGCGGGGGCCCTAGGGTAGTGGTTAGCACCGCTGCCTTTCACGCCAGAGTTCGGGGTTCGGTTCCCGGTCTCGGCGGTTTAAAAAAAAAACAAATATGTTTCTTCCCCATCTATGTGAGAAAGTCAGTATTGTGGGGAGCCTCCGTGACCGAGAGGTAGCGTGCTCGGCCTCAGACCGCCAGGGCTCGAATTTCGAATCCTGTGTCTGGAGGACAGTGTCATCTCAATCATCTCATCATCCTCAGGAGGTTCTCCTGGCCCAGTTTAGCCTATATGTGCACAAAGGTGGCCTAAAGCCCTTCTTTCATTTTTGAACATCCAGAGCACTGATGTCGATCACAATCTCTCCGTGTTATTACTAGACCCGTGATTTAAATGTCACAAATCAAAGTAATTTTCAGTCACTTGAGGTTGTGGATCGCGGTAGCGAGACACAACTTCAAGTGACAGAAAATACACATTTATTACTTCAGTATTCCAATGGTTAAGTGAATCGTTGCAATAGGACAACATTCATAAATTTTAAACCATGTTTCCCAAAAGCCGCATTTTAATTCCTCAAAACGACCTAATTTGTATCAATATATGTCTTTTTTAAATTTGTTATACCACTTCAGGTCATCTTTATCGCTAAAATAAAGAATTACGCTAACAATTCGCGGCTTCGAGTTTATGAACATTTCAAGAGTAAATTCAGGCATGAAAGGGTCAATATTTATGTCGGTTATTCTTACAGATACCAGACCCAGAAAAGTGAACAGACTGATTATAGGATTTAACATTGGAACATTGCTATATATCAATATTAGAAACATGGTGAACTATTAATAAAAAACTAGGATCACATATTAGGTTACTTTGACGATCCATGTAATAACATTGTCCCTTTGACCAATCTCGACTCTTAAAGCGCACCGTCTTGAAGTTGTGTCTCGCTACCGCGAAACACGACTTCAAATGGCTGAAAATGACACAAATTTGCCACCCAATATTGACAAGTCTTGATGTTCAGACGTACATAAGTTTTATCGTTCCCGATTACTGAGATTTAAACGGCTAAAAAATGGATTAAAAACGACTATAGCCGTGCTTAACCCTTTAACCGCCGGTGCCGCATATATCCGGGTTTTCATTTTTTATTAGCACATCATATACCACCATTTGAACATGTTAAAGATGCAATGTGACATAAATCAGCAATATTTGAAAACAGTTGACCTCCATTTTGTCAAATCTGAATAATGTTCACTCACTTGGAGTTGTGGATCGCGTCAGCGAGACACAACTTCAAGTGGGTGAAAATTCAGATTGAATAATTTGGCGGTTAAAGGGTTAAGGCGATTGTGTGTATCTAAGTACCAGCAAACACAAGATGTTGGTCGAATGCTGGCTTAATGTCGAGCCGGCGTCACATACGGCGGACTTTTGTCCACTTTAGTATTGTTTTCTTATGTATTATTGGCCTTATATATATAGCCAGCTTTTACAACTTAAAAATGTATCAATTAGCGATAATCATATACATTTCAACTTAGATTTAACAAATTCAACTAATTTTTAGTTCTAATCACTTAAGTTGTGGATCGCGGTAGCGAGACACAATTTATTTTTTTGGCTCCGACCTCTATAAGGGCTAACACATGTATGTAGAGAGTCTCGCAGAATTCATGAGGAGGGCTTGCTAATTATTGATAATTGGGTATGTTTAAGTTACGCGTGGAAGTTCTCACAACACTATACACAGACAGCCCTATATCATGTATATTAGTGTGATTTTTATATCAGGCACATACCGCTACCATATGCCCCAATGTTTACATCTGCAACCCACGGCATCGAGTTGCGATCTCATTCAGCTGACTAAGTAACTTTACTAATGTTTCAATTTTTAAATATGTTATGTGAGCTAATCTATTTTGCTTGTATAGGCCTAACCTTACTAGAAATATGAAGAAAAAGACAGACTAAGAAAAATACGACATGCCTTATTTTTGAAACATGTTTTATTTATCGTAAAACGATTTTTATAATGTGTAAAGAATTCCAAGGGTTAGGTAAATGATTTAAACAGTGGTCCATTCCTAACAATATAGAGAGGGGCTCAAAAGGTCATATACCGGAATCGGCTAACCACCGACCGCCATTCAGATGTTATTCAAATAAAGAACAGACTTTCATACTTAGGTCAAACATTTCAGCTTACAGGGCTTATGATTAACCTTTATAACAAATTCATACATTATATTTAATAGTTATATTTTTTCAGGAAGTATAACTCGGCTTATTACAAGTAATTAATTTCTCAATCCGATTGTCATAAACAAACAAAACATTATGATCCATTAGGATTGTATTATTTGACAATCATAAGCGGACAAACTTAATCCATCAATATTTACTTATTACACATGTGTCTATTATTACATTTCTTTAATTCACTTATGGGATATGTGGCGATAACTCAAAGCTATAAGTGGATAAAACGTGATGATATAACTGAGAAGTTATAGTGTTTTAATATTATATTACAATTATATCTAAATATCTAAATACATGCCGGCAATTATTGCAGCCAATTTCCACACCAGATAAATGCGAGTTTCCAATAATACTTATTATGCATAGCGTAAGTCGGGTATGCGTAGCATTAGGCCTAGGCCTTATACTAAGTGACAAATTATGTTAAAAAAGATGGATTAAAATGTCAGTTTTTGCTTTTTCATCTAATGAATAGCAGTCGAAATTATATGTCCCATTATTTATGATATAGCCTAGATGTATTTAAACTATGGGTTATAACTATGACTTAGATATCGCGCCTGAGTGTGCTTATTTGTTATTTTTGCAACATTTATCGAAACATGTTGTATAATTACAGTCTATTAAACAAATAACACGTTACTGCTCTTGCGTTACTATGTATACATAGTAGACATTGTCAGGCAGAGGGGGAGGGGGGGGGTTCCCGACCCGTAATCAACTAATGCCACCTGCCTTTGATAATTTATGAACCTCCTCGAGTGGCATATTGCCAAAAGCAGTCAGATATCAATAGCCCATTGAAAATGTGGACAATAGCTTCGACATTACACCGCATTGACGTGTAAATGTGTACACAGGGGTCTATATTGAGTAACAAATCTATAACATGGCCCTTACAGCAGTTGGCCAATGACATTTTATTACAGTGACGGTCCGGCCAGTCAATAGGGTTTTCAATAGAGCAGTATCGCGTCTCTAGCTCGAGCCGTATGTTTGTTTTGGAGCCGTGTCAACATTTACGTTTGGTTAGCAGACGGATAACTGATTTACTGAATGCTCTGCTCATTTCCATTGTGAGTGGCTGCAATAATAATATTTAAAGATGTCTTGACAAAAAGCATGTAATAAAATGGATGGGTCAGCGGTGAGAGGAAAGGGGCCACAGCCGTGCAAACAAAACAGAAAATGTGAGGTACAGCACGGGGCATGGCTTCAGGAGAAGCGAGCCATCTACGCCAAGACAAGGCGCCAAAGCTTTCACGTGGAGCTGGGTCCGCAACCTAAAAGAGCGGCCGTAAATGTGGATACTACAAAGGCTAGGTCCAGTCTGGATGTCCTCAGGCTGTGTCTGAGGGACCTGGCTTGGCGTGAGGTATGTTGTAAAAGAAATTTATCACATAATGAGTGAACACTAATTTGCCTGTATGATTATAAAATGAAATCTCATATGCATAATTCATAATTTCACTTGAAATTTCAATCCATACCACGTTATCAAAGTAATCTTTTATCATGTATGTTTATTATCGTCTTTTCTAAAATATATTACATAGTATCATGGGTATTGAAACAATATTACGGCCTACACAAATCAAGCATGTAAGCTAACCCGTGTTACAATAAATATAAAAGTGTTACTTTAATAACATAAGATAATTTAAAATATTTTTTTATAAACGTCTCCCGTGTTCTTCAAGCTTTCTGACGCGTCAACAAACATATGCTACCACTACTACTATTACTGCTTTTAAATAATAACTAAAAATATTTACTCGTCTCCAACAACCAAGTGTTCCTTGATGTGACAATCACAGATGAACAGATAGCTACAAAAATGAAAAATGTCTGAAAATGGTATGTATTTTATTTGGGTATATAGAGGTCAGATTTTGACGTCTAAAGTCGATCCCCGCATGTTAAGGAGAGATGGGTATGCTTGTGAAATATACTGGTATAGTGTTTTAAGATATTCTGTATTTTCCTTGGTATACATGTATATACTGGCACTGTTTTAATGTATGATGTATTTTACCATACTTACTTAGTATACATGGTATACGGCTGATTTCACAAAAACGGGCCATTTTTTCCCCGTTGAACTTCACTTGCTATCGTGACATAAAGCAATTCTGGTCTGGCTAGCAGAAGTCACGATAGCAAATATACAAAATGTATGATAAAAACTGAATAAGTATTATATCAAAACAAATAGTTAATAAACATTGTCGAAATACATATATTTTAGAGGTAAAAAAGCTCAATTAAAAATATTCTATCGTGAAGATGAGACAAAGGACAGTACATTTATCATGTATCCAAATTTCACGATAGCAGCAATTGTCCAAATTTGTCTTGTTGTCACAGTAGCAAATTTAGCATTTTAAATACGGTCATTCACAGCAAGCTAGTACAACTAACGACATTTTATCATTTTAGTTTGATAGCATCTGAGCGATTGTATAACAACATCATGCTCATCTTTTATTTCTACAATTTAAAAAGTGGCCAGCGACATTTGTTTGTTTGCTATCGTGACATACACTTGCTTGATACCGTGACATAATTGTGGGTATTGTGCTATTGTGACTTATTTTAAAAATTAGGACGGAATGGATTGAGTCCTTCGCCACAAAATACTTGGCACGAAATTATTGTTCTAAACTAAACCTCCTGGTACCATTTTTTCTGCTGATTCTATTGTGGGGCAGCAAGACCGCACCAAATATTATTGCACTCACAGTGGCCATTATAAAATTGTGATATTGTGACAAAAATCTGAAAGAACGTTAATTTAACCACTAGGGTGCCCTACTTTAAGACTATATTTTTAGCGTTCAAATTATCACCCGTCACGTAAAAAATTAACTGATGAAACATTGAATGCTGCTTTATTTTATCAGTTAATAAGTTTTCCAATAGGGTTCATTTTTTTTGACGGAAATGGTCACGATAGCAGTATTTTTTTTAAATGTATAAAAACTATTTTTAAATGGAATGAGCATATTATAAAGAAACATGTCAAATTAAAAATTAACCAGTTTTCTTTAATTATTATTTATTAATTCATTTGTCATTCCATTGCATGTATTTGTAAATTTCCATTGAAAAACACATGTAAATTCACCGGGAAAACTTTCCGTCCTAAAAATTGAATTTTTGAAGTATTATTTTATTTTTTAAGTGTGTAAGGCTATTGCAATCCCTATGATGGTGACTTTGGTGTCTGCCACGTATCTAAACTTTCAAATAGTAAAAACATTAGGAAGATAGAGTAATTAGTGTTTCTGTTCTTCAACTGTCGATTTCGTGCCCCCAAAATGCTGATATTGTGACCACTTTTGTGAAATCGGCCATACCAACTGGCTTAGTGTTTTGAAGTATGCTGTATTTTACTTATTAGTGTTTTATTGTATTCTGTATGTTACTGACTATATCTACTGGTATGGCAATGATATTGATTTGATGTATTCTGTATTTCGCTGAGTATATTTACTGATGGCATAGTGTTTTAATGTATTCTGTATATTATTTTAGTATTCTGTGCCAAGGAGAGATGGGTGCGCGTGTGACATATACTGGCATAGTGTTCACTTTAACGAGAATCCGGATGTTTTACCCGGAGGTAAAGTCAACAAATTCCCAGGTATGACTCAATCTAAATGATTTTAACATGTTTAACCAGTGTGCTACTGGCACCGTATATATACGTGCACGTTTTCAGGCTCAAGTCCCAAACCAAATGAAATGAGGTCATTGAATTGAGAAAATTGTTTGTTAAAGGTGCTTAGTTAACCCTCCAACTGCCAAATTATTCAATTTGAATTTTCACCTACTTGAAGTTGTGTCTCACTGACGCGATCCACAACTTCAAGTGAGTGAAAATTATTCAGATTTGACAAAATGGAGGTTAACTCTTTTCAAATCTTGCTGGTTGACATGTTTAAAATGTGGTACTTAATGTGCTAATAAAAAATGAAAACCCGAATATATGCGGCACCGGCGGCTAAAGGGTTAATACTAGCATTACATTTTGAAAATGTCGTCATTTGACACTGCTGCGTCAAATGAACTAAAAATTAAAAAAACAGTTCAGCAGCGCAAGGGTTAAATAATTCAAATGATAAATAATCTGATAATCTTCCAGTTGAGGAGCGGCGACTCAGATACAGAGTTAATCAATTGTAAAATTGATATCTTTAGTCACTGAGACACTCACAAAAACACTTAATTGTAATCCTGATAATCACTGTTTAACAAGATTAATTAAAGGTGATCTATCACCCCTTATATGGTATGAATAATTATGTCCTTATACATGTTATATGGGGTGATCGGCAATCATGTGACCTTCTCAGAGGGTCACATGATAGCCAATCACCCCATATAAAGAAACACTTTTGCCCCATCTTGTGGTAACTTTGATTTATTTGTCACAAAATTATTCATACTATATAAGGGGTGATAGATCACCTTTTATCACTGACATTTCGTTCATCCGAAGCTGACAAACGCGTGGAAAACGAAGATATATTCGTCCGTTTTAAATAATGGGCTTTATAAACTCTGTTGCTGTATTTGACATAGTCCATTTTAATCAAATTATTATAAGTTAGTAGTTTTGTTGTTTAAAAGACGTCGCTCCGTTCTCAATTAAAGATCTAGGATACAAATAAACACGATAAAGATATAATGACGTATGAGATGATTATCAATTCATATGTTATCCATAAATTGACAACGAGTTTAAACCTTTAACCGCCAAATTATTCAATCTGAATTTTCACCCACTTGAAGTTGTGTCTCGCTGACGCGATCCACAACTTCAAGTGAGAGAAAATTATTCAGATTTGACAAAATGGAGGTCATCTGTTTTCAAATATTGCTGCCTGACCCAGCGTCGTAATGTTGGCTTAATATTGTTTTGATGTTGGTCCACCGTTTTGGACGCTGGACCAGCATAAAACAACATTGCGCCAATGTCGCATGTTTGCTGGGATGTAATATAACAATAGCGTGTTTTGAAGTGCCAGACCAAACCAGACACCTTTTTTATTTTTAATAAAAAAACTTTGAAATTTCATCATTCCCACAGCAAGGTCAGGCATCTCGAGATAGCAAGTCAGCGACCTTGACAAGCTCAGCCCTGCCGTACGCAAGATGCAATATTGTAGTTATTCGAGGAACATAATAAACATAAATATCTAACTATTTTTAATGTAAGAAAACATTGGTGTATATTACACTCTTCATTATATTTATCTAAAAATATGTTTTTACAATATAAAATTATTGTAATATTTCTCAGGATAAAAAAGGACGTATCCCAATAATACCCCCCCCCCCAACGAATTGAGCTTAAGATTTTTTCTTGGTTATACTTGAGAAAAAAATCGGTCTGCCCTCTCGTAGTTCCAGGTGCGGCCATATATTGACAAAAAATCCCTGTGACAACATGGCGCAAATACGTACTGACCATCTACGCTCCAGCGTGTCCACAGACATGTATGTGTGTGTCTGTGAAAGTTTCATATTGATAACATCTCTATTATTATGTGTTTGTGTTTTCCAGGGATGGTGGAGGTGATGCGCAAGGTGAACCTGGGGAGAACGCTGGACATTCTACAGGCTCTCTATCCTGAAGAATACCATTTTCATCCCATATCCTGGTTCCTTCCTCAGCAGTTCACAGAATTCTGCGATGCCGCCAAGAAATTGAGCGATGCCTGCACGGATAAAAAACATCGACCCATATTCATAGTGAAGCCGGACGAGGGGTCACAGGGTGAAGGCATATACCTGATACACGAGCCAAAGGAATACTTATTCCAAGGGGATAGGAAACACATAGTACAGGAGTATATAGCCAGGCCACTTCTGCTAGAAAACCTCAAATTTGACTTACGGGTGTATGTGCTTGTGTCCAGTCTGGACCCGCTAGAGATCTTCATCTGTAAGGAAGGGTTGGCCAGATTCTGTACAGTGCCATACCAGTACCCCACCAATAAAAATATACACGAAACATTCATGCATTTAACTAATTATTCCCTGAATAAAAAGAGTGATACCTACCTCCACACGGAATCTGGTGATGACGGTTCGAAACGGACCATGACCAGTGTGTTCAAGAAGCTGAGGCGTCGTGGTTATGACGTGAAGCAGGTCTGGGCTGATATAGAGAAGGTGGTGGTTAAGACGATATTAGCGGCCGCCACTGAGCTAAGGGTGGAATATAGGGCGGAGATACCGCTAAATAAACCTGGACCTACCTGCTTTCAAGTAAGATTCTCCCCCTAAATACTCCATATTCTCGTACGTGTGTAATGCACTGATTACACACAATTATAAAGGATTCTTCTCCCGTTGTATCATGTGTATTATTGGGTTTGTTGATGGAATATATCACTATTTCATTGCAATTAAAATGTTAACCCGTCAATCGTTAATCATAATAATATAACAATAACATAATTTATCAGAGCGTTGTGCTGTTTTAGCGGCCCACCATTAATATATATTCAACTATTTGTGTGTGTTGTTGTGTAGGACTATTGATTGACCGAAGTTTATATCATTTTGAATCTATTAACTTTTAAGCACAACCATTTACATTCCTTTTCTTTCTCTTTCGGCAGATATTGGGTTTTGACATTCTCCTGACTCACGAGGGGAAACCGGTGCTATTAGAAGTAAACGCCAATCCTAGTTTGCGTATAGATTATGAGCAGGAGGTGTCACTGGGGATAGTGGAGAATGTACACAGTCCTGTGGATGAGCTGATCAAGAGACCCCTCGTGATGGATACACTGTTGGTGATGGCGCCTAGAACTAAAGCCAGGAGGTCAGTACTGCCTAGCCAGCAAGGAAGACACATAGATTCAATGTTGAACCAATGTTGGCCCACCGTCGTAGACGGTGGGCCAACATTGGTTTAACATTGGATCGATGTGTCGCGATTGCTGGGAAGTTCCAGCGTGGCTGAAACAGAATTAGACATGTTAGAAACTGAACATGCTGGAGGCTTCAGCCAGAGATTGTGCCCATACAAAATCGTGAAACTTTTCTTTGTACGGTCGTATCTAAGACTTGGCCGAGATTAATCAGGTCGAAAATAGGTTGATTATAATCAGTAACATTTCAGCTACATGATCGCGCCCATTTGTCATTGAAAAAATCTGACTTTTTTGGACACTGGGGTCGAAATTGCTCTCTGTCACCGCCGTGTTGAAAAACGTGATTTTGTCGGAGAAACAGAATACAGCAATCCACGGCCCACTGGGCTCGTCCACGGCTAAGTGCTGCCTGGGGCTATCCCACTAAATCTTAACATTACCCCTTGTCACGCTAAACACGACTATAGCCGTTTAAATAGCAGTTACAAGGAATGAAGTGTGTGTTTAAAGGTGATCTATCACCCCTTATATGGTATGAATAATTATGTCCTTATATGGGGTGATTGGCTATCATGCGACCCTCTCAGAGGGTCACATGATAGCCAATCACCCCATATAAGGAAACACTTGTGCCCCATCTTGTGGCAACTTTGATTTATTTATCACAAAATTATTCATACTACATAAGGGGTGATAGATCACCTTTTAAGCATCAAGATGAATACATCATGCAGTCTTCAAAATAAAAGTATTAATCGTTCTCACTTAGTGTGGAAACAACCAAGTCTTCCACTATCAGGATAGATGAATCCAATTTTGCCGCCGTCCGACTATCGGCCGAGCTGTACATTCACTCATCGGCCGACATATTGTTTCGCTCATCCGGCGGGCCAGCGTCTACATGGTCCAGCCAATGATCGCCGACCCAATGAGAGAAAAAATACGTCGACCGATCATCGGACGGCGGCCGAATTGGATTGTGATGCAAGCATTAGGGCCCTATCTTATTGAATCATAATAGCAATTAGTTGGGGACAGGTTATGTGTTTACAAATAGCTCATTTTCATATATAGATGTGACTGCATCGATACATAACAAAACACCTTTTATGTGAATTGAGCCGATAATAGTTACTTCTTTTTAAACTTTTACTCCTAATGATCTAGAATGTATTTTCTAATTACAGGAGATTAAAAAAGACAAAGCACCGGTATGACTCCAAGTTCTCGGAATCCAGGTCTAGTCAGATCGGGGTTGCCATAGAGACAGAGAGTGAGACCGAGGAGGAGGAGGAAGATGATCTACAGCCCATCACCCCACATAAGGGTTACGGTACCATGGAGCAGATCTACCCTGTTAGGTACAGCGAGCAGTTTAGCTGGCTAACTATACTGGATAGAGCGGCCAGTATCTTCCTGGAATGTCTGGGTGTCAGGGGCAACCTGAGGATGGGACCCACAGGATTCAGGACCTACACCAGGTAGCAAACCTTACCAGTACACACAACACATTGAACCAATGATGGTTAAATGTTGGGCCTGCGTCGCAGACTGTGGACCAACTTTAAACCAGCATTGGCTCAATGTGTCGTGCTTAATTTGTTACTAACTTGATATTGATAGCGACACCAAAAAGCATCATTTTCATTTTGGCTTCTTAAAATGTTCTTAAAAGGACTGGCCCACGCTAATATCATCAAAAAATCGGTGATTTTAGTTTGGCTTTTCAATATGACCATATGATGTAAACATGTCCATAGACTAGAACTGCAAAAGTTTTTTAATTTTTGTGCCGCGCACTTACCAGTTAGACTAGATATAAAGACGAATTTCCCGTATTTTCTATTTTTGACATGGTTGTCAATAATTAGAAATCGGGAATTCCGTCTCTATATCTAGCCTAACTGGTGAATGCGCAGCAGACAAATTAAAAAACTTTTGCAGTTCTAGTCTATGGACATGTTTACATCATATGGTCATATTAAGAAGCCAAAATAAAATCACCGATTTTTTTATGATTTTAGCGTGGGCCAGTCCCTTTAAGTTTTCAAAATATCGAGGGTGGAAAATTGCGTAGGTTTTTCAATTGTGGGTTGCTAATTTACAGTTGAAAGAGAAATAAGAATGAGATTTAATGTTATTCCTGTATGTCTTATTTTGACCATCGATGTCTAAAATTAAATCTCATTCTTATTCTTCTTTTAACTGGTAAATGGTCACCCTCAAATAAGAAGACTGTCGCAAATTTTCTAGTCTATGTACATTTTTAAAAAATAAAAAGATTATTTTTGGCCTGATTGTGTCGCTGTAATACATTAACCCTTTAAACCCTCACGATGTATCAAAGCGCCATGTTGCATTCTTGAAACTGACTTAACCCTATAGTCGTTTTAATCTGTTTCAATCAGTTAGAAAATTAAATCAGTTATTGGAAACGAAATGTGTGTTTACACATAGCCCTTTGAAATTACTTGTCAATTTCATTAATGGTGAAAGATGCATTGATAAAAATAATTCATGGGTTTTTATAGCATCCGCTCACCCGTGGAAATTTTGCCCTGAAAACAAGACTATTTGCGGAATAGTCTTGTTTTCAGAGCTAGTGGAAATTGCGGCAGCGACTTACTCACTGTTCATGAAGAATGCACATGAGAAGAAATACCTGCATTTGCTTAACTCTTTTGAATCGAGTTTATCCCAAATCTGTTTTTTCTGTCATTTGAAACCAAAAAAATCTCTCTCAAACCACTTACTTAGGTCTATTATGATGACTTGCTAAATATAATAGCGTTGTCATTCGTCCCGCGATTATATAAATTGTTTCCATCACCTGAACAAAGATTTTACATCGTCAGCATGGTCAGCGGGGTGACCAATGGTTCCCGGGTTTGATCTCAACACCACGTATTTAATATGCCTATGTGCATGATGTGGGGTCTCATCAATTCATCTGTTCATCATTAGGCCTATAGCTGTGTCAGTCCAGTTTAGCCTACATATCAACGAAGGTCTGATTTTTTCTGAAAGGGGTTATTAGCTGTGCAGAACTGTATAATGTAACCAGACGTATGATCATGATGATGTAGTATGCTACATGATCGATTATACGTCTGGTTACATTATATCAACATGATTAACCTCCTTCATTATACGGTTCTACAGCTCCGTATACATTGCATATACTGCTTATATATTATAATTATTATAATTTAAATTTCTTTAACCGTTCACCGGCTAGAGGCGCAAATATGCGTCATCATGGTCATCTGACATATTTTGAATAAACTTCATTCAATAGAAAATGTCACCATCCTTTGAGGTCGTTTTATTAGTCGCAGCCTAACTTTATTGGTCACAGATTACCTTTATTAATCTGAGATTAATTTTATTAATCGCAGCTATATATAGCTGCGACTAATAAAGTTAATCTCAGACTAATAAAGCTAAGCTGCGACTAATAAAGTTAATCTGAGACTAATAAAGTTAATCTGAGACTAATAAAGTTAATCTGAGACTAATAAAGTTAATCTGAGACTAATAGAGTTAGCCTAAGACTAAGTCTGTTTGATTAGCCGATCAAATCCCTGATGTTGGGAATGACACCGGTTTTTAACATCAAGATTTGCAACTGTTTTGTCTCAAATTGGACATATGTCAGTCATTTTCATCCACTTGAAGTTGTTGGTCGCGGTAGCGAGATTAAGGTAACTTAGCGGATAATCTGGCAATCTGAGACTACTAACGTTAATCCACCTCTGCCTACGCTTTGTTTTGTTTTATTTACATGTTTGTATACACAGATACAGCCATGCACGTGAGACATACTCCCGGTATTATGTGTGGGGTGGGGACGAGGTCTGTACCTTTCAAGGTCAATATATTACAATATTCATGGCTTACAAATTGACAGAATTTCATTGGTTTAAGCCATTCATGATATTGTATAACATCTTCATTAATAATCAATTGAGTGGTCGTCCTATTTTTCCACTTCCACCTGTGAAAACCAGTGGTGCTTTAACTTTTAAGCACTGAGTAGTAGGCCTACACATCGTCGCCTCAGAGCTAAATGATCATATCTGCCACTCTGACGAGTGTCAGATAGGATCCTTTAGCTCCGTGGCGACGACATGGTATATCTGGTATGCGGCTAACAATACCTCATATGTACCACAAATAGTAGTAATACGTCCGCTGTTCTGGACTTAGTCCAGCTGTGGCTATTTTATTCATGTTTGTTGTCTGTATGTGAGAGAGACCTGCTAGCCAACATGAGACGCTCACCCAATGTTGGTTTAATGCTGGCCTACAGTCTTTGATGCTGGTCCAACATTAATGGGTCAACGTTTTGTGTTTGCTACCAATGACACATTCTGTGTCCATTAACCATGTTGACGTTCGTCTAGTTTCAACAGAACACCTTATCTGTAAGAGTGATGCCCACACAGATACTGGGTATAAATGGGAATTTATTCGCACGTTTACAAAATTACATATTAAATAGAAAACAATAAGTAGTTCTAAATAGTAAAATATCTGAGTGGGCGTATCCAAATGCTGGAGTTCCGCGAGGGTCTGTTTTAGGATCCTTGGTCTTTTTAATATATTTAAATGATCAACTTAGATTTAGACATTCCAATTTATATGTTTGCCGATGATATCCCCTTAATCATGTTAATATGCCAATTAAAAAATCTACAAGATCTGGAGGAGATACTTACGGAATTGGTCTAAAATATGGCGAGTGGAGTTTAGCACTGTTAAAACCAAGTGTGATGTTTTCAAATATAAAACATAAATCAAATGTCAATTATAAAATTAGGTGATGAAATTTTAGAATTTGTAGAAAATTATAAACTCCTTGGAATAATACTTAACAAGAAGATGTCGTGGCCTCGTGAGACAATCACATTGCTTATATTTACAGCTCCACAAAAAATGTGGTTAAACGGGATCACAGCTAGCGTGAATCATGATCGACAGGGCCCGGCCTACTGTTGGGGTTAAATAAAGTCTCCATTTGCATTTTTGATTTTTGCTAACTAACTGATAATTCGTACCCCAAAATCGTATGACCCTTTACGGAATGGGTAATTCTGGCGTTAATACATTAATTATTTTGCTAAACTGAAATCACTTCACTCAGCATCTAACTCTTTTAAAACAAGAAGCGGTATACATGGTATAATATTGTTAAACAATATAATCATGATACTATTGCATGCATTTTTTTTAGACCATACTTGACCAAGTTTTCGTTTGCTTATATGGCCCTATGAAGCTAAGCAGCAGTGACTGGTTACTTTTCAAATAAGCAGCTACTGCTGTTTTAGTCTTTGTAGGCTAGTATAACCACCACATATACTTTGTCGGGTCGATCAAGAGGTGATAATTATTATTATCAGTGATCCTGGGACATTGATCTGTTTCTGGGATCTGGCCACTCAAAGCGCCAACCAAACAATCACCATATGCGGATCTAATGTCGATTTGTTGTATGGCCAACTTTGCCGACAGTGGGCCAGCATTAAATCAACATTGGTTCAACATATCGTGTGTGCTGGTAATACAGACATTGATACATGTACGTATATGCTACATGGATAGGCTACACTGAAAGAAGGGACATGGCTGGAGATCTGGCGATATATGAGATCCGTGCAAAGGCAAACAGCAGTAACTGCCCACTTGAAAGTAAGCAATTACTGCACGACGAATCCGCCCCCACATGGACTGCAGTCTTACAAACAGTCCATTATTTGCTGCTACCTTTTGAGCGTGTTGAAGTATTTATGTCAATATGCCCCCTAAATCATGTAAATGTCATTGTTGGGTAGAATCGTTGCGAACACTTAGGTGTCAGCTTTAAAAAAATGTCCTTTTATAAAAACCTTTCCCGATATTGATTACCAGTTTATTTGATTTTACACGTGCTTGAAAAACTTTCTAATCATACGGTCCCAGTAGAACAAGGATGACATCAAAAAAAAATATGACATCAATCAGCAATATTCGAAAACAGTTGACCTCCATTTTGTCAAATCTGAATAATTTTCACCCACTTGAAGTTGTGTCTTGCTAGCGCGAACCACAACTTCAAGTGGGTGAAAATTAAGCATAATTGCTTACTTTGAGACCAAACATTTGCAAATCTTGATGATGAAATACTCATTTCAATCCTAATAACCATTATAACAGAGATTTAGCCGGCTAATACAACAAATTAAAAAAACACTTTTATCGCCCTTAACCCTTTAACCGTCAAATTATTCAATCTGATTTTTCACCCACTTGAAATTGTGTCTCGCTGACGCGATCCACAACTTCAAGTGAGTGAAAATTATTCAGATTTGACAAAATGAAGGTCAACTGTTTTCGAATATTGCTGATTGATGTCATATTTTATCTTTAACATATTTAAAAAGTGGTACGTAATGTGCTAATACAAAATGAAAACCCGACTATATGCGACACCGGCGGTTAAAGGGTTAACACTTTAAGGGTTGATAGGCATTGTCAACATTTCCAATAACACTATATTGATATAAAGATAAGTGCGCATTGGCACTTGACAGAACACGTTTGACATTCAGGCTGTCACGTAATGTCCTTAAGACATGTAATGCCCTTATGACACGTAATGCCCTTATGACATGTATAATACCCTACCCATGTGCTTATTATCGAATTGTACCAGTCGACAGGCATTATTATCTGGACTACCAAGACCATCAATACTGACAGTCTGCTGTGTTTAGGCGTGTTGTTTACTATTTTGCTTTCATTTGCGGCTGAGGTTTTCACAAAATATATATACAAAAAATATTAAAATTGATGTACAAAATTACATTAAGTCGATCAAATATTCATTTAAAAAAAGCTAGTTCTTTAGATATGTAGCCTATTTTTCGTATATCGTATCTCGTTTTAGTCAAAAATCTGATATAAGTTTACGACTTCTTTGTATAACCAAGGAGGTTAAATGGATAACACGTTTGAACAATGTTGAAAAATATACAAAATGTACAATACGTTTATCTGTTTATAAAAATACGACTATACGATGTTTTGGACGATGTTATGGTCGATCTGACTTATTCAACAAGCACGAATTAAATTCAAGTAGCATTTTAAAATATAATATTACATCTGGATCTATATAATTTCGTTAAGGGCAAGATGGATTGTCAAAAAATGAATTTAAAATGTTCTACACCTACATTTTCATGATTTTATGCAACATGTTTGATAATCTAAGTAAATTTGATTCATGAATTTACATTTGGCCCTAGTTGAAAGATTGATTGATATTTTCCCTTATAACATGTACAACTGGATATTTGTGTTTTTCTATTTACAACAGAAAAAAACAATATCTAACATGACGTTTTTAATGTACTTCTCCGGTCATAGACGGATAGATGGAGATGAATCTTTCATGGATCATGTGGATATAGCCCTGTAAATCCATAAAATTACCCGCGGAAAAAATCCATGAATAACTCCTTTGTCAACTCAGTCAGCTAGAAAAAATCAGCCATATTCTAAATGTTAGTCACAAGAAACCTATGTATGTTATTTATCATTCTACATGAAATATACACTGATATAGGTATAGAAACAATATATATATTTGAAGTAGCAATAGAAAGTTATTCATAAATACATAATGTCGCAATCAATATACCTTCGAACTAGTGCTGGTCCACTGTCTGTTGTTACAAAGTTGGGCCACCGTATGCGACGATGGCGCAACGTTGAAAGAACATTGGGTAAACGTTTTGTGTCTGCTGGATATCTCCCCTGGAGCACTATACTGGCATTGTTTGTGACACGGACTGACAATGCAAACCCCATCCTGCTGTCACCCCCGCCCACATCAACCCCCACTAGGCTCAATCTATACCTGTATACGGCGGCAGTAAACTCTTTATGATTACAATCACGTTCACGTTTTGTTCAGGAAATAACACTGATAACAGATACTGAAATATTACCAGAGAATATGTACCTGTGTACGATCCCTGTTAGGCCTGAAAAAAAAGCAATGTTATTTATCGTACAAAAAACAGACACATGAAATGGGGAAAATTTGTTTATTAAAAATAAACATCAAATTAAACGACTACAAATAAAAAGGGCTTCACTTCAAATGTTGTTAATGTAAACGTGGTTGTAACAGAGTGAAGCCCTAAGACCAAAATAGGTATAAATTTACTTGACAGTCAGTTAACAGGATTAACCAGTGAATATTTATACATGTCTCTAATTGATCTAATCTACTATGAATATTTATACATGTCTCAAATTGATCAAATCTACTAGGACTATTTATACATGTCTCTGATTGATCTAATCTACTATGAATATTTATACATGTCTCTGATTGATCTAATCTACTATTTAAATGTGAACTTTGACTCTTGTATCATTACAAACAAATTAGATAATATCAACCAAACTATCAATAACAATCTAGTAATTGTTCACACAAAACCAAACCTATCAATAACAATCTACTAATTGTTCACATTAATATATTAATGAACATTGACTCTTGTATCATTACATACAAATTACATAATATTGACAAAATCTATCAATAACATTATTAAACAAGATTATCTGTTGTTGAGGAGGGTATGAAAACGGTCAGAAGAAAAATGAACAAAAAACTTGCAGCGGATGGAAGCGGGAGGAGGTGGGATTTTCTTGATAGACATAGAATCTGCTATATAAATTTATATTTCTTTCGGATTAATTTTTGGTTTGGATCAACCTCAAGATTTCATTGCTAAAAGAGACCGTTACAAACAAATCGAGATCCGAACAAACCACGAATTACATAGCTTGGGATTCGCCTAAGAATAATAATCTATTTTGTGTCCGATAAAAAGAGCTTTCATTTTACGAAAACTCTGTATTTATCGTACAAAAAACAGACACATGAAATGGGGAAAATTTGTTTATTAAAAATAAACATCAAATTAAACGACTACAAATAAAAAGGGCTTCACTTCAAATGTTGTTAATGTAAACGTGGTTGTAACAGAGTGAAGCCCTAAGACCAAAATAGGTATAAATTTACTTGACAGTCAGTTAACAGGATTAACCAGTGAATATTTATACATGTCTCTAATTGATCTAATCTACTATGAATATTTATACATGTCTCAAATTGATCAAATCTACTAGGACTATTTATACATGTCTCTGATTGATCTAATCTACTATGAATATTTATACATGTCTCTGATTGATCTAATCTACTATTTAAATGTGAACTTTGACTCTTGTATCATTACAAACAAATTAGATAATATCAACCAAACTATCAATAACAATCTAGTAATTGTTCACACAAAACCAAACCTATCAATAACAATCTACTAATTGTTCACATTAATATATTAATGAACATTGACTCTTGTATCATTACATACAAATTACATAATATTGACAAAATCTATCAATAACATTATTAAACAAGATTATCTGTTGTTGAGGAGGGTATGAAAACGGCACACAGACACAAAGTGTCTGACCCCCACAACACAAACTTACGAATGCATCGTAAGAGCACATATGAATTCCAACCTCTCATCTGTCTAATCCACCATTACTTGCGGCATCAGAAACAACACTAATTCTAAATAGTGAAGTGCTATATAGTCTGAAATTTAGTTTTTAAATTAAAATGTCTACAGAAGTGAAACTTGAAATTTACATGTAGTGAATAGATAACCAAATAATTAAAATTTCCAAATGTAGATAATAAGGGACACATTATCATAACATCTATTGTATTTATAATTCCTGAAGCAAGTCTGAGTAGTGTTTTGACTGGCTGGATTTATATGTCAGTGGAATTTAATTTTCTGTAAGTGTAAAATCTGACCACAGAAGTATACAGACCTCATTTTGAGCTGACCTAGGTATTGCAGACACACTTTGAAAACATAAGAAGACCACAAAACATAGATTTAGAAGGATTTGAAGCAAATTAGGAACATGAGGAAATGGTCCACATCTTGAGTATTGCTGTATTCACTAAAAATGGTGTTTACATATACATTCAAAAGCAAGATGTAAAGAATTCTAAAAAAAAAAAATAATAATAATTTCTTACTCACGCAGTTATTGACGAAAAAGCAAAATTTTAGCTTTTTCTTCTCTTCTACGGGAGAAGAAAAAGGACATAAATCATTCACATTTAAAGTAATTCCACCTGTAAGAATGAGCTTGTGGATATTGTATCAAAAACCGACTGGCCGAAATCGGGTTGGCAAATCACTCCCCATCATGTTTTCCATTGTTAGAACAGCTGGCGCAAGTCCTGCCGAACCAACAAATGGAAAATCATGTTTGGTTCTTCACAAAGTTTATTGCATCTGGTGGCGCAAGTCCGGATGCATCCTGCCCATACTTGCTAGCACTGATTTCAGCAGCTGTCGCAAATCCTGATGCTAGAATAAACTAATTCCACCTGTAAGAATGAGCTTGTGGATATTGTATCAAAAACCGACTGGCCGAAATCGGGTTGGCAAATCACTCCCCATCATGTTTTCCATTGTTAGAACAGCTGGCGCAAGTCCTGCCGAACTAACAAATGGAAAATCATATGTTTGGTTCTTCACAAAGTTTATTGCATCTGGCGCAAGTCCGGATGCATCCTGCCCATCCTTGCTAGCACTGATTTCAGCAGCTGTCGCAAATCCTGATGCTAGATTAAACTAATTCCACCTGTAAGAAAGAGCTTGTGGATATTGTATCAAAAACCAACTGGCCCAAATCCAGTTGACAAATCACTCCCCATCATGTTTGCTATAGTTAGAACAGCTGGCGCAAGTCCTGCCGAACTAACAAATGAATAATCATATGTTTGGTTCTTCATGAAGTTCATTGCATCTGGCGCAAGTCCGGATGCATCCTGTCTATCATTACTAGCACTGATTTCAGCAGCTGGCGCAAGTCCTGATGCTAGATTAATCAAGCTAGACAGAGAGCATCATGTAGTTGGCGTATAAGGCATGCAATAATTACAGTTTTGTTGTAACTGACCTTGTATTTATTGACTAATAATATGTTCTTGCAGTAGTTTAATTGAATAATTATATTGCTTTTACCTTACACTCCTACACTTGGATACTCTTCCGAATTATTTTAACTTACAAATTATTTATTATATATATATATATCTAAGTAAGAATTATGAAAGATTTAATTCTTGTGGCCATTTTTTTTTTTTTTTTTCTGTTATTATTATTTAATTTCAAAGCAGCTGGATCACTAAGCTTTACAAAACAAACAACAAAGAAGAAAACTTAGAAAGAAAAAGGTGACCCAAAACATAATTTCGTAGGATCCACTTGAAACCTAAGGTCACTTTGGCAAAGCCAGAGAATGGCCTACAGGAAAACCAGCCCCTGGGATTATTCCAGAGTCATCACAAATTGGCATAATTGCATTAATTATATAAATTGAAATCAAGAGATTATCAACTATATCTCTTCTCATTAATTTAAATTATTACTAATGAGAACGTTAAATCTTAACTTCCTAACATGAATTATTTTTAAATATCTTTATGAGCACTAATATTGTATATTTTAATTTGAGATTAAGAGTGACTGGTATGTATGCTTCATTGACCAAAAGTAACAAAAAAAGAAAACTCCATTCAAAGAGGAAATGTGCCAAAAACATAGTTTTGACAAAAACCTATCTGAAACCGAAAGCTGTACTGGCGAGGCCAGAAAATAGCCCACAGGAAACAAATCCTGACAGGAATCAGTGGGTCCACCACAAATTGGCATCAGCCAACGTGATCATCGCCTCCAGAGTTTATCAAATCTTGCTAAATCAAATCCTAGAAACAACAATTGCTCCTCTTATTTATTTATATTATTTGTAAATTTATGCCCTACAAATCACACGATAAAATGTACCCAAAAAATTTAAGTAACAAAGATGAAACTCCAAAAAATGAGGAAAAAGGCCAAAAACATATGTTCCTGACAACAAGACCTATCTGAAACCCCATAAGGCCGCAGTGGCAATGCCAAAGAATGGCCCACAGGAAAAACAGTTCCTGAAAGGAATCAGTGAGTCAACCACAAATTGGCATAAATGCATAAAAGCAGCCAAAGTGGTTATCGCCTCCAGAGTTAATCAATCTTTGTTAAACAAATTCTCTGAGACAATTATCATTGATTTATAAAATTAATATTGTCTATTGCATTAAAATGAGCACCATCTCAAATGTTTACTCAGCGAATCACAACAAGAATCAATCTTCTTATTAAGATAATTTATAAAGTTGACCCTGCAAATCACACAATAAAATGTACCCCCAAAAAATTTAAGTAACAAAGATGAAACTCCCAACGAGGAAAAAGGCCAAAAACATATGTTCCTGACAACAAGACCTATCTGAAACCCCATAAGGCCGCAGTGGCAATGCCAAAGAATGGCCCACAGGAAAAACAGTTCCTGAAAGGAATCAGTGAGTCAACCACAAACTAGCATAAAAGCAGCTAAAGTGGTTATCGCCTCAAGAGTTAATCAATCTTTGTTAAACAAATTCTCTGACACAATTATCGTTGATTTATAAAATTAATATTGTCTAAAGTGAACGCCATCTCAAATTTTTACTCAGCAAATCACAACAAGTTAACATAGTACTTTTTCACCTGAATGAAACCAAAATTTTTATATAACAAAGATGAAACTATTTTCCATCCCCTTGACATATTAAAAGTTATGGAAGCATCATCCAAACCCAAATTTGGATGCAAAAATGCAAATGATTTTTTCATTATGTCATTCCGCAAATGTTTGATAAATGAGAAACTGATCAGTGTTACTCTGCATTATGAGAATTCTTGTTTTATGCTCAATTTGTTAAATTTGATAATTTAATAACAACGGAAATTCATGATTGAAACAAAGAATGAGTGAACGATAATGTAAGGTTTTGAGACTGACTAGACCACATGGAAAGCCAACAATGTCAATGAGACAAAGATAAGGGTCATAATCCAAATAATTGGTCAGACAGATTCAATAACAACCACGCAAAGCTGTTATCAAAAATATACACAAACTATTAAAAATATTTGTAACATAAATTTTATTTATAGATCTTTATAGTCATAAAAAAATAAAGTATAGACAGCTACAAATTTTTAATGTGCAATTGGTTATCGCCTCAAAAAGTTAATCAAATCTTGCTATTTTAAATCAAATTTAAAACTGGTGAACTATCACCACTCTCATTGATTTAAATTAAATCAAAATTATATGGTCATTGGGCTTTTAACTTAATTTAAAGTTAACACTAGCGCCTAAATTTCTAAGATTGTATATTTTTTAGTCTACATTTTATTAAAATCATGAAAGAACAGTCCAAACCAAATTTAATCCAGATGAATTTTGTATTATGAATTTGTCACTCCAAAAATATGTCACTAGTGACTGGAAGTGCTGCCGACTATTACACTAATAATGACGATTAAACCAGTCTAATGGTAGACTAGTCTACATCATATATTTTAATTTTTATTCCATAGTCTATACTAAACTATAGTATAGTCTGAGTCTACTAACAGTTAGAGTAACAATTAGAGCAGAGTCTAGACTATATCTAGACTCCAGTAACTTTGACATTTGATTAACAGCGCGTACGGATAATACTATTAATAATAGTTAATAAAAACACGAATTCAGCGTGAGCGATAATATAAGAATTTGAAGTGGACTTAACCACGTGACTGCGACCGGATTGATGTCGGCGATGTCAATCGAAGTCATAATCTAAAAAACCACTGACACATGGTTGAACATATCTAAAAACAATGCAAAACTATATCTATCATATAAAAGAACTATTGAAACGAATTTAAAATACAAGATTTTCTTGATAGACATAGAATCTGCTATATAAATTTATATTTCTTTCGGATTAATTTTTGGTTTGGATCAACCTCAAGATTTCATTGCTAAAAGAGACCGTTACAAACAAATCGAGATCCGAACAAACCACGAATTACATAGCTTGGGATTCGCCTAAGAATAATAATCTATTTTGTGTCCGATAAAAAGAGCTTTCATTTTACGAAAACTCTGTATTTATATAATAAATCGACGAAAAGCTAGGTCTCATTTTGGCCCATTCTCCACCGTCAAATAGTATATCATCCTCCCGACATGCTATACTCAGGTATATGTCTGTCTTAGATCATAACTTAAATTTTAGGGTCGGCTCAGTTCATGACCCCTGAGCGAAGTATATTAAATGTTTTTTTTATTTAATCTTTACAAATATATAATAAATGTACCACTTGAGATTGTGTGGGCCTGTGAATTATTCAGCGCCCTAGCACCCAGAGTGTCATACGTGCCACTCATTTAAGTGGCACATATGACATTCTGGTCGCTAGAGGTCAATATAATCCATGACCTCAGATGAACCTGGTTTCACCACAATAATCATGTTAATAGCCGCTAACATCGTAATGTAAACAAACGCGTGGTATTTCTTCTTTTCGCAGCTTGGTGTAAATAAATTCAAAACCTGCTTTGTGCTGAAAATCGCCTTCGCACCAGAGCAATCAATGCTAGAGATAACTTTACTGAGTAGTTGACATATAGCTGACATATCTGATTGGTGTAAATGGCTGCAACGATCAATCGCATTTACTGTTCTCATACTTTTAGCACCTGTGTTTTTATCATGTTTAGTTTCTGTTTACAGTTAGTGATCTCAATTCGCGACTACATGCGTATAGTCGAAGAGACAAGTCCACCACCAATTATAGTCAAGGTTGGCACGAAGTCTGCACCTGCCAGGTGCATGAACAACTTGTGGATCTCACTTTATTGTTAAAATACTTCAAATGAATAATATTTTAACAATAACAAACTAAATTCACCAGCTATTATACTTTGACCCTTTCAAGCCTGAGTTTACCATTGTCATCTTCATCCACTACAAGCCGCGAATTGCTGTCGCAATTCTCGACTTGTAGTGGATGAAGATGACTTGAAGTGGGTGACAAATGAAAAAATATACTGTTATTTTTTTTAAATGTTCCATGAAAATTTTCGTTCCAAAATCGCTAAGTTTCACGAATTAAGTCATTTTTCAGAGATGCAAGATGATGCTTTAATGCATCGTGAGGGCTTAAAGGGTTAACGATTTTTTTTAAACTCATATAGATAATTAAGCTAAGTAACAACTATATATGATATACGTCTAGTAGATGGTGTGCTTGGTCTCCTTTTATGATATAGGCCATGTTCACTGCTGTTTTCTCAAGTGAACACACAGTTTTATGTCTTTGACGACATAATTTATTACTCTGAGCATGGGCGTCTACCTGACAACCCAGGTATATCTATGGATTTTACTGCTGCATATAACACCAAAGATTACGTCATTGTTTGTCTTTTCGTTGGCGGTTTTATAAACAATGGAAAAGCGTTGAGGGCATCTTTATTTATCTGAGTATCAGCAAATGAATATACAGAGTCCTACTAGTAGATAAGTAGGCCTACTACTCTAGTATCTCTTTGTGTTTTGATATAGTCATTGTCGCGTTATCAAAAAAATACCCACTGAAGTTCTGTTTCGCTACCCCGATCCGAAATTTCACGTGGGTAAAAAATACCTACATATATAGAGGCTACATTTTGAATCAATACATATGTCAATATAACATATTTAACCCTTACAGCGCGGGGATCCCCGCACTGTAAGGGTTAAATTATTTATAATGGTCGTAGAGACATAACATAGGTATTCAAATGAATCAAAAAGAGCTAAGACATTTATGATGATTTCAAAATGATAAAACCCTTAAGTCTCCATGGTTTGAACAAAAAAAATTCAGCACTTTAAGCAATAATGAGAATTTGTCATTAAAATGTTTTTGCTGGAAGGACAAGCAAAAAGGCACCGTTGTCATGTTATTTTATCTAAGTAACCCTTTACCTGCTAGTGACAGTAATATATGCGTCACATGAGATTTGTTCAGAGAGATCGAGACAAGGGTTAGGCCCCCTTTTCGCAATTATGGATCACATTGCCTATTTTGAATAACAGTAAAATAGGACCTCCTGAGATTTTATTTGATATTTACACTTACACATATTGTAGGCCTATACTTCTCAGCCAACACAACACATCTACACGATGTTTGACCAATGTTGGGCCAACGCCTCCTTGGTTTTTTAATAATAAAATAAAATTCCTCTTTGTTTTTAGTACTGATATACTAGCACGTATAATGATAGACGTGTAACCTGTATAATAGAGCCATCTTTATGATGAAGATATATGTTTCTTATCACTCAGGATTTTATTGATTTAGGTGTACCATGTCAAAGAAGATTAGATCTGTATTTTTATGATAATCCCAGATTCTGTGCTACTGATACATGGTAATGCTAGGGGATTAGACATTCTCGTCTCATAATACAGGGGTACATTACCATCGGTAATAATCTGTAAATAGAAGTAAATCAACCGCGAAAAATGTCAGTGATTTGGTGATATGTTTACTCTGTGACCTTCCCACAGTTTGGGACATGGGGGACATTGTGCTAATCCTGTCTGTTAAGCTATCAGATCAGGGATTAGGTTGTTACATCGGATAAACAGCCGTAATTGTGAGCACACTAGGGTAAAGTGGTATTATTAGAGATTGATGGATTGGCGCACACTTTCTGAATAGGCCTACATGTAGTTATAAGCTATATTGATTGCTCGAATGCTATACAGTGTTCTAAGCTATAGCTCATTCAATTAAAACCTGAAAAGTAATAATTCATTCATTCATTCATTCATTCATTCATTCATTCATTCATTCATTCATTCATTCATTCATCTATTACTCTAGTATCATTCATTCATCAAATAATTAAATAATTAATTTATTCATTTATTCATCAATTCATTCGTCCATACATATGTACATTCACTAATTCATGACTCTAATGTCATTCATTCATTCATTCATTCATTTATTCATTTATTCATTCATTCATTCATTCATTCATTCATTCATTCATTCATTCATTCATTCATTCATTCATTCCATCATTCATTCATTCATTCATTTATTCATTCATTTATTCATTCATTCATTCATTCATTCATTCATTCATTCAATCATTCATTCATTCATTCATTCATTCATTCATTCATTCATTCATTCATCCATTCGTCCATACATATGTACATTGACTAATTCATAACTCTAATTCATTCATTCATTCATTCATTCATTCATTCATTCATTCATTCATTCATTCATTCATTCATTCATTCATTCATTCATTCATTCATTCATTCATTCATTCATTCATTCATGCATTCATTCATTCATTTATTCGTTCATTCACTCATTCATTCATTCATTCATTCATTCATTCATTCATTCATTCATTCATTCATTCATTCATTCATTCATTCATTCATTCATTCATTCATTCATTCATTTATTTATTTATTTATTCATTTATTACTCTAATATTATTCATTTATCAATTAATTAAATAATGTATTTATTCATTCATTCATTTGTCCATACATATGTACTTTCACTAATTCATGACTCTAATGCCTACATGTAGTTATAAGCTATGTTGATTGCTCGAATGTTCTACAGTGTTCCAAGCTATAGCTCATTCAATTAAAACCTGAAAAGTAGTGATTCATTCATTCAGTCATACATTAATTAATTACTTAATTACTTACTTAATTAATTAATTAATTCATTCATTTATTCATTCATTCATTCATTCATTCATTCATTCATTCATTCATTCATTCATTTATTCATTTATTCATTTATTACTCTAATATTATTCATTCATCAATTAATTAAATAATGTATTTATTCATTCATTCATTTGTCCATACATTTGTACTTTCACTAATTCATGACTCTAATGCCTACATGTAGTTATAAGCTATGTTGATTGCTCGAATGTTCTACAGTGTTCCAAGCTATAGCTCATTCAATTAAAACCTGAAAAGTAATAATTCATTCATTCAGTCATACATTAATTAATTACTTAATTACTTACTTAATTAATTAATTAATTCATTCATTTATTCATTCATTCATTCATTCATTCATTCATTCATTCATTCATTTATTCATTTATTCATTTATTACTCTAATATTATTCATTCATCAATTAATTAAATAATGTATTTATTCATTCATTCATTTGTCCATACATTTGTACTTTCACTAATTCATGACTCTAATGCCTACATGTAGTTATAAGCTATGTTGATTGCTCGAATGTTCTACAGTGTTCCAAGCTATAGCTCATTCAATTAAAACCTGAAAAGTAGTGATTCATTCATTCAGTCATACATTAATTAATTAATTAATTACTTAAATTATTAATTAATTAATTAATTAATTAATTAATTAATTCATTCATTCATTCATTCATTCATTCATTCATTTATTCATTTATTCATTTATTACTCTAATATTATTCATTCATCAATTAATTAAATAATGTATTTATTCATTCATTCATTTGTCCATACATTTGTACTTTCACTAATTCATGACTCTAATGCCTACATGTAGTTATAAGCTATGTTGATTGCTCGAATGTTCTACAGTGTTCCAAGCTATAGCTCATTCAATTAAAACCTGAAAAGTAGTGATTCATTCATTCAGTCATACATTAATTAATTAATTAATTACTTAAATTATTAATTAATTAATTAATTAATTAATTAATTAATTAATTCATTCATTCATTCATTCATTCATTCATTCATTCATTCATTCATTTATTCATTTATTTATTCATTCATTCATTCATTCATTCATTCATTCATTCATTCATACATTCATTCATCGATTCATTCGTCCATACATATCGTCGCGTCGGAGCTAAAGGATCCTATCTGCCACTCTAACTAGTCCCAGAGCTAGGGGGGTTTTATTTGTGTTGAAAGGTCCATACGATCTAAGAGTTCCACCTATAGTGAAAATTTCTCAGGAATCCGAATCTGCGCGTCTTACAAAAATCATCCTGTCCAAAAGTACCGTAAAAACCCTTTAAACACTAGTACCGTCAAAATCGCAAACCGCAATTTGAAATATTGCGTATGAAGTGATTGTTTGCTAAAACTGTGCTAATTTCCATTTAAATAATTTTTAAATTATTTATTATCACTCACATATGACACAGGCTTTCATATGGATGTAAAATATTTTGTTTCTGATCAATGACAAATGCACAATATAGCTTTAAGTTGGTATTTTAACACGTAATTTTACCCATTTTTCATACTTTTCCAGTAAATAGACAAAATACTTTTCTCTTAGCCGATTTTTGTATAGTATAAATGTTTAGTTTTGATTCAAACATGTTCTAGAACTATCGTTGACTTAAAATTAACCCATTTGGAATAAAAATAATGAGTTATGTGAACATATTACTCGCTTTTTTGGTTAGACGTAAAATCACCTCGCTTTTCTTCAGGCTCGGGAAAATTGACCATATCTCACATTATTGCCCACTTAGTAGTCAAATTTTAAGCTATATCAATATATTTTATAGCAATAGAAAGCTACTGACACAGGCCTTCACATGGATGTGAAATATTTTGTGTCTAAGCATTGACAAATGCACAAGAGAGCGTTAAGTTGGTATTTTAAAACGTAATTTTACCCATTTTTCATACTTTTTCAGTAAATAGACAAAATACTTTTCTCTCAGTTGATTTTTGTATAGTATGAATGTTTAGTTTTGATTCAAACATGTTCTAGAACTATTGTTGACTTAAAATAAACCCATTTGGAATAAAAAATAATGAGTTATGTGAACATATTACATGCTTTTTTGGTTAGACGTACAATTTGCACGCTTTTCTTTGGGCTCAGGAAAACTGTATGTATCTCACAGTTTTGCTCAATGAGTAGTAAAATTTTGAGTTATATCAATATATTAGATATCAATAGAAAGCTACTAGCACAGGCCTTCACATGGATGTAAAATATTTTGTGTCTGATAATTAACAAATGCACAAGAGAGCTTTAAGTTGGTATTTTAACCCTTAATTTGACCTTTTTTCATACTTTTTCAGTAAGTATTCAAAATACTTTTTTCTGAGCTGATTTTTGTGTATAATAAATATTTAGTTTTGATTCAAACATGTTCTAGAACTTTTGTTGACTTAAAATAAACCCATTTGGAATAAAAAATAATGAGTTATGTGAGCATATTACATGCTTTTATGGTTAGACGTAAAATTTGCACGCTTTTCTTCGGGCTCAGGCGAACTGCATGTATCTCACAGTTTTGCCTAATGAGTAGTCAAATTTTGAGCTATTTCAATATATTTGATATCAATAAAAAGCTACTGGCACAGGCCACGGATGTAAAATATTTTGTGTCTTATCTTTGAAAAATGCACAAAAAAGCTTGAAGTTGGTACCTTAACACTTAATTGTACCTATTTTTCATACTTTTTCAGTACATAGTCATAATACTTTTCTCTCAACTGATTGTTGTGTATAATAAATATTTAGTTTTGATTCAAACATGTTGAAGAATTATTGTTGACTTAAAATAAACCCATTTGGAATAAAAAATAATGAGCTATTTGAACTTATTCCACAAGTTTTGGGTTGGATGTAAAATTTGGTCACTTTTCCTCCAGCCCGAGAAAATTGACAGTGTTTCACATTTTTGCCCAATGAGTACCGGGTACCCAAAATAAAAAAAAATTGTACAAACATCTTTGACATCAGTTAAAAGTAGGGAACTATCAAGGGCTTTAACATGGATACATAATATTTTATTTCTGGTAAATACGAAATGTACAACAATTAAGGGCTAACTTTGTATTTTATCCCTCCATTTGACAAATTTCCAATGTTTTCTCAGTGAATATCAGCAAGACTTCTCGCTCATGGTAACTTTATATGGTATAAATGTTTGTTTTTATATTTACATTCTCTGGAGCCATTTTTCAAAAGTTATCTTGACTTCTGAAGAAGTGATCACAGCCATTCTCAAAGTTATCTCAGCCACTACAAAAGTTATCTTAGCCAATGAAGAAGTGATCATCGCAACTTTAAACGTTATCTCAGTAGTTGGTCAGATCAGAGCCACTTTAAAAGTTATCTCAGTCACCACACAAGTGATCTTGGTCACTGAAGAAGTGATCATAGCAATTTTAATCGTTAACTCAGCCACTACAAAGGTAATCTTGGCCACTAACAAACTGGTGTCAGCCAATTCAAAGGTTATCTAAGCCACTACAAAGTGATCTGGGCTACTGAAGAAGTGATCACAGCCACCTTTAAAAATATTTAAACGACTTTAAAAGTGATCTTGACCTCTGAAGAAGTGGTTACAATAACTTTGAATGTTATCTCTGCCACTATAAAAATGATCTCGACCACTGAGGAAGTGCTCGCAGCGACTTTAAAAGTGATCTCAGCCACTACAACAGTGATCTTGGCCACTGAAGAAGTGATCTCAGTCACTTTAAAAGTTATCTCAGCCATTACAAAAGTGATCTTGACCACTAACAGTCTTATGTCAGCCCGTAAAAGTGATCTTGGTCACAAAAAAACTGATCTTGTCAACTGAAGAAGTGATCATCACAACTTTAAACGTTATCTCAGCCACTACAGAAGTGATCTTGGCCACTGAAGAAGTGATCACAGCGACTTTAAAAGTTATCTCATTAACTACAAAAGTGATCTTGGTCACAGAAGAAGTGATCATAGCAACTTTAAACGTTATATCAGCCACTACAAAGGTAATCTTGTCCACAAACAAACTGGTGTCAGCCAATTTAAAGGTTATCTAAGCCACTACAGAGTGATCTGGGCCACTGAAGAAGTGATCACAGCCACTTTTACAAATATCTAAACGACTACAAAAGTGATCTTGACCTCTGAAGAAGTGGTTACAATAACTTTGAAAGTTATCTCTGCCACTATAAAAATGATCTTGCCCACTGACGAATTGCTCACAGCGACTTGAAAAGTTATCTCAGCCACTACAACAGTGATCTTGGCCACTGAAGAAGTGATCTCAGACACTTTAAAAGTGATCTCGTCACTACAAAATTGATCTTGACCACTTAAGAAGTGCACTTTGTAGTGGTCGAGATAATTTTTTAAGTGGCTGTGATCATTTCTTCAGTGGCCAACATCACCTTGTAGTGGCTTAGATAATTTTGTCAGTGGCTGACAACAGTTTGTTAGTGACCAAGATCACCTTTGCAATGACTGAGATAACCTTTAAAGTGGCTGTGATGACTTCTCCAGTAGCCAAGATCACTTTTGTAGTGGCTGAGATAACGTTAAAAGTGGTTATGATTACTTCATCAGTGGCCAAGATCACGTTTGTAGTGGCTGAGATAACTTTTAGAGTCGCTGTGATCACTTCTTCAGTGGTCAAGATAATTTTTGTGGTGGCTGAGATGATTTTTGAAGTGGATGTGATGGCTTAACAAGTGGTCATGATCACTTTTGTAGTGACCCAGATCACTTTTTTAGGGACTGACATAAGATTATTAGTGGCCAATATCATTTTTGTATCAGCTGAGATAACTTTTAAAGTGAATGTAATCACTTCTTCATTAGACAAGATCGTTTTTTGTGGCCAAGACCACTTTTACGGGCTGATATAAGATTGTTTGTGGCCAAGATCACTGTTGTAGTGGCTGAGATCAATTTTAAAGGCGTTATGAGCACTTCGCCAGTGGCTAAGATCGTTTTTATAATGGTAGAGATAACATTCAAAGTTATTGTAACCACTTCTTCAGTGGCCAAGATCACTTTTGTAGTTGTTTAGATATTTTAAAAAGTGGCTGTGATCACTTCTTGAGTGGCCCAGATCACTTTGTAGTGGCTTAGAAACAGTTTGTTTGTGGCCAAGATCACCTTTGTAGTGGTTGAGATAACTTCTAAAGTGGCTGTGATCACTTCTGCACTCGCCAAGATAACTTTTGCATTGGCAAGATAACTTTTTAAGTTGCTGTTATCATTTCATCAGTGACCAAGATCGCTTTTGTGGTGGCTAAAATAACTTTTAAAGTCGCTGTATTCACTTCTTCAGTGGCCAAGATAGCTTTTGTAGTAGTTGAGGTAACTTTTAAAGTGGTTGTAATCACTTTTTCAGTGGTCAAGATCACTTTTGTAGTGGCTGAGATAACGTTTAAAGTTGCTATGATCACTTCTCCAGTGACTATAAGATAACTTTTGTAGTGGCAGAGATAACTTCAAAAATGGCTGTGACTACTTCTTCAGTCGTCAAGTAACCATGTTAAAGCCCTGGATAGTTACTTTTAACTGATATCAAAGATGTTTGTACAGTTTTTTTTTATTTTGGGTCCCCGGTACTCATTGGGCAAAAATGTGAAACACTGTCAATTCCCCCGGGTTGGAAGAAAAGTGCCCAAATTTTACATGCAACCCAAAAATTTAGTAATATATTCAAATAGCTCATTATTTTTCATTCCAAATGGGTTTATTTTAAGTCAACAATAATTCTAGAACATGTTTGAATCAAAACTAAATATTTATTATACACGAAAATCAGTTGAGAGAAAAGTATTTTGACTATGTACTGAAAAAGTATGAAAAATAGGTGAAATTAAGTGTTAAAGTACCAACTTCAAGCTCTCTTGTGCATTTTTCAAAGATTAGAGACAAAATATTTTACATCCGTGGCCTGTGCCAGTAGCTTTCTATTGATATCAAATATATTGATATAGTTAAAAATTTGACTACTCATACGGCAAAACTGTGAGATACATACAGTTTCCCTGAGCCCAAGGAAAACGCGCAAATTTTACGTCTAACCAAAAAAGCATGTAATATGTTCACATAACTCATTATTTTTATTCCAAATGGGTTTATTTCAAGTCAACAATAGTTCTAGAACATGTTTGAATCAAAACTAAACATTTATACTATACAAAAATCAACTAAGAGAAAAGTATTTTGTCTATTTACTGAAAAAGTATGAAAAATGGGTAAAATTACGTTTTAAAATACCAACTTAACGCTCTCTTGTGCATTTGTCAATGCTCAGACACAAAATATTTTACATCCATGTGGAGGCCTGTGTCAGTAGCTTTCTATTGATATAAAATATATTGATAAAGCTCAAAATTTGACTACTTAGTGGGCAATAATGTGAGATATGGACAATTTTCCCGAGCCTGAAGAAAAGCGAGCTAATTTTACGTCTAACCAAAAAAACGAGTAATATGTTCACATAACTCATTATTTTTATGCCAAATGGGTTAATTTTAGGTCAACAATAGTTCTAGAACATGTTTGAATCAAAACTAAACATTTATACTATACAAAAATCGGCTGAGAGAAAAGTATTTTGTCTATTTACTGGAAAAGTATGAAAAATGGGTAAAATTACGTGTTAAAATACCAACTTAAAGCTATATTGTGCATTTGTCATTGATCAGAAACAAAATATTTTACATACATATAAAAGCCTGTGTCATATGTGAGTGATAATAAATAATTTAAAACTTATTCAAATGAAAATTAGCACAGTTTTAGCAAACAATCACTTCATACGCAATATTTCAAATTGCGGTTTGCGATTTTGACGGTACTAGTGTTTAAAGGGTTTTTACGGTACTTTTGGACAGGATGATTTTTGTAAGACGCGCAGATTCGGATTCCTGAGAAATTTTCACTATAGGTGGAACTCTTAGATCGTATGGACCTTTCAACACAAATAAAACCCCCCTAGCTCTGGGACTAAACGTGTGTCAGATAGGATCCTTTAGCCCCGACGCGACGATATGTACATTCACTAACTCATGACTCTAATGTCATTCATTCATTCATTCATTCATTCATTCATTCATTCATTCATTCATTCATTCATTCATTCATTCATTCATTCATTCATTCATTCATTCATTCATCCATTAATTTATTCATTCATTCATTTATTCATTCATTTATCCCTTCATTCATTTATTCATTTATTCATCCATTCATCCATTCGTCCATACATATGTACATCGACTAATTCATGACTCTAATGTAATTCATTTATTCATTCATTCATTCATTCATTCATTCATTCATTCATTCATTCATTCATTCATTCATTCATTCATTCATTCATTCATTCACTCACTCACTCACTCACTCACTCACTCACTCACTCACTCACTCACTCATTCATTCATTCATTCATTCATTCATTCATTCATTCATTTATTCATTCATTGTGTCACATTATGCAATAATTGTTCTCACTAATGCGAAAGCGGGGTTCATCAAATAATGCAATTTACCATAAAGTCTATTTGTTATAAATAAACATACTTTTCGTTATTAGAAGCAGCAAAATTACACCTTTGAATGTAAAATAAAAACGAACAATTCAGCAGTACATGGAGTAATAATCAATGCGAATGACTGAACTATTGAGCCTAAAAGTTCTCTGTCTCAGGATCATTGAGACGTGCGTGATTATCCAGGCTCTTCACATTTACCATAGTGTTAGTCCTTTGGTTTAGACATATTTACAGCCACTTCTCTGCAGAATCAGGACTACACTTTCATTTATCTCATGTGGGTAAATGGTCAAGACACGCAACACAGATCAGCACAAGTCAGCTGGATCAATATTCTCAGCAGTGTTCACGTCTGATCCAATCACAGCTAGTGAACATTCAACCCCTAAAGCGTTCAATTTGTTTTATATAAACCATGGAGATCAAAGGGTTTTTTCAATTTGAAATCATCATAAATGTCTTATTAAGCTCTTTCTCATTCATTTGAATACCTATGTTATGGGTCTACGCCCATTTTAAATAGTTTAATTCTTACAGTGCGGGGATCGACTTTAGAAGTCAAAATCTGACGTCCACAGACGTCAGATTCTGACGTCTAATGTCGATCCCCGCGCTGTAAGGGTTAACCCTTGTCATGCTGAATTGTTCCTCCAATCTAATTCTTAACTCTTCCTTATAAATCTTAGCCAAACAGCGACCTTAGGACAATATTAATATTATTTCAGTGAAATAGAACGGATTTGTTTGATAATGTAAGTGTGGCGGCTGCAACATGTAACATGTGTGAATGATCGTAAGCGAAATGATTCTTGTCTCAAATAGTCCTCCGAACAACTCATAAAATAAATTGATAAAAGACCCCCTGCTGCACACTTCAATAGACCAATCCGACGTAGGAATGAAGTTTACAACTATTATAGGTCGAAGTGTGTGTGTTTTTTACGAAATGCAAGTTTTTATCTACATTGATTCATCTCTTTTTTTTCGCTCTCACGTCAACTGATGATCCATCTGGGACTCGATGTCGTGTACCCAGTGACCTTTCAACTCAACCAGATATAATTTCCCAGCAGACACAATACATTGAACCAATGTTGATTTGATGTTGGGCCACCGTCTATGACGTTGGCCCAACATCAATACAAACATTGGGTCAATGTCTTGTGTTTGCTAGTAGGCCTAAGTGTTGTCAGTCACGTTCACACCATTATATAGATGGCCGCGGACACACACTAAAGCCTGGTTTATTAACCACTTCATCCACTGCCCGGTCTGTTAAGAGTGTGAGAAAGACAGTACTATTGGCCCAGGAGCAATAATTGAAGGGTGTTACACAATAAAACATGTGTGTATAAATCAATTCCCTGGTGGAGTATATTATCTCTTGAAGTAGTGGTCAGGAATTTCACCGTTTTGTCTTTTTCTATGCGTCAGTTGCAAAATAGCAGATGGGTAATTTTCTCACTACGGTTCAAACAGGCTACACCAAGTATGAACAAAATCATCACGGAATTGCTATTATCAGTTTTGCTACTCTGGGATACATCAATAACCAATGTAAATCAACCGCCAACAGAGCTTAACAGAGCTTAAACAGCTCACTCACTCACTCACTCACTCACTCACTCACTCACTCACTCACTCACTCACTCACTCACTCACTCACTCACTCACTCACTCACTCACTCACTCACTCACTCACTCACTCACTCACTCACTCACTCACTCACTCACTCACTCACTCACTCACTCACTCACTCACTCACTCACTCACTCACTGTAATGGTACTAGAGAGAGAGGATGCTGGTGAAATACCAGGTGACACTGCACGTTAGCCCAACCATGAATCAATGTTGAGAAGCAGAGAAGACGGCCCAATCAGCAGCATTGATCTAACGTTCTATTGGTGGTCGCTGCCCAGTAAACAGAAGAAGCTGACCACTGTTGTTTTCCTCGAAGCAGAACAGTGCTTCACTTGGTCGCTGGTGTGTAGGCTGTTCAATTTGCGTCCCTGTAAATTGATTCAAAATATTTTGCACACTTTGAGATCAATGTTGGCCCAATACCAAGCCTACAGTGGTTGAACTGTGATTAGGCCCACTGGGCAGCGATTACCAATCGGCATCCAAACCTGGAACCATTGGGACGTATGCAGCGGCAGTTGCAACATTACCTGATTGCTGCTACTAAACACGACGCATTTAACCAATGTTGGTTTATTGTTTATCCAGCGTCATAGACGATGGCCCAACAATAACCCGGACTTGTGTAAACGCCTCGTGTTTGCTATTAAGCTATGGGGTCAGATAATGCGTGTTGTGATGGTGCATAATTTATAAAAGCTACATTGATTCCTCGGCGGAAGATCAGAACACACGAAACAGTGGGACAATGCCGACTTAATGTTGGGCCATCGTCTGCAACGTTGATTCAACATTAAACCAACATTATGTTGCAGTTTGGTGTTTGGAGGAGCAGCACTGCGTTGTAAATCCAAAACGCAGTAGCTGCTCACTTGTAAAGTTAGCAGTTACTGCCTTTAGGTTTTGCAGGGCAGAGTTACAGATATAAAGCTGCTCTCACATAATCAATCAATCACTACAACCTGTATCCTGCAAATACATTATATCAGCCCAATGCTGGGCCAACGTCTGCTATGATGGTCCGGCATCGTTGAGCATCGATCACAGCTGACCTGCTGCTTGCTACGTCAGAATCCCATTTGAATTTGTTTACACGATGTCTGCTGTCTGGCGCTATTATTCATTTTATATGAACAAAGCATTGATTACCACCTTAATTTAATTGTTTCAATCGGACCACCACCCCTATTTTTTCAAAATTCTGGATCCACCCCTGTACTGAGACGTGGCTTTGTCACTGAGGAAAATGATGGAAATGCGTCATTAAAGGGGATTCTCCATATCACTTGAAATCTTTTAATTCTTTAACCGCCGGTGCCGCATATATTCGGTTTTTTATTTTTTATTAGCACATTAAGTACCACATTTTAAATATGTTAAAGACAAAATGTGACATCAACCAGCAAGATTTGAAAAGAGTTGACCTCCATTATGTCAAATCTGAATAATTTTCACTCACTTGAAGTTGTGGATCGCGCCAGCGAGACACAACTTCAAGTGGGTGAAAATTCAAATTGAATAATTTGGCGGTTAAAGGGTTAACCCTTATCCTGCTAAATTAATTAATTTAAATTTGCAAGTGATTGAAAATTACTCATATCTGTTTAATTTGAGACCAAACATTTACAAATATCGGTGTTTAAACAGTGATTTTGTTCCTAATACTATCCCAATAGGTATGAATAGAAACCAAGCATGCAGATGTAGTCCATTGTGGCTACCTCAGGCAATATGGATTTTGGCGAGGGTAGTCAGGGTAAAAGCAACCCAACAAAAACGTGACGTTGAACCAACGTTGGAATAAGGTGGCTAGTTGTTGATAGCCTAAAGGCTCGCACCTCTTTCCTCGATGCTTTATTTGTATGTAATAGCCCACTGACATGAACACTGTTTGCATACTAGTATTCTAACCAAGTGCTGGAACCTATCACTAGCTTACTCACATTGATGGAGAAGCCCCAGTAGTCGTATGAGTATGAAATCTAGTCATGTTTAGATAATTTCAAGCGATTTTTAGTTAATTTAGAGCGGTGCTTAGAGAAGTTATAGCGATGTTTAGACAAATTAATTAAAGCGATGTTTTTAGACAATTTGTAGCGATGTTTAGACAATGTAGAGCGAGTCTTAGACGATTTATCGCGATGTTTAAGCAATTTAGATTGAAGTTTAGACAATTAAGAGCGATGTTTGGAGAATTTAAAGCGATGTTTAGAAAATTTATAGCGATTATTAGACAATTTAGAGCGATGTTAAGACAATATATAGCAATTTGTAGGCAACTTAGAGCGATGTTTAGAGAATTTATGTCGATGTTTAGAAAATTTATATCGATTTTTGGACAATTTAGAGCGAGGTTTAGACAATTTATCTCGATGTTTAAGCAATTCAAAGCGATGTTTAGAGAATTAAGAGCGATGTTTAGACTATTTAGAGCAATGATTAGATAATTTAAAGCGATGTTTAGAAAGTTTATAGCGAATTTTACACAGTTTAGAGCGAGGATTAACAAATGTAGCGCGATGTTTAGGCAATTTAGAGAGATGTTTAGAAAATTTAGGGCGAAGTTTAGACAATTTAGAGCGATGTTTAGAGAATTTAGAGCGATGTCTAGTCGTTTTATTGCGATGTTTAGATAATTTAGTGCGAGGTTTGGACAATTTCGTTTCTGAAGAGGAGGAGGGGTTAGTTTATTTGATAATATAACAGCTCTCCTGATGACAAGGGTAGTTTATGTACAAAAACCTAGCAATTCATCTGTAGAAAAATGGTTAGTTCCTTATATATCTAAGTATATGCACTTACCTCTTTTACGCTAATCACGACTATAGTCGTTTTTACCCTTTCAAGCCTGAATTTACTATTGTCATATTCATTCACTACAAGCCGCGAATTGCTGTCACAATTCTCGACTTGTAGTGAATGAAGATGACTTACAATGGGTGATAAATGAAGAAAAGGTAGTGTTATTTTTAAGACAGTTCCACGAAAATTGTCGTTTTAAAACCACTAGTTGTAGGAAATTAAGTAATTTTTCAGAGATGCAAGATGATGCTTTGAGGCATCGTGAGGGCTTAAAGGTTAATATGTTTTATTAGCAGGTTAAATCACAGTTATTGGGAATATAATGTGTATTCAAACATCAAAATTTTGGTTCTGAAAATACACAAATATGAATGATTTTTACCCACTTGAAGTTGTGGATCGCGGTAGCGAGACACAACTTCAACTGGGTGAAAATTTAAATGAGATAACTTGATACTCAAAGAGTTAATGTCAGCCATTATTGCTGTACAGTTATTCTGTGGTGTGTTCAGGCTGGACGTCTGGCCGGACGCCCATTGTGAATTGTCATTGTTCTAACCTCCATAGTATTGTCCAATATATACATTCACTACATGATAGCTCAGACAATTCGTTGATGGAAAAATCCATGCAAATAATGCCGATGGGATTTGTTTCTTTAAAATAATACCGTATTTATAATACCACAGCTGTTGACGGCTCTGGCAGAATTAAAATTATAGGAAATACATTTTAATGTTATATAACAACTACTTATCATCAAAGTGTACATAGTCCGTGCTGACGTCACGATTTGATGAATAATACTTAACCACGTTTATAATACTGTAAACTATTATTAAGACTCAAAATAATTGTTTTATTATGTAATAATATAAATGTGATGATACAGATTATAAATTCGAAATATTAAATTTTGGTTAAAATGGCACAGCATGGTGATTAAATAACACCATTTGTGAAACTATCTATCAAAAATTGTGTTCAATTACATTTATACTTTGTCATATGTGTGGTTGGCCATTGAAGAGACCAAATGAACGATGATAATATGTGTTTTGCTCAGTTAAGTACAATGGAGATAATTTAGCTAAATTGTTTTATTTTAGCATACTTAGAGACTATAATGTTTCATATTATAGTTTCTGACTGCCATTAAGTGAAGGCTATACGGAGGCTATTCATTATTGTAGTTTGGTTTGAGGCATGATTTATTATAAATTGCGTGCTTATATATTATATACTCTTGGATGACAAGATTTAAGTGACTATTGAGGAATATAAATAAGGTAGATATACATATCGTCACCTTGGATATGAAAGGGTGTATCTGCCACTTTGTAAAGTGGCAGATACACCCTTTCATATCTAAGGAGACGAATTATGAATCCGCTTTTCTCAAGCACTGATCGGACAACGTATGACGCATGGCTCGTTGTTGTTATAGATGGAGTAGCAAATTGTCACAACTGTCACATATGGTCGGCTTATCATCTGAATTTTTTCTCAAGTGGCCACATGACATAACATCTTATTAGTTATTGTTTAATATTTGTTACGTCAGATTTCAGCACACCAAGTGAAACAACTGTACAGGTATTGACCGCATCTTACTTTTGATGACATCATAGACATCAGATGTTGTATTGAAAAGGTCGTGTAGTTTAGGAATAATGACAACATCAACAGACTAAACTAGGATGATGTAATGATGGGAACTGGAATCAAATTGGATGATAAATCATCATCAACACTTTCTTTAGGTTGTGTTTTCTTAAAACTTTGGGAATATTTTCTGAGAAGTGTAAGATTTGGGTCCCAGTATAGCAGAGAGTGCTACCGCCTATTGCGGCAGATTTCGTTTTTTCTCCGCGCACGGTAATCAGTGTGTGAGAGATAACTGGGACTTTACGAAATAATACTGTGTAATCATATCATTATCATATTACCGGGTATACCTTTTCTCACTAAGTTATCAAATTTAAACTTTCACCCACTTGAAGTTGTGTCCCGCCACCGCGACCCACAACTACAAGTGGATAGAAATTACTCATGTGTGTTTAATTTGAGACCAAACAGTTGAAAATATTCACGTTTAAACACTGTAATAACACAAACTGAATGCTAATTACCAATGGCGTCATCTGGCGAATGAAATACAGTATTCTACCAATGGTGCGAACTTTAAACACCAATGCCACCTGGTGTGTAGCAAAGAAACCACGTGCAATATTTTGTGATCACACACGAATAGTATTATTATTTTTCTAATCTGAAGACAACAAAATGATCCATAATTTGTGATGTAATCAATTGGTCAATGCTGAACATTGCTACAGCTTTGTAGTAGAATAACATCTATCTTTACACATACAGATACATTTATACAAGTTGCCGTAGTAAGAGCCTTAAGTAGCCTACAGTAGTGAACAGGATGTAAACTTAATCAGAATGTGATATTATTATGCATGCTGCAGTACACCCTTGACCTGCTAGATTTGCATATATACCTTTACAAGTAAGTTTCAAGCCAAATAACCCTTAAAGCGCTAAATTAAACAAATACATTTTCACCCACTTGAAAATGTGTCTCGCTACCGCGACCAACAACTTCAAGTGGGTGAAAAATACTCATATTTTTTTTTAATGAGACTAAATATTTGCAAATCTTGATGTTTAAACACTACTTAGGTTCCCAATAAAAATGATTTAATCGGTTAATAAAACGGATTAAAAACGATAATAGTCGTACTTGGTGGGTAGAGCGTTACAATATCAGACAGACAGACAGATAATTTATTTGACAAAAAATTACAGATGTACAACATATAGGTTGAAAGAAAATGATTTGCCAGGAGACTTTCAACAAGACTATTTGGTCGCTAGGCGCGAGAACTACCCGAAAAAAAGCACATAATAGTTATAAAAAAACATACTGTATCTTATACAAAAAAATACATTTTCAAAGAAAACACTTCACAAGCATATTAACTCAAAGATAAATTGCTGCAAAAGAGTTTGAAAATAGCAGTGATAACATTTGTTTTCTCCAACAGTAATATATATTGTGACAGATGGGTGTCGTACATAGTGTCTCATTTGGTTGTGAAAAGTTACATCGGCAAGTATGTAAATGGCCGATATACCATTTCACATTCAAGATCACAATGAAAAATAAAGTGTAATTATTAATAGCAAAACAAACACGGAAACTGATTATAGTTTTCTTTACTTATTCGAAATATTCAATTTGGAATATCTCAATTTTTCATAACTAAAAATTGTTTCTGTTATTTGGAGCTGGAAATTCCGTTAGCGATTTCAGCTTCGAATAAATTGAGAATAACCAAGTTACAGCTGATCACGACAAGGGTCATAGTATTTTTTGTGTGACACATATGCTGCGTGAGGTTATATTTAGTTTACATTTCATGTTTCAGGAAGTGTAAGATACAAGGAGGTGCTGGTACCGGGCTGACGAATGCCGCGCTAGATATCATGTACATAGACCTGCAGAGACGGTGGGAGCATCACAGGCCCGAACGAGGAACAGGCTAGTATTATATATGTCTGGGCTGCTTACCTGAATATTATAGAAAAAGATAGTTTTGAGTCACATCATATGCAAATTAAAACTTGTCTTTTTTTACATACATCACAATCTGCTAATGTTAATATTCAGGTAAATGTTATTAACTCATTTGTCAGTGAAATGGCTATATGCATGCAGCGCAAAATAAACTAAATAAGACGTAGAGTTTATCATAAACATGCATTATTACAAGTGGATAAATATATTCTTTATGGATTAGGTCAATATCATCATCTTTGGCTTTCTGTACCTTGGAAAATGCTGCATGCGACTGATCATAAACAAATGGGTCACATAAAACGTAGGTCTAAATAATGACAATATATAGGTATATTTTCATATACATGATATATTAATGATATATTAAATATCATGAGCAAAGACTTTATCAAAATACATGTCTATTTTATGTTATGTTTTGTAGGACTTTGCTATCAAGGTTTTATAGAGTGTTTCTTTAACATTGCCAAGAAGCGGTTCCCTTCTACGAGCACCCTGCATTCCGTTCAGACTCTTCTGGATTTCTGTGAGACCAATATGGAGTATAGCAGTAGTCCCACGCACAAACTACGTCTGCCCATGTTACCACCTATTATACACTCTAAAGAACTGACAAGACTGACACAAGAACCAAAAAAATCAGCATCCCCTCTCCGAAGGAAAGACACGGGTTCTCTACTGAGTGCCAGTAAGTTCAGAGCTCAACCCCAGAGTAAAACAAAACATTCCAAAACAGCCGCTAAGAAAGACACTAATGGTAATGTGGTGCCAGGTGAACAATGAAATAATATAATCTTTGTAGATAATATGTTATTCATGGTTCCAAGATTCGTGAAGAAAGTGGTTAAATTTTACTCACTTGGGAGCTTAGTATGATCATTGCGTGATCGGGATCTGCTGAAGCCAGCCGGGTCTAAACGTCGCAATCGCGTCACACTAAGTTCCAAAATTAGTAAAATTTAACCACTTTCCGCAATAATCTTTGTCAGATAATGATATTACTACTCACATGACTTCATTTTGCTATACTATGCTCCATCATATACTGCCAGTAAACATGTTATAATGACCCGGTTAATACGAGACTTACCCAGTGCTGGTTTTATATTGGGCCAGCGTCGCAGACGGTGGACCAACATAAAACTAGCACTGGATCAACGTTTTGTGCTCACTGGGAAACAAAACTTTCATCGATATTTGATATTACGTTGCCGGAGAATCTATTTCTGGAGCAAAAACGTCGTCTTTCTCGAGAAGCTTTGCCTGTGATTTTATATAGTCGCTATGTGACTTTGTCCTTTGGTTGAACCAACGAAATATTTATTATCGTAAATAATGTTTTTTTGTATTGATAAAAAAGAGCTTTCTAGTTAAGATATTAAAAATACGTTTTCTGAGAATGAAAACGCGAGGTTATTAGATTAAATATTTCAATTAAAGGATGTTTAAAGTAATGTACTGCATGTAGCGAGTTGTTTAAAGCAGATAAGCTTATTGCCTGGTCTTGATATTACGTATTAGGATTATTCTCTACTTGTTACGCAGATTTGTTTTTCAGAATATTCTGCATTGTAATTCATAATAGGAATTGGAAGTTTAACAAGGCGCAAACATAAGACATTAACCAAACGTTCACTTGATGTTACCGTCTACGACGGCGGCCCAACATCAAATCAGCATTGGGTGACTGTCTTTTTGTTTTCTACGGATGAATATGTTATCATACTCATATCACTTAACGATATTTAACAGTCAGTTACCCGACTTCTTCAAAAACTGTATGTTTTTCAATAAGCTTTCCCTGTGATTCGATGTTCGAGGTAGCTTGGATATGTGAACGTTCAACTTTTGGCTAGACAAAATGAACATGGTAAATGTGTTATAATAATGATAGCAATCAAACATATATTTAACAGTCAGTTACCTAATAATTCTTCTTCTAAAATGTTACTATATGTTTATAAGCTTTGTCTGTGATTTGATGTGCTATCATGGATATCTGAACGTTTAGCTTTTGGATAAAATCAATGTTTATTGCATTGGAAAAAAGTGTATTGTGAATTGTAGTTAAGATTTAAAAGTAAGACGTCTATAAATATTAACGGAAGGTATTGTGATGAATTATGCTAACTGTGATTTAGTTGACCCTTGTGTTGATGAATTGTTCTTTTCTGTTTTTCATTCATCTGAAGCTGGAATTGCTAAGCAATTTCTAGCTTCAAATGACGAAAAACTTTTTCATTATTTAATTTGGTCAATTGAGCAAATACCACAAAAATACTATTTCATCGAGTCAGTAACATATCGTTTTGAACGAGACCTTCTTAAAACGTATATCGTAGCCTCGGAGCTAAAGGATCCTATCTGCCACTCTAACGAGTGTCAGATAGGATCCTTTAGCTCCGAGGCGACGATATATGCGGCTCTAGCTGTACAAGGGATAATCATAATGTACCTCAACCAGCTTAACCCTTTATGTACCACATGGTATAAGCCCATTACCAATATAATTAATCCATGAGACAATCATATAATCCATATAAATGTAATATTTCTGTGCTATTGTTTGATACATTATACTTTGTATAACTGATGTTTTATAACTTCACCTTCACGTGGGAACCGTAAAAACAATTCACATGTCAAGGTGATGAATAAGAAACACCCGCATGTTCAGAGGGTTAAACAAATCGAGATAACTTATTCTGCTTTTTATACGTCATTTCTTAGATGTATGCTATGTAAATTTTATGAAAAAAATATAATAAACGATGTAATCCATTTATCATTGAAATAACTCAATTCACCATCACTTTATCGCAGCTTCCTATATTGATCAGCATAATAGGAAACATAAGGCCACTGTGTTTTATTACTCTGTTTTAGATAAGATCAAAAAAATCAAAATCTACTGAGGGAGGGCGATAAAAAAACATTTGAGAAAAAAAAACATTCAACCTATTTTTCGAAAAAGTTAGTGAGGGCGCTCAAATTGACAAATTTTTAGAAAAGTTAATGAGCGCGACGAAATAAAAAAAATATGTTGACCTCCTATTTTAAAAAAAAGGTAATGAGGGCGACGATAAAAACAAGAATAAAAAATATAGCTGGGAAAAATGTTTTTTTTTTATCTCCTGAAATAAACTTGTTTTTTTGAAATGTATCTCCCAAAATAACGGGTTTTTTCGGAAATCGGCAACAATGCGCTTAACCAAGGATTGTCTTAACCGTGATCGTATTGAATTATTATTATTGTTCTTATTCTTCTAAAACCCCAAGGGCGGGGGCCCTAGGGTAGTGGTTAGCACCGCTGCCTTTCACGCAGAGTCCGGGGTTCGGTTCCCGGTCTCGGCGGTTTGAAAGAAACAAAATTGTTTCTTCCCCATCCACGTGTGAAAGTTAGTATTGTGGGGAGCCTCCGTGACCGAGAGGTAGCGTGCTCGGCCGCAGACCGCCGGGGCTCGAATTTCGAATCCTGTGTCTGGAGGACAGTGTCATCTCAATCATCTCACCATCCTCAGGAGGTTCTCCTGGCCCAGTTTAGCCTATATGTGCACAAAGGTGGCCTAAAGCCCGATTCATTTCATTTTTTTCTAAAACCCCAAACTTATCATTTGACTAGCTGCCACAATCTATTTGTATCAATCAATGTATTCGGTGATATTTTATATTTGGAGGTTCAACCTGTTGTTCCGTTTTAAAATCTACACCCTTACCTGCTAAAAAAATGCAAATAAAAACGCTGATACTCAAATAAGAATGCCAAACTGGGAAGATATTAAGACTTCGTGGCATTTTACTCTATCACCAAAAGTTAATAATAATCAAAGTTGATCTTTCTTAAAAAATAGTCAATTTATTTTATTCAATTGGCCTCTTTATGCAGTTCTATTTCCAAACTATAACAATAGTCCCGCTGAATTGTTGTGACAAAATGAGATACATTCTATACGATATGCAAACGGTGTTCATTTGAGCTCGATGTGGGAAATACAGCACTCGTCCAATGAATAAGGTGTGAGCCTTTTGGCGAACACCTCTTTTATTGGACATGTGATGTAATTCCTATATCGCACGAAAAATGAGCAACGTTTGTATGTTCTCACACGACCAAGTCACACATGACATAACTACCTACATTGCAGTTCAAACTATAGTTAGAGTGCAATACGGGCTGACAACGATATACGTCTCACAGTGAAAATCACCGCACAGAGTGTGAGAATATTTGAACAAAAGCATCGCGCATATCATTACACAACATCACGATGCACATAGCCTATATATATATATATACATGTATATACCAGAACGATCAGTCGTAGAAAGTACACCATAGGCCTTTTCATGTGTGATTTCAAAATAACCAGTCATGCAAAAATGATATAATAATCTTGGCAAAATAAATTCAATACCATACAAATTATATTAGCCTTGGAGTAATACATAACATAGTGAATCTACTGATATCGATAAGCTCAGGCCCGTAGCCAGGATTTTTGTGTGGGGGGTCGTTTTGCGCAAAAAGTGGACCTTTTTCCACGGTAAGCCTTGTGCTGCTAAGACTGTAGCCTACATATAGTCTATAATTATACGTCATTAAATGGTTTGGTAAATTTTACGATCAGTCAGTGTCACAATGGTAGGCCTGAATGTAAAATAAATGTCTAATATTACCCTAGCAAACCAATAAAAATGTTCTCATAAATTGAAAGTATTTTTTAGTGCCAGAAACGGTATAGGGCCTATAACAACATTCCTGAAGTTTTAATTCTGTCGATGGGGTGGCAAAAATGTGGACCTCCAGCCGTCAGGGGGGGGGGGGAGTCGTACGACTCCTCCGACCCCCCCCCCCCCCCCTGGCTACGGGCCTGAAGTTTAGTTATCGTCACCTGCAATCAAATACAAATACTGAGTCATATAATTTGTTGAGGATAGCGGAGCTGAGTTTGACTAAGTAGATCTGTAGATAGTTGGCTATGCTGTTTTCAATAGGCCTGATATTATACATATTGAACTGCCGGTGATAAATATTTCATCATTATTATAAACTACATCTGACAAGTCCTGTGCACAGCACACTTCAGCTTATAGACATTTAAGATGAAGCTTTGAATCTGGATAATTTTTCTCGTAAGTAGGCCTATAGATTATTTAGTTTAACCATTCAGGTTTCCTTGTCGCTTTCATACAACGTGTGGCAAATTTGGAAAAAAATATAATTCCAGAGAAAGTTTTCAATAAATTTCGGTAATTCTGTGAAACGCAGTAACGTCCTCGGAAACCGCTTTAAATGGCAACTGGGTGTAAACAAAGTTACATAACACACCCTCCCCCATACTTCATTGTATTAGCCAGCTCGGTAAGTGAAAATATTGGAGGTCAAGGCTATTGAGTTTCACAGAATTAACCCTTTTATCGTTATCTTTTTTACATTTTTCACCGGGTGAAGCTTTGCCCCCCCCCCCCCCATACCTCGAGCCACAGTTTTAAGGGGGATAAAATTACTCATGTTTGTTTGTTTGTTTAATTTGAGACCAAATCTTCATGTTCAAACACTAATTGTCATTCCCGATAACAGTGATTTAATCGGCTTATTAAACATTAACCCTTTAACCGCCGGTGCCACATATATTTGGGTTTTCATTTTTTATTAGCACATTAGTACCACCTTTTAAACATGTTAAAGATAAAATGTAACATCAATCAGCAATATTTGAAAACAGGTCACCTCCATTTTGTCAAATCTGAATAATTTTCACTCACTTGAAGTGGATCGCGTCAGCGAGACACAACTTCAAGTGGGTGAAAATTTAGATTGATTAATTTGGCGGTTAAAGGGTTAAAACGACTATAGTTGTGGCTAACGCTTATCGGTTTAACAAGTACATTCTGAGCTTTCATTAAAAACTTAATTTTACGAGATCAGGCTATTTTTAGTCACTTTGATGTTGGTTGGAATTGTGGCAGAAATAGAGGAAGGTATTAGGAGACCACCCCTTAAAGCGCTGAAATACTTTCGTATAAACCATGAAGATCTTTCAATTTGAATCATCATAAATGTGTGAGTTGACTCTTTTTGCTTCATTTGAATACCTGTGTTATGGATCTACGTCCATTATCAATATTTTTACTCTTACATTGCGGGGATCGACTTTAGACTTCATAATCTGACGTCAGATTCTGACGTCTAAAGCCGATCCCTGCGCCAGGGTTAGGGAACGATTGCTCATCATATCATTGGAATTAAAACTTTAAAATGCATAACATTATTTTCCCAATATACTTGTTGTTGGTCTTTCTTTCGTTAGTTTGATTTTTAAGCAATCATTTCATTACCAAGTAAGAGTGCCTCGATCAGCTATTGAATAATAGGTTATCTAAATTTTTAGATATGACAGGAAAAATGTCTGATGAACAAAATGGCTTTCGGTGTAAACGTAGTTGTGAAGATCATATATACTCTTTGTCTAGCATTGTACGTAATAGAATGAAATTAAACCTCCCAACCTTTACAACATTTATCGATTTTTCCAAGGCATTTGACTCGATTGATAGAAATTTAATGTTATATAAACTATTGGTAAACGGAGTTGATGGCAACTTCTATAATGCGATCAAGTCGTTGTATGCTGGTACAATTTCACAACTCAGAATTAATAGTCACTTGACAGATATTTTTACAGTAACTAATGGAGTTCGTCAAGGAGATACTATATCGCCTACCCTATTTAATCTATATACAAATGACCTTGTTGATGAGTTAAATGCCTTGAAATGTGGAGTTGATATAGATGGTCGATGTGTTTCTATTTTGTTATATGCAGATGATGTTGTTATTATGTCTGATTCAGAAGATAAACTGCAAAAAATGATTAATTGTGTATATTCCTGGTGTAGGAGGTGGCGTTTATGTGTTAATCTCGCCAAAACCAACGTAGTTCATTTTAGAGCTAAACGACGAAAATTGAGTCAGTATAAATTTTATTATGGAACAAATGTTATTGATTATGTATGTAAATATAAATATCTCGGAGTTGTTTTTCACGAACATATGGATTTTATTGAATGTGCAAACTATCTCGCAGATGCTGCAGGCCGAGCACTTGGAGCTGTTATAAGTAAGTTCCGTAAACTAAAGAACATACGATTTTTAACCTTTACCAAATTATTTAATGCCATGGTTATCCCTGTAATGGATTATAGCGCAGGTGTATGGGGATTTAAATATTATCATAAATGTAACCGCGTTCAAACTCGTGCGCTATCTTACTTTTTGGGTGTACATAACAGAGCCCCAGTAGTGGGAATACAGGGTGATGTGGGATGGATATTACCAAAATATAGACGACTCCTAAAAATGTTACAACTATGGAATCATTTGCTTTCTTTAGATGAAAACAGGCTGACAAAACATATTTTTGAATGGGAATATGCAAATAATTTTGGTAATGGAAACAGTTGGATTGATGAAATTAAACAAATTTTCCAGTTGGTTGATAGAGAAGACGATTTTAATAATTTATTAAAAGTTGATTTGAAATATTTTTCAACATTGTTGTATGGTGTTATGGAGCGCGAATGGCAACGCGAAATATTAGTTAAACCAAAACTGAGAACCTATATTACTTTCAAAAACTTGTTCAAAGAAGAAGAATATTTATCTAAAATCGTGTCGAGGAAAGCACGTTCACTAATTTCACAAATACGACTGGGAATTTTACCATTAGAAATTGAAGTAGGACGTTTCAGAGGGGTTAGCCCCGAAGACAGACTATGTCAAAATTGCAATATGGGTGTGGTAGAAAGTGAGGTTCACTTTATATGTGAATGCCCTTTATATAATGATTTGAGACACGCTATGAATAATAAATATATTTTTCCCGTAAATGCCACAATGTCTGATAAATTTGAACTGATAATGTCAACTAATTGCAGATTTCTAGGTACTTATATTTGTCAGGCATGGGATAGGCGTACTGATAATATGTATAACAGGTGATATGTGGCATGTAATAACATCAACTTATATATAATGTAGTTTTGTATTATATTATTTCTATTTGTGGTATTGGGGTCATATCTGTCACTGTGTATAGTGACAGATATGACTCTTTTGTACCTAACGTTACTGATATATTTGGTTCAAGCGAACACAGTCCAGCGGGCGCGGGACGTCCGCCCGGTGTTTGGACCGATGTTGGGCCAGCGTAGTGGACGGTGGACCAGCATTGGTCCGGCGTTGGGCTGGTGTCCCGTGTTTGCTGGGAGGGTATCCACTCTGTGTTGGTTCAGTGTTGGTCCATGTCTTCGGCGCTGTCCCGGCACTGCCCCAACATTAGGTCGATCCTGGTGTTTGCTGGGATTTACAATATTGTGTAATAATGTTGATTTTTGGCTGTTTCGTTCAGCATATATGTTTTTTTTTTACTACATACTTTTTTTTTTACTACATACATTTTGGAGTGACTTATAAGCCCAAATGGGCTGGGTACTATATTGTAAACATATTTATATTGTCATTGAATCTGTTTGTACATGTCACTATAATAAAAATATACAATACAATACAATACAATATAACAGATTAAAACGCCTATAATCGTGATCAGCGCTTTAACCCTTTAACCGCCGGTGTCGCATATATTCGGGTTGTCATTTTTTATGAGCACATTAAGTATCACCTTTTAAACATGTTGAAGATAAAATGTGACATCAACCAGCAATATTTAAAAACAGTTTACCTCCATTTTGTCAAATCTGAAAAATTTTCACTCACTTGAAGTTGTGGATCGCGTCAGCGAGACACAACTTCAAGTGGGTGAAAATTCGGATTGAATGATTTGGCGGCTAAAGGGTTAAGGATGCAATAAAAGTATGTCAGTCTATTCAAGAGCTTACCAAGATGGACGTACTATTTGTCGTGAATTATGTCTATGAATTACCACATGTATAAATTTACTATAATAGCACGACAAGCGGCTTTTGTGAAGCGAATTTATTTAGGTCACTCATGTTGACACATATTTAACCTAGTTCAGCGCGAGAACCGACTTTAGACGTCAGAATATGACGTCTGTTGACGTTACATTCTGACGTATATATTAAGGTCGACCCCCGCACTGAAAGAGTGAAATATTGATAAATTATTATGTATTGAAATATTTATAATGGATGTAGACCCATGCTCAACATAGGTATTCAAATTAAGCGGAACGAGAACGAGAACTATTAGATCAAATCAAATGTATTACCACATTATATCCGTACATGATTCAGGGTAGGCCTATATAAATCATTAGAGGTACATAATTATAATACATTGATGTACAGTTCTGATATTTAAAATTGTTCATCTTTGCATTAAAAATATTTGCGACAGGCTATATCAGCTTTTTCAGCGCAGTTTTGGTCCAGTGTACGATGCTGCACAAGGAACAGGTGTACGGGTTGCATGCCATATTTTTCACTGGCTGTATCTCTTTGCCATGGTGTTTACATTTCTATGACGGCCTAAAGTAAAATATATCAAGGTTTGCCCAAAATGCATTTCCTAGGCCTACATGTGTAAATAGTATCGTGAATATCGGAATCGTTAACATTATGCTCAACATTTTTTAGACAACCCTGCTTATAGTGTATTTTTCGTGTTTGCCACAATTAGTTATTAATAGTGATTCTTTGTTTTAAAAATCTTTATATATTGTTGATTACAAATTAGTTTTAAATGTCTAACAATTCTCCAGTGCCACTCATCAGACGTACGGCGACAGCCTCTGACGTGCACACCCCGATCCCTGTCTAGAAATCAGGCCGGCAACCGCGTGATGTGTGACCAAGGTATATAATAAAAAAGGGATCAAGAATCTCCTCTTTTGCTCCACCTACACTGTTGAATTATCAACTAGGACTGCGAAAACCATGATCTTTTTTCGACATTATTAAAAACTCATCTTTTCTGTCTATAGCCTGGTCGCCAAATGACATATCTGAGTGGGGCCTTGCAAATGGGTATATAGGCCTACAATTGTTTTCGTTGGGTGGAAAAATTTGGGTATCAGAGCTGAAAATTGGCCTAAGCGTAAATAGCCATATATCGCTCTCCCAATACAAAAGTATCCATGAATCCTACGTAGCGTTTGGCCGAAAACGGCAAAAATACAAGATGACAGACATTTTGAAAAAAAAACCCATAATTTTAACTGATATTCCGATAATCAATTGTGATGTTGTGTCATTAAGCTCCATATATTATATGTGTGGGTCTAGTCCTGACTTCGAGCTTCCTTTTCGCTCCAGATCATTGCCACAGATCGCAGAAAGCTAACTAGTAACTCCAGACCTAAATAAACGGAAAATACTACAATATCGAATTCACAACTGTGACATTTAACGAACCGTCGTGATTCCATTTACGTTGTATGTAGCAGAAGTTATGTGACCTTAGTGCGATATGCTTCGTCAACGCCAAGAGTTTGCCATGTGCTTGTTTGTCGGTGGCTTCAATGTTAGATTCCTGTTGGGTCAGTTGGGTCTGCGACGAAACATCACTGTGTCAAGCTCTCATGTACATATACTGTTGGACAATATAATGTTTAATTTTGCTGGTGTGGTGGTTTGTTCGTAGTTTTCACCTTTTGACAATGATATCCAGGGTAGCTGTTTAATACTCACCACAGAAACAACTTAATTTCTTCTCTGAATAACGCATACGCTGTATTTTAGGACGACTGGTTACTTCTTGGTTAAAGGTGAGAATCTCCACGTTTAGCTGTATTTAGTTTGGTTGGATGACATGTTGCTTATTTCACATTTCATTATATAAGTACAACAAAAATAATTGTTATATATTCTTAGTTAAGCAGAATAAAGTAAATCATAAAAAATGGTAGCTAGAAACAAAAATTTAAAATTATGCATGATTTTGTTAAATTTTTAAATAAAAGTTTGCATTGCAAATGATGTAAATTATTATTATTATTTTTTTTTTAAAACGCATTACCATTGTTTTTCTAAATTTGAACAACAAGGCCACAGAAACTATGATTGTAAACACAAAAATCACAACTTGAGCTGTGAGATTTTATGGAGGGAGATTATTGATTTATGTGTATTACAATTGGTGATCTTTAATCAGAAACCTTTTTTTTGCATTGTAAATCTATTGCCGTTTAATTTTATATCCAATATGCCAAAAAACGAAAATTCCTATCTTTTGAGAAACGCAGAATGTGGCATGCAAAGAATGGATTTTCGAAATCAAAATGAAATTCTGAGTTAGATATAATACTGAAACCTTTTGGCCCCAGGCGTGTAATTAACAGTGTTTGAACTTTTATGCAATGCATTTAAAGCTATATATTCGCGTAATATTTTTGGATTTATTATCACATCTGAAGCTATAGTGGGGCCTATAATAACGCTGGGGGCTTGATGGGTTGTCAAGAACATTAAATTTACAAAGTTTTGCATCCTAAAATTAGCCAAACATGAATAACAATTCACGAACTCGTTCTAGCCGACTGATTGAAAATAATGATTGATAGGAATTTTGTTAGTATATTTTAGATCACTACCATTTTACAATAAATCTGTCCTGTGCTGTGTAAAGACCTGTAAATCCATAAACAAATCACTTGATAATGGGCGACAATAGGTGAATTTATCATACATCAGTCAGCTTGAGAAAACACCATCTTTAACAGTGAGCTCACAAAAAAAAATTCATTGATCCTATTGCATGAAATAAAGGCATAGAAACAATTTTGTACCCACCTATTCCTCGACATTATGACACATATATCGAGTAGCATTTTAAAATTATACATAAATAACAAATGACACGTGAATGTTGCGAATGTCTGCCTTTAAGTCGTAGCTAAATTAGTATGTTCAGTTTTATTAAAACGTTTCAAACGCATTTTGTTTATTATTATCATCATATTGCATTGCGTTATGTGTCTATTGTTTACACTATCATTAATTGTTTACATTATTACATCCATTCTGGTTAATAACTGAGGCGGATTGGCTTATAACATTCTTGTTATTATCAAACTGGAATTCTTTATGAATAGTTTCATTCAATTGAATGGACTGCATTGTTATATAGTTGTAGGCCTACAATCATATCTGAAAAAATACATTGATAAAAAGATATGTCCTATATGTTTATGCAATAATCGGAGAAAACATGCTGCTGGTTATTTACAAACCTTAACCCTTACAGTGCGGGGATAGACTTTAGTCGTCAGAATCTGACGTCTGTAGACGTCAGATTCTGACGACTAAAGTCTATCCCCGCACTGTAAGAGTAGAAATATTTCTAATGGCGGTAGACCCATGACATAGGTATTCAAATGAATCGGAAAGACCTAACTAAGACATTTATGATGATTCTAAATAGAAAAAACCCTTTGGCCTCCAAGGTTTGCATAAAAAAATTCAGCACTGTAAGGGTTAACTATACTCGCCGTCAAATTAACCAGGATCGCATGATTTTCGGCGATTTCCCCGTCAATTCTGAACCAATTTTCTTCAAATTTTACAAAGGCCATTTTCTATTCAAATCCTAACAGCCCTGAAAATTTCGTGAAATAATATAGCGTATTTCAAAAGTTAGACCATTTGAAATTACGACGTTCCTCTTTAACCCCATAAAACTAATTTTAAAATTTTATTACATGGCAAATGGTCTAACTTTTGACATATTATATATTATTTTGTGAAATTTTTACCCCTGTTAGGATTTTAATAGAAAATGGCCTCTGCAAAATTTCAAGGAAATCGGTTCAAAATTGACGAAGAAATCGCCGAAAATCATGCGATCCTGGTTGATCATTTTTAATTTGACAGCGAGTTATATGCTGGTCAATATGTACAAGGGGTCCGCCGGATGCCGCCGGTTAAATTATAATAAATGTACTTGGCTATTTAGGCTACTTTTGTGAAAATGACAGTAGGAGTAAAAAAATATAGATGACCTTGAGCTCGACAATTTTCTAATAATTGTGATATTAGAATTATTCTGACAAAGTTTGCCGCTTATGTTCGAATATTTTTACAAAATCATTATTCAGCATGCCCAAAATATGGGCGTAGAGACCAAAACCATGAGTCTGTGCCAAGTATTAAACAAATTATTGACGTAAACGTGATTTGACGCTACTTTGTAGTTTCTTGGTTGGTATAAGGTACACATCGGGTTTTCAAATGTTGAATTATGTCATAAATATATAAAAGTGGGTCACAAATATAATCCAAGTGTCAATATATATACATTAACGTAATGTTTGTCAAAAACTACAAGCTTGTATGACAAAAAAAGACAAAATGATGTCATTCTAAAAGAGAGAAATAACAGTATTAATTTACGTACAAAAAAAATAAAAATCGGTTTCTCGAGAAAATTGAATCGTAAAATGTTTACAGAAATTGTTTTCGGATGCGTCCTATTTATGTATTCGATCATTTAATGTAAAAATGGGCGTTAATATGATAGTCAATAAGGAAAAAAGGATTTTATAATAATAAGCAAAGTGCGTCGAAAAGGTGTACCGCCCTTCAACTATGACCGGATGTAAACAAATTGTACCATATTACATCTCAGTGAAGCACCCAAACTTTTCTGAATGTGCAGATGCCACGGATTTGAAAAAGGTACGAACACCTCCACCTCTACAGACGTCAGATTCTGACGTATAAAGACGGTCCTCGCACTGATAGGGTTAAGTACCCGAGCAAACAGTTTCATGTGTCCCCATTTTAGCACAGAGGTTTACACTTTCTCGTCTGACTCGTGAACATGTATTCTCACAGGCGTTGGTTTTGATCCAACGTTACACAAAAATTGTACTTGATCGTTGAGCGAGGTATAAACTGATAAAGTCCTTTGGCAGTTATGCATGCAGTGTGACTTTGTCCTGTATGGGGAGCTTCTCAACTTTTTAATTGCGTTATCTAGATTAACTCTTTGAGCCCCACGAGCCGCTCACATTGGCTTTTATGTGACTGAGAGACTCACTAATGGACTGAGAGACTAATGGCCTGAGAGCCGTTAACAACGGTTCTGTGCGTCACAACATAGACACCAAAACTAGTCTGTCCAAACAGTCAGATTTATACAAAAGTATTTTAAACTGAAAGCGTAATATAATATAGCAGTTCTTATATAACCACACATAATAACAAGCTATTTGATTGATAGAAACTCACTGCTGCATCTAATCATGTGCATCTGCTTTTCATGATTGATTTCTAAATTAGATATGTTTGATGATTGACAGACATTTGTATTAAATAGATAAGATCGATTGTGGCGACAGCGAGGCACTGCCCCAGGCCACAAGTGAATATTCAATAAGACGTATAGGAATGTAATGAACAAAACTAGTCAACGTGAAGTAGAAGCCTTCTACTTCACGCTGACTACCTTCTACTAGAAGGCAAGCTTAGTGGACGAATTCGCAAAAAAATACCACATGCATCATGTGTAAGTTAAACTCAACTGGGAACAGAGTAGCTTATTATGCCTCCCCTCTCACAGAGATGTGAAGAAATGTTGCTTCACCTTTGTCCGCTCTGTCTGTGAGTTTCAGTCTGTGAGTCCCATTCATTTCTGCCAGCGCTTTCTATCGTGCAGGCGGTCAAACACGAGACGTTGAACCAATGCCGGGCTAATGCTGGCCCACCGTCGACGACGCTGAATCAGCATTAGCCCAGTATTGGATTACCGTGTCGTGTTTGGCGCCACGATGAACGTGGGCCAGCATCACAGACGGCGGGCCAACATTAACCCAGTTTTCGTTCAAAGCATCGTGCCCATACCTCCAGCAGGCAGGTACCGCAGCATGAAAAACTGACTAGGACTGAATGGATACTGGCTAGCACCGGCGACGCTGGTCCGACATTTAACAGACATTGGGTCGGTGTCAGTGTCGGCTTGTACTCGCCGCCAGCAGTAAGCAATACCAGACCAGCTGCTGCCCAGCACACACAAGGCGTTGAACCAGTGCTGGTTTATGCTGGGCCAGCGTCGCAGATGTTGGGCCAGAATTGGACCAGCATCAGGTTTGCTGGGAGTGTTGACAAGTGTTTCGCACAAAACGGAAAAATAAATTCCGCTTAATACATAGTTTCTACTGTCCACAGGAGCCATTTAATAAAATTAATTACAAAAGCCATTGACACTACATCTTTTAGCTATCAACATGTATGGTTATGCTGCTGAAGGGGAGACACAAAAAAGTTCACAAAAAACTAGACCCTTCTACTCTAGATAAGTTATTAGCCTGTTTTGAAATTACCATGCACGTGGGTGATATTTCAGTGAACCATTTAGCCGCTAAGATATATAATTTAAATTTTGACCCACTTGAAATCGGATCTCACTACCGCGACCCACAACTGAAGTGGGTGAAATTATTTATATTTAGTCTGCAGTGAATGTTTATTATGACACCATTTGAGGCTATATCTGTTAGCATCCATGTTAACCTGTTATTTGCTGGCTTTAAATGATAGCTTTGTGTGAATGATTATACAAAACTGAGCCGCCCACCCCAGCAGGCATGAGATGTGTGGTCCGTGCTGGTTTGGTGCTGGGCTAGTGTGGTGGACGGTGGACCAGCATCGGGTCTACAATGACTGAACCACTCATGCCTGTCATCATGTCTTCTTTCTGACATATTTAAACAAAACTTAATTTGATTAAAAATATCGCTACCCATTAAAATGCCATTTCCATTGACTGCGAAGTGGGAAATAAAATGAATGGTGTTATAGGCCACCGTTGTGTACATGTAGGTTAAACTGGGCCTGGAAAACCTCCTGAGGATGGTGAGATGAATTAGATGTCACTGCTCTCCAGAAAAAGGATTAAAAATTCGAGCCCTGGTGATCTGAGAAATGAAAATAAAATGAATCGGGCTTAAGGCCACCTTTGTGCACATATAGGCTAAACTGGGCCAGGAGAACCCCCTGAGGATGGTGAGATGATTGTGGTGATCTGAGGCTGAGCACGCTACCTCTCGGTCACGGAGGCTCCCCATAATATTGAGTCTTTACCAGTGAGCGGGGAATTTTTTATATTTTTTTTCAAACTTGAATGCCATATCGGGGATCTCCGACTTCCAAGCAGGCAGCATTAACTACTGCACCATGGTCCCATATTCTCGGCAGCAAGGCTTGACATGGCGAGGCCGTCTGCGACCTCGGGAGTAGCGAGGTTGGCGCGAGAAAATGAAGGGCCCATGCCTGACCGCGAGGTGGGAGCTCAAAGGCAAGCTCCTCCACAAACGCAGACGTGAACCAATATTTAATGTTGGAACAGCGTCGTAGACGGTGGGCCAACGTTGATGCAGCATTGGTTCAGCATCTTGTTTTTGCTGCGTCGCCTCTGGCAAAGTAAATGGATGTTGGGCAGAGACGCTGGATCAACAGTGTTTGCCCACATTCGTTCAACGTCTCGTGAAAAGATAATCAATCAATCAATCAATCAATCAATCAATCAATCAATCAATCAATCAATCAATCAATCAATCAATCAATCAATCAATCAATCAATCAATCAATCAATCAATCAATCAATTAATTAATCAATCAATCAATCAATCAGTCAATCAATCAATCAATCAATCAATCAATCGATCAATCAATCAATTAATCAATCAATCAATCAATCAATAAATCAATCAATCAATCAATCAATCAATCAATCAATCAATCAATCAATCAATCAATCAATCAATCAATCAATCAATCAATCAATTAATCAACCCCTAAATCAATTAATCAATTAATCAAGCATTCAATCAATTCATACATTTATTTATTTATCTCTTCATCCATAAAATGCTATTCATTTATTTATTGAATAATTCATTCATTCATTCATTCATTCATTCATTCATTCATTCATTCATTCATTCATTCATTCATTCATTTATTCATTCATTCATTCATTCATTCATTCATTCATTCATTCATTCATTCATTTTGAACTCCATGTAGCCTATAAGAATCACACATACTCGTTAGGTTGGTTTGAAAACTGGTTCGATTGTTATTTTTTCCATTTTTTTCTATCACATTTTGGCACATTTAATGTAGAATTTGCAGTGAAGTTTACACATCGGAGTGTCTTATCTGGCAATCCTGATGCAAATAAGCATTGGTTTTGTTCCATGAAACTTCAATAAATCGCTTGTTTACAGCCTTTGAACAACATATACTTCTGCTGCTATACCCAGCATCAATGAGTCACTGACCCAGCGTTGGATTAATGTTGTACCACTGTCTACTAAGCTGGCCCAACATTGGATCGATAACGCATGTTTTCTGTTAAGGCACTGTACGCTTAACAATTTACTGCAGTGTTACATTTGGGTAGTGTGTGGTTGATATTACCTAGTCCGTAATAACAGACACTGTGTGCTATACAGAGTCTGTAATCATTGCCATTCGTAAAGTTGTGCCCCAAAAATACGGTGCGCATCCGATCGATTGCGCAATGAATTACTGCGTCATCGTTTGATCAATCATTTTTAATTTAGTCTGTAATGACAGATGTACATCTCATCAGAATAATGCCTTAACGTGGGGACTTAAAGCCCTGTCTTTATAGGTGAATTTATCATCTAAATAGGGCTACCCTCACATTTTTCATGAAATCTTTGGTCTCAGCGTACACTGACCACCAGCATAGAAAACCACAGCTTTTGCTATGCTGTCAGTCTCTGACGTTGAACCATGCTGTTCACGTCAAGCTCGGACTAATATTACCAGATTACAGACGTCTATTCGGCAAAGTGTGTGTTCATATTAACCCTTCACCCGCTAAGCGCAACTGGAGTCGTTTTTTATCCATTTTATTAGCAAAACAAATCACTGTTAACCCTTAAAACGCCTAATTTTATTTGTGAAAATCATGGGAACCAAAGGGTGTTTTTTTCAATTTGAAAGCATCATAAATGTCTCAGTTAGATTAAGACCTCACTATGTCGCTTTAAGTATGTTGGAAGTATAAAAGCCGAAAAACAGTTGTTTTCATATTCTTGTATATTACATATAGGTATGGGCTCAGTATCAATTATAACATACTGATACATATTAGATATGGGACCAATTATTATGACAGTCACGCATTTTTTTAAATGGGCACCATTAAACTTTCTGATATGGTACTAGAGGTCACACAAGTTGTATAGTGAAGCAGCAAACACACAACGACTTTTCGATCGACTTAAGGCGTCAAAATATGACGTCCAAAGACGTCAGAAACTGATGTCAAAGGTCTATCCCAGCAATGAAAGAGTAAAATATTTATAATGGCCGTAGACCCATATCATCGGTATGCAAATGAAGGAGAAAGGGCTAAATAAGAAAAAAATCTTTTGATTTTCAGGTTTATATAGAAATATTTCGGCGTGGTAAGAGTTAAAGTGACTGAGTTGATGACATCCATTTTTTTTTTTTACATGAAGTAGTGTATCTCACGGATAATTATTTCATTTTTTTTCAGATTTTTCAGCTTTTCAAAAACCTTTCTTAATATATATAGAACAATATTTATAGGAATTCAGCAATAACCCAAACACAGAGCGTATTGACATAAAGGATGGTTGAATGCTATCACAGCATTGTCAGCATTGGGCCACAGGTTGATACCGTCGGCCCAGCGTTGAGCAGACCATCGGTGCTGTCGGGAGATCCCCCGATCATTGCTCTCAACTTAAACAGATATGAGGAATTTTGACCACTTAAAGTTGTGGATCGCGGTAGCGAGACAAAATAACATTAAATCGCATTCTTACTTCAAGATTTAAACCTCACTGAGTCGCTTTATTATTGGAAGTATAAAAACCCCCAGCAAATACTACATTTGTTTTCATATTCATGTATATTACTCAAATTATTTTGGCTATAGAGTTAAACACACCAAATAGGTATGGGCTCACTGATCAATTTTAACATACCGTGTCCCCGCGCATTAACGTGCATGCACTTATATTTGAAGATGCACTTAGTTTTCGAAAATAAGTGCATGCACTTATATTTAAAAATAAATATAAATTTTAAATTTCTTCATAATCTTTAAAATCGTAATTATTTGATTTATTCCAATCCAAAGTAAACTAAGCTAGCGTTAGTAACCACTGACTGTTACTTTGAAGTTAACTTGCGGGAATGACTCCAGGCAATAGGTGTTGACATTACCTGAACTGTCATATCACACCTCATTTGTCCACGCTTTTCAGCTATCACACCCATGCATACACTATCACTTCGACGGCTTGAACTAACGGCGCATATCTATATTATGGAGCAATTCTCTCTTAATATCCACTACCCGTTATTAAATAAAAAATAGTCATGTAGTTTGTGCTTACAATCAAACATAATAACTTGTTTTTGATTATTATGGACATATTATACTAGTAATGATTTATATAAGTCAACACATATAGATAATATTCTCACCTGCAGTATGTGTCTGAGTTACACAGTGGTAGGCGTGATAGTTTTCGAATATAAGTGCATGCACGTAGTATTCGAATATAAGTGCATGCACTTATAAACGAACAATAATATTTTTGGTGCCATGCCTAAAACAGTCGATTTTCATGCGCGGGGATACGGTACTGATACATATTAGATAGGGGACCAGTTATTATGACAGTCACGCATTTCTTAAAATGGGCGCCATTAAACTTTATAATATGGTACTAAATGCCACACAAGTTGTATAATGAAGCAGCAAACACACAACGATTTTTCCATCGACTTAAGGCGTCAGAATATGACGTCCATAGACGTCAGAACCTGACGTCAAAGGTCGATCCCCGCAGTGAAAGAGTAAAATATTTATAATGACCGTAGACCCATAACATCGGTATTCAAATGAAGGAGAAATAGCTGAATAAAATAAAATCCTTTGATTTCCAGGTTTATATAGAAATATTTCAGCGTTATAAGAGTTAACCTTTTCACTACCATACATGACGGAAATTTCCGTCGTCATTCGTCAATGAACGTAACCGTAAAATGACACAAATTTTCGTCAAATATATACTACATTTATGTATTTTTCGTCATTTGAAGCTGGAAATTGCGTTAGCAATTCCAGCTTCAAATGACGAAAAATAGAACTCCTACACCACTATATCTGGATCCTGGCATGCACTCCGGCCTGGAAGTATAAGAGTTAAAGCGACTCAGTATGATGACATCATTTTTTGTTTTTAATTTTCTTAATGAAGTAGTGTATCTCGCAGATAATTATTTCAATTTTTTCAGTTTTTCCAGATTTTCAAAAACATTTCTTAATATATACAACAATATTTATAAGAATCCAGCAATAACCCAAACATAGAGCGTATTGGCATAAAGGATGGTTGAATGCTAGCACATCATTGTCAGCATTTGGCCACAGGTTGCTGTCGTCGACCCAACGTTGAGCAAACCATTGTGCTGTGGGGAGACCCCCCCCCCCCCCGATCATTGCGTTATTGATGCAACCAGGCGGCTCCTTCTTCATGCCGTCTGAGATGGTGGTTATTTGGGGCAGTTTTGCTGACATGACAATATACGTCTTGGAAATAGAAGTAGCTTAGTCGTTTTCAGTGCTTTAAAAATGTTTTTGTATTTTATTCAGGATGAGTAGGATATATATGAACAATTATCATCCCAAGGAGTTCCTATAAATATAATAAATATAATGCATATATTTATGTCAACACAATTTTCCAACATATCACATTCGTTCTGTTATTTGTTAAAACATTAGCAAAGCTACACAAAATGGACACAGTCCTTTTAACCCTTTGACTTCCAGGCCGGGGTGCATGCCAGGATCCAGATATACTGGTGTAGGAGTTCTATTTTTCGTCATTTGAAGCTGGAATTGCTAACGCAATTTCCAGCTTCAAATGACGAAAAATACATAAATGTAGTATATATTTGACGGAAATTTGTGTCATTTTATGGTTACGTTCATTGGCGAATGACGACGGAAATTTCCGTCATGTATGGTAATGAAAAGGTTAAAGCGACTATGAGAGCGGATAAGATGACTAAAAGTTATATATTGAATTACCATGGCCAACTAATCAAGATTTCAAAATAAAAAAACACTCCGATTGAAGTTTTCAAGAAACCAGAACAAGCCTTGACATCGGTTAGCTCACAGGCAGATCTGGCCTTCAGCTGCACGCGAATACGATGTTTACTAGCACAGCGAAAATCCTTCTTATGTTATTTTGATGCATGTGGTGCTCGTATACGTATCTGTGTATATTTGAACACTCACACCAAAGTGAAGAAGGAGGTTTTTTTGTTGTGATCGTATTCGTATTTGTATTCGTATAATGTGAACGTATACTTTAGCCTAGGATCGAATCACATATCGTCCCATTTTATAACATGTGGTAGGCCTCTGCCGCTCACTACAGGGCTTAATGTATAGCGTCTAGGTTACAATAGCGACATCTCACACCAAGTAGGCCTATAATATTCTTTTTTTAAATGATTTCTACAAATAATATATCACCTGGATGCATTCATGTGTCTGTCTATTTCCAGCAAACACAAAACATTTGTATAACATTTATACAGCGTCAGCCCTGGGTCCAACATTGTATAAATATTATACAAATGTTTTGTGTTTGCTGGGATTAGCCCATTTTGCTCAATCCCATGTCCGAAATTTGCTCTATAATTACCAATGTATATCTGCCAAATCGCATACTTATAACATATGGTACATATATATGCAGTTTGTGTGGATGCAGTGATATAATAGAGTAAAAACCAACGTTGGGCCAACGTCTCATGTTTGCTGAATATAGCATTTTCTCAACCAATATGTATCGGGTTTATAACAACTATTACCCTCTCATGTTTTTAACGAGAACATAAACCTGGCATATTTGAATGGTTTATTTGTTTGGATCCTTTTACAGTACCCATTGAGCTAAAGTTTATGACACCCAGGTCGTGTATAAAGCAGGTGATTTATAAGACCTGAAAATGACGTTAGCACGTATAATTTACCGGGTGGTTGAAAACCCTTTGCTATTTCACATTTGGAAATAACATACAAGGACAAATAAACAGAATTTTTATTTTAATTTTAAATTAACATGATTATTTTGTTAAATTAACACTATTTTTGCGGTAAATGATTTTTTATTATTGTTAAATTTTGGTTCTCTCATTGATTTTGTTCATCATAACTAGGATGACTAATTAGTGCACTGTTGGTAATTGTTCTTGTATATAATTATCTCGTATGACAGGTACCAGTTGATGCAATGATGTAATGTTAGTTACTTTATGTCATTGTTAATGCGTGTTTTATGGTCAAGGTAGCATATCCACTACATTAAATGATCATCAGCATTAGATATAATGGAGACATTTAGTGACAAACCAATTGTTTGTTTGTATTAATTTTTAAACCTAGCTATAACTAGACTCACCATATGTACATATATTGAGTAATCATGGTATTATGAAAAGTTTTAAATTGCATGAAGACCATAAATGTCGGGTCATGATTTTAATAATATTGCTCTTTTTAGGCTCCCACCGAAATAACATCGACAATTAATTATGCACTTTCAAATTAACAGTAGATTTCGATATATTACGTGTTTCTAACATGCAATATCCGCAAGTTGTGGCTTGTCTTGTTTTCATAATGTGCAACATATGTATATTCCACCAAGAAGACGACCTAATAAATATAGCATTATGGATCTCCTCTAAATATGATCTGTGTAACTTTACCCAATATAGATTAAATTTACAATACTGAAAATCACATTTACGACCACTCGCTGTAAATGTTAGAAAAACACGCGAAGCGTTCCATTTCACTTGAGTATTTGATATGCGTGGTTTGAGGACCCAAATGCACTAAAAGCGGGTCCACCTTGGTACTCACCAATTTTTATGATCATTTAATGTTCTTTGAAGGACACGTTCTCTGGTCATAAAGATGTAGATTTAGTAGTAACAAATCAAGTATGAAATCGTTTCCGAATCTAAAATTTTATTTATTAAATCAAATTATTTTTTCAATATATAAGGATTTGCTGAGATTAGCTTTGTAAACATAGCGTGTAAACGCTTTCAATCATGTAAGTCACGTGTTTTGCAAAATGAATAAGTTGAAGTCACATGACGTTCATGGAATGTTTGTCAATAAAATGAGAATGAGGTTCACATGCTCCCTAGAGACGTCAACAAGGCAGGTGCTCTGTGGTAGCTGTGAAAGCCCTCAATCACCAGATCTGCATTTGAGAAGTAAGTTTCTTAGTTCATTTCAAAAAGCAAATAATGAAATATCTGATATTAGTTGATAATTGCACAAACGACATTTAGATGCTCTCTGTATGATGTGATTGTGTTGAATTACCCAATCAGCTTGATAATATGTAGGTCTTGCCGACTCAAACACCAGTATAATAGTATAATAAAAACTAATAAAAATGATAAAACATGACAAAATTTGCCGTTTATTTTAAATAAACTTATAAAATGTTGAAAGCATTTATTTATATTTTATTTTGAAACCTTTTGGAGCCACAAAAAAACGAAAAATGTCCTTATCACAAGATACTACTACTTCGCTGGAATAATATTATTATTGTGCGTGTTTGGTTGAAATCGTTCTCAATCTAATACTCCAAAAATTGATACCAATTTCACACTGAATATCTCTGCAAAGCTACTCTTAACGAAATGCGCATGTCAAAAACCACTTTTTGATAAATATTCAATCATCTACTTATGCGGTGCTGCTGTTATGTGACTTAGTTCATGCTACACGGAGTAGTATATTTTCCTGAAAATATAAATAAAATATCGTGTTTTTTTAAGAAAAACTGTATTACTATATGCGAAGCGAATATTTGAAAATTCAATTTGACGAAGAGTAATTACAGGCTGCTGTGCGTGTTCATTCAGCATTCAGGGGGTGGTATCAACTTGTATTCACTTATATTAACCAAATTAGTTAAAATATTGTAAACATTGCGGATTGAAATAAATAGTAGTACATTTCGGATAATTTTGGGAGATAATAAACAGCTCGCAACAATGCAATTTACGCGGGAATATAATATGGAAGAATAATATAGCTTTTATTGCAAAACTAGCAGATAATGAAATCTTAAAACGCGAAAATTAAATAATTTAAATTTTCACTCAATTGAAATTGTGTCTTGCTACCGCGATCCACAACTTCAAGTGTGCGAAAATTAATCATATTTTGAGGCAATACAAATCTTAACGCTCATTTTGTTGTCAATAACAGTGCTTTCTTCGAAGGCTAATAACGTGGATTAAAAACGACTTTTATAGTGGAGAGTAGATGTTCTGACGCAGCTACCTATAGTCGAAGGTAGAAAAATTTCCAGCATAAAATGCTGATAAATTAAATATATTTACAAAGATAAACATCCTTCCAAGTTAATTATTTGATCAACTGAACATCTATCACATCATATTTTGTTGAATTCAGGGGCGCTGTATATTGTTTGATACACACTTAAAATAATATGTGGGCAGAGCAGGAGAAAGTGTAACGAAACAAAATAATACTAGTTGCCCTATGATTACGTATGGTTAAGTTTCTCAATACAAAGTCAACAATGTGTGCATAGTGTCAATCATTATGTATAATAATTATTTGCCTTAGATATGATTAGTGGAGTCATTAGAGATTTCGCGGACTACGGACCAGGCAGCGTGTCCCGTTTTGTTTCCATCCATATTTACATCTGAAAAGTTTATAACTTTTAGTATTTTTTTCGGGGAAGTATTTTAGTCATGCAGTATATTTGATCAAGTTAATTTACAAAATTACCTATGTTTACTGATAGCATCATAAACTAAAGTGTGGTTAATTTTCTTTAAGGTGAGAAATCTGGTGGCAATTAACTAATTCAAGTGAGAAAAACCTAGGAATTACCCTGCTCACGCGGCTACATGGGTATTGTTATGATGTCCTCACAGTGAGAATATGTTCTTATTTTTTCAGTCCTCCTTCCGGCTGATACAAGATGGCGGCGACCAAGTTTCACTGGGCGGATTATTTAGTGTTTAGTCTGTCTCTGGCAGCTTCCTTAGGTATAGGTATTTACTTTGCCCTGGCCGGAAAGAAAAAAAAGACGACGGAGGATTTTTTGCTGGGAGGTCGTGACATGAGCGTGTTTCCTGTAGCTATGAGCATCTTGGCATCCGCCCTTAACGGTGTCTTCATCTTAGGCTTCCCAGCAGAGATTCATTATAATGGCGCCATATTCAGCTTCGTGGGGTTCTCTTTCCTCATTTCTGGTATTGTCTTGTCGCAAATCTTTGTTCCCATTTACCATCAAATGAATCTCACCAGTGCCTATGAGGTAAGTACCAACATTATATAAGTACGAGATAAACCGCTAATAAGTTATATTCCTTTTTGCCCTCAACCAAGTAGGCCTAAACACAAAACATTTCTATAACATTTGTATCATGCTGGACCAGTAGAAATAAAGTGCTCTATAATCTTTACCAAGCACCGAAATCACGTTTCAGGAGCTGCTAACTATTGGTAATAAGTGACACTTGTATTCTAGCTCGCATGTTAAAAAATGATGTTAGCAATGTGGGTACCTTTAAAGTCTTGAAGAAAATATACCTTGTGATTAAATGTCTGTCTGAAAATGCTTGTGGGATGAAAAAGGTATTATACTGTTATTTGAACAGGCAGTACGTAATAAAGTTAATAAAGAGTTAAGTCTATTTCAACTAGATGTGTAATGACAAAACAAACACGCTTCTTTTTACAGAAAATTGTTTCCAATTATCTATATCTCTTTGATTTGAAACCCTACTTTAACTGAAAGTTAAAACATCCTCTTTATTTTGTTGCAGTACTTTGAGAAGCGCTATCAGTTCTATCCCCTGCGAGCGGCTGCCTCAATCACCTTCATCGTCACCATGGTAAATACGAATCAGGGGCCCATCCCAGCAAACATGCGACGCTGGGCCAACGTCTCATGTTTGCTGGTATCACACTAAAAATGTTATGACTTGAACCGTTAAATTGAATAATTTAATTTGTCACTCACTTGAAGTTGTGTCTCGTTACTGCGACTCACAAATTAAAGTGGGTGAAAATTACCCATATTTGTTAAACTAGAGACCAAACATTTGCAAATTTTGCTGTTTGAACACTCATTTCATTCCCAATATCAATGCTTCAAAATGCTAATAGCACAGATTTTCGAAAGCTGCACAAATATAAACCAAATTACATCATTATTATGATTAATTTTATACCCCATTGATTGTAGTATCACTGATATTTACCTGAATATATTCATTAGTTAATGATGGGGGTGTTAGTATAAAAACATAGAGTAAATTAAAGCTTACCCTGAAACAGTGATACCCTGAAATACGTACACTGGGTCTCACTACCATCACAATATCTGGATACGCCTTTTTCTAAGCAACGATGGTGGTGTTTTTCGTGTGTGATAATCACAAATATGTACACTATTACTCATCAGGAGCTTGCAGTCTCAATGGCAAATTACATAATCAAATTTGAAAATTAAAATGTCTGTTTAATAGAATAATAAAATACAGCTATGTCATAAATTATCTCTTCCCATTTCCTACATATTTAAAACGGTTGACGGAAATGAAATTTTCTTCAAGGTAAATCCCTTCATTTTATCTTTCAGTTTTGATGTAATAGCTATATATGTTGTCTTTTTACCAGCTGCTGTTTCTGGCTGTTGTCCTTTACGCCCCCGCTCTGGCCTTCAGTCAAGGTAAGTTAACCCTTTCAACGCAAAGACCGTCTTTAAACGTCAGAATCTGACGTCTATAGACGTCAGATATAGACGTCAGAATCTGACGTTTAAAGACGGTTCCCGCACTGAATGAATTAAAATATATAGGCCTATAATGGCCGTATACCCATACCATAGGTATTCAAATGAAGCAGAAAAAGATAATGAAGTGATATATGATGATTTAAAATTGAAAAAAACAACTTTGGTCTCCATGTTTTATACACAAACATTTCAGCGTTGTAAGGGCTGATGTAAGACAATGTCAACCCATTAAAAGTAAATCGAAAATTAATATATAATTTGCTTTGATAATTCAAAACAATGAACGCATATGACCGCAAATGACCGTGTAGAACACATTTTCTCTTCCTAGTCACGAGTTTGTCACTGGAGGCTTCTGTGATCAGCTGTGGTTTGGTGGGAACACTATACACGGCGTTTGTAAGTATATTTAGCTTTGCTTTCAAAAGGCTGTAATATATACTGATATTTAATGTGTTATTGTGAAGTTATGAAGGCTTTGCTATGAGCTGATATTTTAATGTGTTTTTAGGGAGGTGTGTAATATGGGCTGATATTTTAATGTGTTATAAGGGAGACATAAAGGCTGTAATATGGGCTTATATGGTAATGTGTTATCAGGGAGGTGTGTGATATGGGCTGATATTTTAATGTGTTATTAGGGAGGCATGGAGGCTGTAATAAGGGCTGATATTTTAGTGTGTTGTTATTGAGGTGTATGATATGGGCTGATATGTAGATGTGTAATTAGGGAGGTGTGTCATATAAGATGATATTTTAATGTGTTATTAGGGAGGTGTGTGATATGACCTGATATTTTAATGTGTTATTAGGGAGGAAAGAGGACTGTGGTATGGGCTGACATTTTAATGTGTTATTAGTGAGGTGTGTGATATGGGTTGATATTTAATGTGTTATTAGGGAGGTATGAAAAGCTGTGATATGGACTGATGTTCAATGTGTGTACAGGGAGACACGAATGTTGTGAGATGGATTTATATTTTATTGTGTTATCAGGGAGGTGTGTGATATGGGATGATATGTTGATGTGTTATTAAGGAGGCATAAAGGCTGTCAATAAAATATCTGTCTGTCTGTGTCTGTCTGTGTTGATGTGTTATTAGGGAGGTGTGTGATATGAACCGATCTTTTATTGTGTTATTAGGGAGACCTGAAGGCTGTAATATGGGCTGATATTTTAGTGTCTTATTAGGGAGGCATGAAGGTTGTGATATGGCCTGATATTTTAATGCGTTATTGTGCAGGTAGGAAGGCTTTGACATGGGCTAATATTTTAATGTGTTATTAGGGAGATTTGTGATATGAGATGAAATTTCAATGTGTTATCAGGGAGGTGTGTGATATGGGCTGATATTATAATATGTCAATATGAAGGTATGGAGGGTGTGATATGGGCTGATCTTTTAGTGTATTATCAGGGAGGTGTGTGATATGAGCTGATATTTTAATGTGTTATTAGGGAGGTGTGTGATATGGGCTAATAGTGTAATGTGTTATTAGCATGAAGACTGTGATATGGGCTGATATTTCAATGTAGTATAGGTAGGTGTGTGATATGGGCAGCTATTTTAATGTGTTATTAAGAATGCATGAAGGCTGTAATATGGGCTGATATTTAATGTGTTATTGTTGACGTATGGAGGCTGTCATATGGGCTGATATTTTATTATGTTATTAGAGAGGGGTGTGATATGGGCTGATATCTTAATGTGTTATTAGGAAGGCATAAAGGCTGTAATATGGGCTGGTATTTTAATGTGTTATTGGGAAGGTGTGTGATATGGGCTGATATTTTAATGTGTTACTGTGGAGGCATAAAGGCTGCAATATGGGCTGATATTTAATGTGTTATTAGGAAAGTGTGTGATGTGGGCTGATATTAGACTGTGTTATTGGTGAGATGTGTGATATGGGTTGATATCTTAATGTGTTATTAGGGAGGTGTGTGGTATGGGCTGCTATTTTAATGTGTTTTTGGGGAGGTATGAAGGATGTGATGTGGCTGATATTTTAATGTGTTATTAGGGAGGCTTCAAGGCTGTAATATGGGCTGATATTTTAATGTGTAATTGGGGAGGTGTGTGATATGGGCTGATATTTCAATGTGTTATCATGGAGTCATGAAGATTGTGATATGGCTGATATTTTAATGCGTTATTGTGGAGGTATGAAGACTGTGATCTGGGCTGATATTTTAATGTGTTATTAGGAAGGTGTGTGATTTGAGCTGATATTTGAATGTGTTATTGGGGAGGTGTGTGATAGAGGCTGATATTTCAATGTGTTATTAGGGGGGGGCACGAGGGTTATGATATGGGCTGATATTTTAATGTCTTATCAAGGAGGTGTGTGATATGGGCTGATATTTTAATGTCTTATCAGGGAGGTGTGTGATATGGGCTGATATTTTATTGTGTTATTAAGGTGTGTGATATGGGCTGAAATTTAATGTGTTATCAGGGAGGTGTGTGATATGGGCTGATATTTCAATGTGTTATTAGGGAGGCATGAAGGCTATGATATGGGCTGATATTTTAATGTCTTATCAGGGAGGTGTGTGATATGAGCTGATATTTAACCCTTTGAACACAAGATAATTATGCTACTGCGCTGTTTCTGAAACGAGATTATTTTATGACGTCATAGTTATCTCATGCAGTCAGACCCGGAGATCTCCGGGGCTCGTATCTGAATGGTCTCCCTAAATCACGGAGATCTCCGGGGCTCGTCACAAACGGGTTAAATGTCTTATCAGGGAGGTGTGTGATATGAGGTGATATTTTATTGTGTTAGTATGGAGGCATGAAGGCTGTACTATAGGCTAATATTTTAGTGTGTTATCAGGGATGTGTGTGATATGGGCTGATATGTAGATGTGTAATTAGGGAGGTCTGTGATACGGGCTGATATTTAAATGTGTTATTAAGGAGATGTGTGATATGAGCTGAAATTTCAATGTGTTATCAGGGAGGTGTGTGATAAGGGCTGATATTATAATGTGTCAATATGAAGGTATGGAGGGTGTGATATGGGCTGATCTTTTAATGTATTATTAGGGAGGTGTGTGATATGAGCTGATATTTTAATGTGTTATTAGGGAGGTGTGTGATATGGGCTAATAGTGTAATGTGTTATTGGGAAGGCATGAAGACTGTAATATGGGCTGATATTCAATGTGTTATTGTGGAGGTATGGATGCTGTCATATAAGCTGATATTTTATTATGTTATTAGAGAGGTGTGTGATATGGGCTGATATCTTAATGTGTTATTAGGAAGGCATAAAGGCTGTAATATGGGCTGCTATTTTAATGTGTTATTGGGAAGGTGTGTGATATGGGCTGATATTTTAATGTGTTACTGTGGAGGCATAAAGGCTGCAATATGGGCTGATATTTTAATGTGTTATTAGGAAGGTGTGTGATATGGGCTGATATTTGAATGTGTTATTGGTGAGGTGTGTGATATGGGCTGATATTTTATTGTGTTATTATGGAGGCATAAAGGCTGTAATATGGGCTGATAATTTATTGTGTTATCAAGGAAGTGTGTGATATGGGCTGATATTTTAATGTGTTATTAGGGAGGTGTGTGATATGGGCTGTTATTTTAATGTGTTTTTGGGGAGGTATGAAGGCTGTGATGTGGCTGATATTTTAATGTGTTATCAGGGAGGTGTGTGATATGAGCTGATATTTTATTGTGTTATTAGTGAGGTGTATGATATGGGCTGATATGGTTTTTTTATCAGGGAAGTGTGTGTTATGAGCTGATATTTTAAAGCGACACAATCATTAAAATCGGAAAAAATCGGAAATTTAATGTTGGTCTCTTTTTTATGATAATAGCCTGATTGTGTCGCTTTAATATAATTAGGGATGCATGTAGGCTGTGATATGGGCTGATATTTTAATGTGTTATCAGGGAGGTGTGTAATATGGGCTGATACTTTATTGAGTTTTTATGGAGGCATGTATGCTGTGATATGGACTGATATTTTAATGTTTTATCAGGGAGATGTGTGATATGGGCTAATATTTTATTGTGTTATCAGGGAGGCATGAAGGCTGTGATATGGGCTGATACACTGCAGATGATCATCATGATTCTCGGGATAATAGTCCTTATAATAATCGGTGGCGTTGAAGCTGGAACAGCCTCAGAAATCTGGGACGCCTTGGAAACAGACAAAAGGCTCAACTTCAACAAGTAGGTACCACGCTATCTGATTGCTGTCACGAAGGTACAATCAAGAGGGTAGGAGTAGGCTTACATCACAATCACCAGCTTCACGCCACGTCACTCTCTGAACTTATTGGATTTTTCACCAATTTTAAGTTGTGTCTCGCTACCGCGACCCACAACTTCAAGTTGGCAAAAATATCCTTGTTCAGTTTGAGACATCAAGTTTGGCATTTCACCGCCAAAAAGGTTTGATCTGTTATCCTGATAAAATGTTTAAAAGAAGATTGGCAGGCGAAGGTTTCAAAGCCAACAGTAAAAATAAAAATATTAGGTTTTTGAACTGTTCTTCTTCTGCTAATACAAGATTAACCCATGAAGCGCGACATTTGAAGTTTTTAATGCGTTTTATTAAAGTTATGTAATATAGCTCTTCAATGAATAATATTTTACTAAACGGATGTGGATGGTTAAGATTTTCCCAAAAAAGACACCGGAATAAAACGGTTGAAGGGGGCCACCATTCAATTACTAGGAGGGGCTGAAGTTTTTTATTGTTCAAATTATTTTTTTCATTTCCTATCTGCAGAACTTCAGTATTTTTACAAAATATTTATTTCACAATCCTAGAAATGTGTTTCTGTCTACAAAGTTGCATCGCAAAATATTTATTTACAACATTTCTTTCAAACCATTTATTTCATGACAATTTAGTCTGAAAATATTTATTTAAAACAATCTCCATCACCTCCCCCCCCCCTCACATGGTGGTTAAATAGTGGCCCCCTTAAGCATTCTGGTACAAGCACATTCCAAATAAACAACAGCTTTTATGTCCTGTGCCTCCATTGTCTGGATCATCTGGAGTGTTAACCCTTAACCCTGTAAGGGTTAATTGATCGCCCTCGAAGTAACGTATACGTACGAGTATAAGTAGTGTAAACATGTTTTGCACGCGGTGATGATTTTCGTACGTTTTTTTATTATTCCCTGCACCTGGACAGCTGAAAACAGCTATCCGGACGAAATGTTCAATTCCAATGTTGATGAAATGCTGCGCCGGCGTCACAGACGGTGGGACGACATTAGAACAACATTGGGTTTACCATGTTCGTTAGATAGCTACATTGGCAGCTTTGATGCTTCTGGTAGCCACTCAAGGATAGGCCAGTAAACTGGATAATTAATGTGACAGTTAATCCCATAGACATCAACTTTAATGTTCAGTAACTACTTTAGTGTGTGACTCAGCACAGTTTTAAGGTGGTCATGAACACTAACAGTCCGGGAGACGCCTTCAAAAGTTTCAAACAGCTTTCCCACATTCATAGTATCAGCATAAATTAAATTTACGGATACATACCCTAAGCACTAGATATACTTAACTGGTCTATTTTTTCTTTATGTATGAGTACTAACGAATCCTTTTGAACTAATATGTAGGCCAGTTTCGTATTAACTCTTTCAGTGCGGGGACCGATTTAGACGTCAAAATCTGACGTCTATAGTCGTCAGATTCTGACGTTCAAATTAGATCCCCGCAGTGAAAGAGTAAAAATATTTGTAATTCCCGTAGACCCATAACATAGGTATTCAAATGAAGCTGAAAGAGCTAACTAAGACATTTATGAGATTTGAAGTTAAAAAATTTAATTTCGGGCCAGCGTCGTAGACGGTGCTCCGAAAGGGTGAATGGGTGAAAGGGGTGACCGTATAGAGCAAAACACACCAACGCGAACGCGATTACGCGAATTCGCGTGGATGTCCACACACCAACGCGAAAACCGGCGCGATGCGCGACAAAATGTAACAGTTTTGACCAATTCGCGTTGCCCTTCGCGCTCGCATTCGCTTACGCGCTGGTATTGGTTTCAAATGATGAAATAGTGAGTTTTATAACCAACGCGAAATCTGAGAAACTATTGTACATCTATTCTCATAAATTATAAGTGAATTGTGTTATATTGGAAATAAAAGGTCTTCTATATTACATAGTGGAAGATACATCTGTTCACTTCCACGATACAAAGCAGATACAAGCTGTGTAGACCAGCTGGGATAGATTCAAATCCTAACTTAGTTTTCATGTATCCTTAAAATGTATAGGCCTATCATCCGAACGTTAACCCTTTCAGTGCGGGGACCGTCTTTATATACTAGGCCTATACCAGAGCCTATACATCAGAATCTGCCCTCTGCAAACGGCAGATTCTGATGTATTCTGTGATACGCAGTGAATGGGACATCAGTGTTATATAACACCCCCTCCTCCATACTTTATTGTATTAGCTAGCTCGGTGACAACAATAGAGGTCAAGGTTATTGAGTTTCTCAGAATAAAGACGGTCCCCGCACTGGAAGAATTAAAATATTTCTAATGGTATAGTAAACCCATAACATAGGTATTCAAATGAATCAGAAAGAGCTGACTAAGACATTTATGATGATTTAAAATTTAAAAAACCCCTTTTATCTCTATGTTTTATGCATACGACAATTCAGCGTTTAGAGGGTTAGGTAATAAGATCCCCTTGGCGAAACGAGCCACACAGCCACGGTATAAAAAGGGATATATCAAGAACCTTTTATGACAAGGTTGATATACTATATATGTTCGTAATCCATTGTGGTTTTATGACTGTGCTATTATATCTGCACTTTAGAGACTGAATGCTAAAATCCATATTCATGAGTTTAAGTTTGAATATGACATGCGGACAGGTATATCACTTTGAATGACAGAAACCCCTGAATCCAGCACGATATCGTTTTAGTTAGGGAAATGTGCACAATTATTTTTATCTAATACGCATAGATATAGTGGCCAATTCTATTCGTATCAGAGCTGGATATACTGTAGATCTGGTAATTTCACGTGTTTAGATTTTCACGAATTCCTGATTTTGGGACTTTTCACAAAGTCTAGAAATCACATATTATCAATTTCGCTCTTTTAATAATGATTTCGCGGGATTATTAAATTCTCGAATTTGTCCTTCCCGCGAATTTTGCGAAAATTAAAACCTCGCGAATATCACCAATATACAGCAATAGGAAATAACGACCGACAATTATTATTTAACGGTCATGATATGATAAGCCACCAAGTTGTGTCCACTAGTTTAAAAGCTACTGGCAATACAATAAGAAATACAAATATCGTCTCGAAAACACGTATCAGGCCTACATGTTTTCATGTAACCTGATTTATATTTGTCTGTAGCCTACTTCCATGAACTAGATGCCTCAAGGCCTAACAATAAATCGGCGGATTTGTGCTGATTCACCGAAAAAATCTACACACGGCCTACATTCTTATAAGCAGTACGATACATCGATGATTGATGTCGGTACATCGTCTGCGACGCTGGGCCGGCATCAATCTAATATTTGTCAACATCGTTTTTTCTGTGTTAAACCTGTGGTCTACTGAAAGAACATGCGACGAGAGTCTGTAATCTGAATAATTTTACGAGGTATCATCGAATACATTTGTAAGTGTAGAAACAGTTTCTCCAGAACCATTTTCAGCGTGAGAGCTATACATCTTAGGATGTGATACCCCATTGCTGTCACCCATTTAAAGTTATTTTCAACCCTTACAAGTGGAGAATTGTGACAGCAATTCATGGCTTGTAATGAATGAAGATTCAAATAGTAATTTTAGGCTTGAAAAAGATAAACAAGTCTATTATATATATATAAGTGTTGTGTATTTATTTTCTTTGGTTCACAGCTGGATTATTGTGTATTTATCTTCCGTATGTTAAAGCTGGAGTATTGTGTATTTATTTGTTGTTGTCTACATCTAGAGTATTGTGTATTTATTTGGTGTTGCTTACAGCTGGTGTATTGTGTATTTATTTGCTGTTATTCACAGCTGAAGTATTGTGTATTCATTTGTTGTTGTCTACATCTGGAGTATTGTGTATTTATTTGGTGTTGTTTACATCTGGTGTATTGTGTATTTATTTGCTGTTGTTCAAAGCTGGAGTACTGTGTATTTATTTGCTGTATGTTACAGTTGCAGTATTGTGTATTTATTTGTTGTTATTCACAGCTGGAGTAGTGTGTATTTATTGGCTGTTGTTTACAGCTGGAGTATTGTGTGTTTATTTGCTATGGTTTACAGCTGGAGTATTGTGTATTTATTTGCTGTATGTTACATCTGCACTATTGTGTATTTATTTTTTGTTATTCACAGCTGGAGTATTGTGTATTTATTTGCTGTGGTTTACAGCATGAGTATTGTGTGTTTATTTGCTGTGGTTTACAGCTGGAGTATTGTGTATTTATTTGCTGTATGTTACATCTGCACTATTGTGTATTTATTTTTTGTTATTCACAGCTGGAGTATTGTGTATTTATTTGCTGTGGCTTACAGCAGGAGTATTGTGTGTTTATTTGCTGTGGTTTACAGCTGGAGTATTGTGTATTTATTTGCTTTATGTTACATCTGCACTATTGTGTATTTATTTTTTGTTATTTACAGCTGGAGTATTGTGTGTTTATTTGCTGTAGTTTACAGCTGGAGTATTGTGTATTTTTTTGCTGTATGTTACATCTGCACTATTGTGTATTTATTTTTTGTTATTCACAGCTGGAATATTGTGTATTTATTTGCTGTGGTTTACAGCAGGAGTATTGTGTATATATTTGCTGTGGTTTACAGCAGGAGTATTGTGCATTCATTTGGTGTGGATTCGAGCTGGAGTATTGTGTATTTATTTGCTGTTTACAGTTGGACTATTGTGTATTTAATTGATGTAGATTACAGTTGGAGTATAGTATATCTATTATGTCTCCCCTCTGTACACAAAGGTGGGGATATATTAATTTACCTCTGTCCGCTCAGTCTGTTTCAGTCTGTGTCGCCCATTCATTTTTCTCCAGTGTTTTCCATCATGCAGGCATCAAACATGAGACGTTGACCCAATGCTGGGCTAATGTTGGCCCACCGTCTATGACGCTGACACAACATTAGCCCAGTATTGGGTTACCGTGTCGTGTTTGGCGCCACGCTGAATGTGGGCCAGCGCCACAGACGACGGGCCAACATTGACCCAGATCTGGTTCAAAGCATCATGCTGGTACCGCCAGCATGAAATTCTGACTAGGGCTGAATGGATACTGCCCATCACCGGCGACCCTGGCATAACATTTGACAGACATTGGATCGGTGTCAGCTTGTACTCTGTGGACACACCGCAGCCAACAGAAAGCACTGTTCAATGTTGAATGGTTGATGGCCAGAGCCGGCGACGGTGGACCAGTGTTGAACCGACATTGGGTTGACGTGTCGTGATTGCTGGACATAGTGTGGTAGGCGTCTTGGCTGCTGCATGATACAGGTCCACTTAGCTTTCCAGCAAACACACAATGCTGTTTTAATGTTGGCCCACCGTCTTCGACGCTATCCAGCATTGAAACAGCATTGGATGAATGAATGAATGAATAAATGAATGAATGAATGAATGAATGAATGAATGAATGAATGAATGATCGAACAAACGAACGAACGAACAAATGAACGAACACACACAGGGTATTCACACAATGCTGTTTTAATGTTGGCCCACCGTCTTCGACGCTATCCAACATTGAAACAGCATTGGATGAATGACCCGTGTTTGCTGGGTATTAGATATCAACCTTTAAGCTGCTGGAGGGGAGACATCTTCAGCTTTTTGTTTACACAAAAAACTAGACTCTTCTAGTTTGTTGTGGTTTAAATCTGGAGTATTGAATATTTATTTGTGTTGCTTACAGCAGTACAGGAGTATTGTGTCTTGATTTGCTGTATGTTACAGCTGGAACATGGACATGCGTGTGAGACACACAGTGTGGGGCCTCATCATTGGACAATCCTTTGTCTGGGCAGCCGCGTTTGGAGCCAGCCAAATGACAATGCAAAGATTCTTCGCTATTCGAAAACTGCGTGATGCACAGATGTAAGTTATAATAAATAAATGAATAAATGAATGAATGAATGAATGAATATAATGTTTTCCTGTATATTATATAACTCTTTACACGCTACCGACGACGCTGGTCACTTTAATCTGTTTTATTAGCAGGTCTAGTCACAGTTATTGGGAATGAAATGACTGTTTAAACAACAATATTTGCAATGGTTTGCTCTGAAATTATGCAAATATTAGTAATTTTCACCCACTTTAAGTGGTGGGTCACGGTGGTGAGACACAACTCCAAGTGAGCGAAAATTGAAATAAAATAAAGGTAAATGATTGAGAAATCATGGATATGTATTGTATCATCGATAAATTATAACTTGTATAATGTAGGCCTATTAAAACAAAAAGAAATGTTTAAACAAACGTTTTAACATACAAATTCAACTATCACTGTCAACATCTTAAAACACAGTATTAGTGTATGTTTAATGGTAGCACTATATCATGTATTTGATATTTCCAAATGCTTATAGCTGTGCTTTTATAAGGTAATTGTAGCTCTTTATCATACATTTTGATATTTCCAAATGCACACAGCTGTGCTCTTATATGTTAGTTGTAGCTCTTTATCATGTAATTGAAATTTCAAATGCATATAGCTGTGATCTTATAAGTTAGTTGTAGCTCTTTATCATGTATTTGATATTTTCAAATGCATATAGGTGTGATCTTATAAGTTAATTGTAGCTATTTATCATGTAATTGATATTTCCAAATTCATATAGCTGTGGTCTTATAAGTTAGTTGTAGCTCTTTATCATGTATTTGATATTTTCAAATGCATATAGGTGTGATCTTATAAGTTAATTGTAGCTCTTTATCATGTAATTGATATTTCCAAATGCATACAGCTGTGCTCTTATAAGTTAGTTGTAGCTCTTTATCATGTATTTGATATTTCCAAATGCACACAGCTGTGCTCTTATAAGTTAGTTGTAGCTCTTTAGCATGTATTTGATATTTCCAAATGCATACAGCTGTGATCTTATAAGTTAATTGTAGCTCTTTATCATGTAATTGATATTTCCAAATTCATATAGCTGTGGTCTTATATGTTAGTTGTAGCTCTTTATCATGTAATTGATATTTCCAAATTCATATAGCTGTGATCTTATAAGTTAGTTGTAGCTCTTTATCATGTATTTGATATTTCCAAATGCACATATTTCCAAATGCATCAAGCTGTGCTCTTATATGTTAATGGTAGTTCTCTATCATGTGTTTTGACAGTGCCATCTATGTAGCTTTGTTTTCCTGTACATTAATGGTAGCGCTTGTGACCATACTGGGCATTATCATACATGCCACATACACGGGATGTGACCCAATCGTGTCTGGACTCATCAGCAAAGTAGATCAGGTACTAATACCTTAATTATATCAGCTATTTGAACTGTTTCTGATTGTTTTTGACTTGCAATACTTGCAATATTACTTATTTTGTTTCACATTATTGATGTTCGTTATCACGAAAAAAGTGAATGTATGTTAATGTAAAATACTGGAATATTCTTCAGCAATTACTTTTCAATATCAGAAATATTGTTTTTGTAAGACATCCTTTTTAAGTGGATGAATGCATGAACCAAGAAATAAACGAACGAACGAATGAATGAATGAATGAATAAATGAATGAACGAATGAGTGAATACATGAATGAATGAATGAATGAATGAATGAATGAATGAATGAATGGATGAATGAATGAATAAATGAATGAATGAATGAATGAATGAATGAATGAATGAATGAATGAATGAATGAATGAATGAATGAATGAATGAATGAATGAATGAATGAATGAACGAATAACGAAGAACGAATAAATACAGTTATTAATTAATTGATTAATAATTAATTAATGAATAAATGCAAGAATAAACGAATGTATAAATAAATGAATGAATGATGAATGAATGAATGTTAATGAATGAATGAATGAATGTTAATGAATGAATGAATGAATGAATGAATGAATAAATGAATGAATGAATGAATGAATGAATGAATGAATGAATGAATGAATGAATGAATGAATGAATGAATGAATGAATGAATGAATGATTGAATGAATGAATGAATGAATGAATGAATGAATGATCGAACAAACGAACGAACGAACGAACGAAGAAACGCAGGAATAAATAAATGAATAAATGAATGAATGAATGAATGAATGAATGAATGAATAAATGAATGAATGAATAAATGAATAAATGAATAAATGAATGAATGGATGAATAAATCAATTAATTAATAATTTAATTAATTATTTGATTAAGTAACTAATTATTAAGTGAATGAAGAAGTGAATAAATGAATGAATGAATGAATGAATGAATGAATGAATGAATGAATGAATGAATGAATGAATGAATGAATGAATAAATAAATAAATGAATGAATGAATGAATGAATGAATTAATTAATTAATTAATTAATTAATTAATTAATTAATTAATTAATGTATAAATGAATAATTAATGTATAATTAATTAATTAATTTATTTATTTATTAATTAATTAATTAATTAATCAATCAATTAATTAATTAATTAATTAATTAATTAATTAATTAACTAATTAATTAATTAATACGAGCGAACGAACGAACAAACGAACGAACGAACGAACGAATGAACGAACGAACGAACGAACGAACGAACGAACGAGCGAACGAACGAATGAACGAACGAACGAACGAACGAACGAATGGACGAGCGAACGAACGAACGAACGAATAAACGAATGAATGAATAAATAAATGAATAAATGAATAAATCAATAAATGAATGAATAAATGAATAAATGAACGAATGAATACATGAATGAATTAATGAATGAATGAATGAATAAATGAATGAATGAATGAATGAATGAATGAGAGAAGGAATGAAAGAATGAATGAATGATTGATTGAATAGCTACTGGACCGGGATGATCTCCTGATGATAGTGAGATAATAACCTCAAACACAGGTTTTAAATTTCGAGCCCTGACATTCTGTGGTTTGAAACCAGAAATGGAGAGCGGAAAAAGAGCCGTGAAAAACGCAGCGAAGAGAACGCCTAGTGTGATAAGCGGTACACTCGTTTTATTGCATGTGCTGATACAGCGTTCATACAATATTATATCATATTATATGCATAGTAATTCTACACATCATATGAGCATAGTATGTGTTATTTGTCTGTGTTTAGATAGTGCCTTTATTTTTGATGGATGTGATGGGGCACTTACATGGACTTCCAGGATTATTCACGGCGTCTGTCTTTGCAGCGGCTCTCAGGTTTTTATCAATCTGATTCATTTGTATTAACCCTTTAACCCTTGAGGCGCTGACAATTTTTTGTAAAAAACCATGGAGACCAAAAGGTTTTTTTCAATTCGAAATCATCATAAATGTCTTAGTTAGCTCTTTCTGATTCTTTTGAATACCTATTTTATGGGTCTACGGCCATTATAAATATTTTTACTCTTACAGTGTGGGGATCGACTTTAGTCGTCAGAATCTGACGTCTGTGGACGTCAGATTCTGCCGGGGATCGACCGATCCACAACAAGAGAGTGAAAATTATTTAGATTTGAAAAAATGAGGTCAACTCTTTTCAAATCTTGCTGGTTGATGTCACATTTTATCTTTAACATATTTGAAAAGTTGTACTGAATGTGCTAATAAAAAATGAAAACCCGAATATATGTAGCACCGGCGGTTAAAGGGTTAACGATGATATGAGGTGAAAATGGGAATTTTCTATGTCCTAAAGTACGCACGTGGTACGCGCTTGGTAGAGTGGGAGCACAGGCTTATATCTCTGAATTTTAGCTTTGATAGATCGCATCTGCCATAATAAAAGCTCGACCGTTTAATACCAAAGTTACAGATAGCCTACCAAGGTAAAGAAAGCTACAATTTTTATTACCGGACCAAAATTATTAGATTTACAACTTCGGTATTTAGGGCTCTATTAACGGATTGTTGTGCTACTTAAAAATTAATGATGCAGATTATTCGCTCTATGTGTATTTTATATGCAAATCTTTTGGTAAGGCCCATTATATTGCTTTGGATGTTAATTTTTTTTCACCAAATAAGCAACAATAACAGATGTTTTATTTGCGAAACAAAACTATATTCTTTTATCATTTAATTTTTTCAATTAAACCAAGGATGATTAAACGTTTGATATCACAATATGTGAGTATGGAAATTTTATTTTATTCAGTAAAGATTTTCAGCAGCGAAACAGCTAGTTCAGCATAATAAAGCTATAGACCACTCTATGTATGTTTCTGGTTTTAGTTGTACCCCAGTTGACCCTATCTCTGTAATCAGCGTGGTGCTTTCTAGGTAGAGATGTGTCCCGCTGTTCGTACACAGTTTAACCCTTTAAGTCTTCACGATGCATTAAGGCATCATTTTACATCCCTGAAAATAGACTTAATTTCCTAAAACTCAGAAGTTTTAGAACGAAAATTTCCATGAAACTGTTTACCCATACATGGCAATTTTCTTTAATTTTTAAACAACATCAAATCATCTTCATCCACTACAAGGCGAGAATTGCGACAGCAATTCGCGGCTTGTAGTGGATGAAGATGACAACGGTAAACTCAGGCTTGAAAGGGTTATACTGCACGTCAAGACCTGTAGACTTTCATTTCGCTAGCACTATTTTTAATTCTTGAATGGTCTCAATTTCGATATAAATGTTTATCTTTTTGTTCAGCTCAGTCTCCTCGGCAATTAACTCTTTGGCGGCTGTTATCCTGGAAGATTTTATTCGGCCTGCATATTACAAGAAAAAGCAGGAGGACGTTCCCCCTAAAGCAGCTTTGTGGATATCTAAGGGGATAGGTAAGATTGACTGAACATAACAAGGAAACCAATGCTTATTATTTCCTCTATTTTTGGACTCTTTTTCTTAAGACAGATCAATCCACTCACGCGCCTTGTTCATTTAATGCTGAAAATATGAAATTTTTGATGCCAAACTGCCATAGATAAAATGTTAACTTCTCTAAAATTGAATTTTCTAGTTTAATTTACCATTACAATTAAAGGGATAGGCCTATATACAACCACTATTGTGTCTAGTCATTTACCGTGCTTTTAACCTCCAGTAGATCCATGAGCCAGTGATCACTGTTGATCTAATGATGTTTTAATGTTAGTCCAACGTCTGCGATGTCGGCCAACATCAAAACAACAATGGGTCAATGTATCGTGCTACCTACCCAGTCATTGATTTCATGCTCCATCCATTGGTTTGCTCACCATTGAGGTGAGTTTTGACTTGCTCTTGTTGTTTTTTACTCTTGTTGTTTTTTCTATTGTCAGCTGTCTTCTTTGGTTTGCTCACTATTGGGGTGAGTTTTATCGCGGAGTACATGGGAGATCTCATTATACAGATGCCCCTGACCATCTGGGGGACACTGGGTTGTCCACTACTAGCAGCATTTACATTAGGAATATTTATACCCTTCAGCAACGGCAAGGTAAGGCACATGATCGTTATGTTTAAAAAAAATGGCATAATTTGTTTTTTTTTATCATATTCAACAAAACGTAACAAACTGACAACTACTATAATCAAATTCCGTAGCATTTTTGTTTTTAGCGGCTGTGTTTTGGGACTACTACGAAAACATGTAAAATTGTACTCATTATGATGTGGCTAACTAATTATTTCTGTTATTCTTTATATAAGGTTAAATAGGCCTACATGCAAGAAACATGAGAAATGATTTGTGAATCAATTGTTGGTCTACGCTTGGTAAATTAGAAATAGTTGACATGAAATAGAAAACCACATTTCAAAATAATTCTCTACAACTATTAAGATAATAATATTGTTATATGAGGTTTTACCATTTTTATTGTTATAACCGATCACACATATTTTAAGCAAAAGAAAGTCGTACAATTTCCTCTCCGATGCGTAATCTCTTTGTATGACAGACCTCAGAATCATTTTTCCGCAAATAAAATCAGGAACGAAACATACAACTGTATAATAGGGTCCACCCAATGGAGTCGAGCATGAGAATGTTGACATCTACTTGAATGTAGAGGCCAATATAAATATTATTAACATGTATATTTCTTATAATTATTTTATTTTATATTGTAAATAAATTTACATATTATGCACTGTATAACATAATAAATGTACTGTTGATTTTATTGACGCATAAGTCTACATAAACTTCTCGTGATCAATGTTTTATTCACAAAATAGGAGCCTAGTAGCTACCAACCACGTAAATGTTTGTCCTTATTTTTTACAAAACAAATACTTACCAGCTATGCAAATATTTGTAAGTTGAAAATATCGATGTGTTTGTATCCTGTGTTTGTAGGGAGTACTGGCTGCCATGATAATGTCTGAAATCTTTGGACTCTGGATGGGGGTAGGAGGCATATTGAACGGCAATTCGCCAACACCGATTAGTGATGGATTGTTTGATCCAACTACTGGCTGCATTCCAGTCAATGCGCCACCCAGCGGTGATCCTAAAACGTAAGTCGGACATATTTTTGCATAAATCATAGACACTAAAGGTTTTTTTTCAATTTCAAGTGCAGGGATCAACTTCGAACGTTTCCTCAGGAGGTTCTCCTGGCCCAGTTTAGCCTATATGTGCACAAAGATGGCCTAAAGCCCGATTCATTTCATTTCATTTCATTTCCTCAGACACTTGTTAGAGAGATGAGAAAAATATATCCCTCTCTCCCATTACAAACTCGCGCTTTATCATTTAATGATACGACATGATATGATTTTATGATTTTAATTGACATGACATGTCATGTCATGGCTTGACATGACATGACATGACATGACATCACATCACATCACATCACATCACATCACATCACATCACGTCACATCACATCACATCACATGTAGTGACACCTATATTTTACATGTCAACTAAACCATTTTTATTCTGCTAATACAGTGGAGCTCTGCAGGATTTCTGGGATATATCCTACTGCTGGTATGGTATGATTACTTTCCTCAGCACCTTCCTGTTCGGCATTCTCTTCAGCATCATGTTTGACGGTACGTCTGTTAAAAAACCGCTTCCATCAATAAAATATATAGAATAATCTAGTCAACAGTTTACTGTCAGATATATAGAAATATCTAGTCAACTGTCATAGTAAAATATGATACAGATTATTGCATTTCTTTATTGTTTAACACTATCAAGCCCAAATTCACCATTGTCATCTTCATCCACTACAAACTGCGAATTGCTGTCGCAATTCTCACCTCGAAGTGGATGAAGATGATTTGAAATATGCGACAAATTTGTCATATATTGTTAGAACAGTTTCGAGTGAAAAATCGTTCTAAAATCCGTAAGTGCCGTAAAGTAAATCAGTATTCCGGGAATATGGGTTAAGCCTAATATAAGGTATCATGGGAGTTAAAGTGTTATTGACTTCCCACCAAACACGAGACACTTACCCAATGCTGTTTCAATGTTGGCCCACCGTTTTCGACGTTGGCCCAACATTGAAACAGCATTGGGTGAATGCTCGGTGTCTGCTGGGTTACAGTAAAGCCAGTATGTGGTTTTCTTTGTGCCTATAGGTAGGCCTATACCACACATTTGTGAAAAATGATTACATCATCATTTTGACTTACCCCAAAGTATGAACCACAGTCATTCATTTCGTTGAAACGTGAATAAATGACGCCATGTGATTGGTTAGGATGGACTACATTACTTGGGCTGTTGATTTTGCAGGATGTAAGATAAAGAAGCGAGAGATCGATCCTACTTTACACGGCTGTGACGTGAAAAAACAATGTCTCTGCTGCTTCTACAGAAATGAAGTTTCTCCGGCGGTAAGAAACACTCTTAATGAAACTCTCTTATTAATAAAATCAATTTACAAACAACAACAGTTATTTTTATATTATGGAGGTCAGTTTAAATTGTATGTCTTAAGGCAAATTATTTTGCTTTAATGTACTCACTACAAAATCTAAATTCAGTTACAATAATACCAAATACGATTTTAGCGAAGCGTGGTGAAAAACGCATATACGTTCAGTAGAATTTCGAGGGATGGAATTATGTTATTATCCTCTATTAACCCTCTCAGCGCGGGGACCGTTTAGACGTCATAATCTGACGTTTATAGACGTCTGATTCTGACTTCTCAAGACGTTCCACGCACTCCACGCACTGAAAGAATTAAGTATCGATGATGGCTGTAGACCCATAACATAGGTATTGAAATGAAGCAGAAAGAGCTAACTAAGCTATATATGAAGATTTCATATTTAGAAAACCTTTGTTCTTCATCTTTTATACAAAAACTATTTAAGAGTTGTAATGGTTAAGTACTAAAATAATAATATCTCGCTCTGTCATAAGGCCATCATACTTTGGATCATGTTCTGGTCATGGTACTAGATATAGATCTGGCCCAGGGACAATAAACGATTCATATTGATAAAAGTATCAGTACTTAACTGTAATATCAATCAATCACCATTGAAAATGCTCACTGTTTTATGTTACAAACTCTTCAAGTGTTTGTTATATACCAGCCCCTGCTTGATTGACATGAATCGGTATGCGGTCACTCACTCACTCACTCACTCACTCACTCACTCACTCACTCACTCACTCACTCACTCACTCACTCACTCACTCACTCACTCACTCACTCACTCACTCACTCACTCACTCACTCACTCACTCACTCACTCACTCACTCACTCACTCACTCACTCACTCACTCACTCACTCACTCACTCACTCACTCACTCACTCACTCACTCACTCACTCACTCACTCACTCACTCACTCACTCACTCACCCACCCACCCACTCACTCACTCACTCACTCACTCACTCACTCACTCACTCACTCACTCACTCACTCACTCACTCACTCACCCTTTAATTAGTTTTTTCTTGACAATTTATAAATGAAGGTATGTATTGTATATGCTACTCATACTGGGACAGATGGCGATCTTGTCAAGGTGATTTATGTAAGATGTATTATCTTGATTATGTTTATATTTTCAGTCTGATGCGGTCGCAATGAGTAAAGATAATCTAGGCTACCAGGATGACGAGCTGGACAAACCAAATGGCACCACGGGAGGGACTAAACAGAACCAGTTGGAGAGCTCAGCTGATGGTGAAGTGACAGCGCCAGGAGTGATCGCATAGTCAACGAACCATCACCGTGTTTAGCTGTTTTGTTTTCCCTTCAAACAATGACATTTGAAGGAAAAATGAGCTTTAACCCTTAAAGCGCTGAATTATTTTTGTATAAACCATGGAAATCAAAGAGGTTTTTAATTTGAAATCATCATAAATGTCTTACTCAGCTCTTTCTGATTCATTTGAATACCTAAGTCATAGGTCTACGGACCATTACAAATATACAGTGTGGTGACTGATTTTAGTCGTCAGAATCTGACGCCTTTAGACGTCAGATTCTGACAACTAAAATCAGTCCCCGCGCTGTAAGGGTTACATTAGCTAAATGGGCAGATGTCCAGACCGGCGTCTCATGCGCAGAGTTTCTGAATTACATTCACAGCAAACTACTGTCAGCTGTGGACACAAATAACCTCCACAACGTTAAATTATTTAGTATAAACCGTGGAGAACAATGGGTTTCTTCAATTTGAAATCATTATAAATGTGTTAGTTAGCTTTTTCTGATCCATTTGAATACCTGTGCTATGGGTCTACGACCATCGGAAATATTTTAATTCTTTCAGTGCGGGGGGCGTCTTTATACGTCAGAATCTGACGTCCACAGACGTCAGATTCTGACGTATAAAGACCGTCGAAACAGGACACAACGAAAAGAATTCTGACAAAAATAAAATAGCTTGAAACATAACTCCACGAAAATTAATATATAGCTCAGAAACTGCTTCTGTCGCTCCCATAAAAAATGTCACTGCTAAGCAAAACGATTATTTGAAAATTATAAGTGAAAACAAAATATTGAACTTTTTAATTTGTTTTGTTTTTACTATACGATATAATGTTTTAACATATTTGTAGTTTTACTGTTGTTATTTTATTACTATTTTAACTTCTAATATCTCACTATGACACGTATACATTGAGTATAATTATGTTAATTAACGTGTTAACGATATGTACTTTAGTTGTATTTATATTTGGGTAATTTTTTTGGCATAAAATCAGGTTGATTTCCTTAATTTTAAGGGTGATATGTTGTTACAATTTTCTACACACATAATGAAATCTGCCTGATATTATATATTGTACAATATAAGTGCGGTGGGTGGTTAGCCATTAAAAGTCCTCATACCCATGAATAGTGGTATTTTCTTTTGAAATAAGATTGTGTTACGATGCCAAAATGTTTGAAAGGGTTAATTCTCAAGTAAATTAGTGGAACAACAATAGTTTAAGTTGTAATCCATTTTATTTATTTATTTGACTATGAATGTGGTATTCAAAATGTTCAAAATGTGTATTCACTATTGACGGGATTAGAATACTGTTATGAACATTGAAGAATGTCGAAACGACCTTCACGAGTCTGATAAATTGCTTAGCATTATGCATAATTATTACCCGGTATGACTGGGCCGCCTAATTCATTTACTGCGAGAAGCCCAGTCACACTGACCACCATTTTGTTTTCACAGCCAGCTGTGTAAAAAACGACACTCGCGCTGCCTGACAAAAAACTCAGATGCCAACAAATTGAGACGAATATTTCAAGTGCCTATGAAAACTAGGCCATTTTCAGCAGGCGTAAACTTGTGATCGTATTGGAACTATTACATTTAAAAATGGAGGTCACTGTGTCAGAGCCTTGCGATGTCATCAGGATACATAATTATCATGTTTATGCACAATTTTATATGGATACATTAAAATGTAAATTAAACAAAATAGGATATGTAGAAAAGGAACCGAATGATCATCAGAATAATGAAATGTTTGCAAGACTGTTAATATTAAAGATTAGTTAACATTACTGGTGAAATATGGTTTTTAGACAACTGTTCACAAACATTAAGTTAACAAACAGGTAAATTAAGATAGCATTCATATTGCTAAATGTGAAGATTACTCTATAGATAGAGCTATAATTATACCGGCTAAGCAATTTGGTTTTCATTCAGATTTGTTCGCTGGCATTTTATCAGTGTTTATATCTGGTCTGTTTGACGGACTCGTTTGTCACGAGCATCATTTGATACTTAAACATTTGATACTTAAACATTTATTTATCTGATAAAGTGATCTGATTTTGAACACACATAGATAGGCGATAATAATAGTTGTAATTTTGTGAGACAGTAACTAGTGGCATTTAAGTGAATACTGCGCAAGTTGGTTATGTTTTTGTTTACAAAAAGAGCATAATGACATATATTTTAACCCTTGTCCTGCCATGGCCGTATATATACGGGTTTGAACATACATGTATATTGACCCTTTAACCGCCGGTGCCGCATATGTTCGGGTTTTCTTTTTTTTTATCAGCACATTAAGTACGACATTTTAAATATGTTAAAGATAAAATGTGACATTGACCAACAAGGTTTGAAACGAGTTGACCTCCATTTTGTCAAATCTGAATAATTTTCACTCACTTGAAGTTGTGGATCGCGTCAGCGAGACACAACTTCAAGTGGGTGAAAATTCAAATTGAATAATTTAGCGGTTAAAGGGTTAAGCCATAATATGTCACCGAAAAGAATAGTTTGTGGTGGGTGCCCAGTTATAACTTCAATTCATGTATATTTAAAAAAAGAAAGCAATATTTTTTGTCATTTGGAGCTGGAAATTGCGTTAGCGCTTCTACCTTCAAATGACGGAAAATACAATTAAAACAATTCAGTAGGACAAGGGTTCAGTTATTAGTCTTGCCAAATGTTTTATTTTACATTTATTAAAATCGTGAAATGCGATTTTACCTTTAATTCTTGCATTCTATTTTGACATTTCACTTCACTCTATACTCATAGGCGAAATACTCAGTATTATGTTACATTAATGTTGTATTTCTCTATTGAGAGTGTCTTAGATTTTAAGCAATATGTGATCGTCACCTGCAGAAAATGTAGTGATACATGTGGATTACCCTACATCTGAGGAACCAGAAATAATCTCATAGATTCCTCGATGTATGGTGCAATAGACACATTTTCAAATAATTCAGTTGTGCAAATAACGTTCCAAAAATAGTTTTTACGATCCTTTTGTAAGAAATTTCAAATATGTGACCTTTTATAAAAAGTCAGGTCGCCAACAACTTAGTAATAAAGATGTACAAATATTGAAGAGAGTTAATCATTATGTAAACTCGTCATTGAATTGTAATAATAATAAAAAATGATACACTGATGTCTACACATTATATGTTTAAAATAAAATAACATTTTTGATTGTCATATTTACATATAATTACATATCTTTATTTTGCTATTATTGGATTCATATATTTACAATATAAATCATTTCAAAATGTAATAGAGAACCGTTTTTCAGTCTTGATTCCAATATTAAACTGATGTCAGCCTTATTTTAGATAATCTGAAATATTACATTTTAATTTATATTTTTTTTATGTGTGAAGAAATAATAAATATATGATCGAATACATGTATAGTATTACAAAGTTTTGTTTCTGTTATCAGATGGTAATTTATTTATTTCATTACTATATGTTTCACTGAGATAGTAGAATATAACTCTTGCTATAAAATAAAGCATTATTTTATATTTCCCCAAACCACAAGCCTACCACTCTACGTGTGGGACTGAATTTACATAAGACATGGGACATGGCGCAATTGTTAGAGCGTGGCGATTTGCCAATGTCGCTGCCTGCCGTGCGGTTTCGAACCCCGCTTGGTGCTGGATTTTTGGATTAATGTAATGTTCCTCCCCTCTCAATCTTGGGATATTGTTTAGATGCTGTGTCCTTGGGCAAAACACTTCGCCCTCAAATGCTTCATTTGACTCATGTGAAAATGAGTAACTGTAGGACAGAGATGGCAATGTGTACGATAAGTTCGATGCGCGGACATGGCTGCAGGACTGTATGCTCTCCGTGGAGTTGAAATGGCACATACATGAACAGGTCCAGTGACCAGGGGGTAAAATGTAAAGTCGGGTGATAGGTTTTTAGTCATGATATTAGACTATAAATCTTCACCTTATAACAAATGATAAACAAGGTTTAGAATGGTTACAGAAATTTGCAGTGAAAGTTTATCGTGATTAAAAAAACAAAATTATGGCAATTTAGTTTTGATATAACGTTACAGTTTTATTTTCTCTGCAATTTCGCGCAAGAGGGGCCACCAGGTCGGTACTATTTGTTTTATTTGCCAACATGAGATACTTCGTCAAAGTGTGCATTACCATAAGCAGCCCTGCCCCTCCAGGCATTTGAAGAGTTTAGAGCACTGTACGGCAGATACGAGCAGTATGAACAATTGCGACCGATAAAAACTGCGGAAATCCAATAGGAAATGTAATTTATCAATCAATCAATCAATCAATCAATCAATCAATCAATCAATCAATCAATCAATCAATCAATCAATCAATCAATCAATCAATCAATCAATCAATCAATCAATCAATCAATCAATCAATCAATCAATCAATCAATCAATCGATCAATCAATCAATCAATCAATCAATCAATCAATCAATCAATCAATCAATCAATCAATCAATCAATCAATCAATCAATCAATTGTTTGTTTGTCCCCAAGCAGGATTACTTACAAACTAAAGAACGTATGTGCATGAAAATTTCACCAGAGGTTTGTCTCGTGCCAAAAAACAATCCCTTTGGAATCCGGTTTACGATATGGATCCCGAATTTTTTCTTTCACAGATTTGTGTTTCGGACTAAGGAACAATCCAGCAAATTTTGATATTTGCGGTCTCTGACTGACTGTCTCATTATATAGCCTACACATGCAATTATATAGAAAGTCTAATAAATCAATGAATAAAAGCGCCTTGATTTTATATATTACGCAAGTATAACAACTTGTATGAAAGCTTTGGACGCCCTTATTTTGATGCGTTATAATATTGTTCAGACAATAAAATTTGTTTTAACCCTTTCAGCGCGCTGACGTTCATAGACGTCGATCTCCGCATTGAAAGAGTAAAATATGTCTAATGTCCTTAGATCCGAGACATACTTTTTTAAATAAAGCTGAAAGAGCTAACTAAGCCATTTAAGATGACTTCAAATTAAAAACAAACGTTTGTCTCTTGGTTTATAAATATAAAATGTTTCAGCGCTTTAAGGGTTAAATATCCTATACGGGGCGTAAATGCGACGCGAGAGCCGGAACCCGACAAACACGAAACATTGAGCCATTGTTGGTTCAATGTTGGGCCAGCGTCGCAGACGGTGGTCCAACATTGAACCAACAATGGCTCAATGTTTCGTGTTTGCTGGGAAGTTTGTTTCACTAGCCTTTCCAAGAAAACAGGACACGCTGGCTCAATGTTGAGTTAATTTTTTTTTATAAACATAATTTATTTCACAAAAGGATTACAAACAGCAATTGCCACAAGTTGCTCTCCTTGACATAGTAACTGAAATAAAAAATGAAAAATAACAGACATGGAAAAAATATACATGAAAAAAGATGATACAATAAGATGATAAAATAAATGAGTTGCCACTATGAAAGAGTTGTGATGATGATAGAATATTAAAGATGGTTATGAAAATCTGCCACAGGAATATATAAAATCGTGCAATGTTGTAAATAGTATGAGGTTGGTATGGTGGTCTAAGATTTCTGAACCGTACAATAAAATAATTTCAACTTGTTTTTATTTTAACTATGTCGACAGAAAGTATACGGTTCAGATCTTGGGTCAATGTTTGTCGAGGGACAGCATAGGCTGGACACACGAAAAATATGTGATATGGATCTTCTTTAGGTGCTCCGCACCTTTCACACCATGGTGTACTTGTAGCGCTGGCTGTTCAGTGCACTTAGTCCCAATCGCATTCTGGTGTGGTTAACAGCAGCCTTGCCAAGAAAACGTGAATATAATATATATGGTTGAAATGTGAGTTGCACTACGTTTGAGGAGTTTAGATTTAAAAGAAAAAAAAGACGGGGATGAACGTATAATTTTATCTAAAGAATTCCAAGATTTAATTGACGAGTTCAAAAAAGAATTTCTGGGTTAATGTTGGCTCATCGTCTTCGACGCTGGCTCGACATTAACACAACTTTGGGTCAGTGCCTTGGAAAATGTTGGGTTAATGTTGGCCCATTGTCTTTGCTGGAAACTACGGTCCCATTCTAGCAACTTAACCCTTTAACCGCCGGTGCCGAATATATTAGTTTTTTAAATGTTTTATTAGCACACTAATAAAACACATTTTAAACATAGCACACATTTTAAACATGCTAAAGATAAAATGTGACATCAATCAGCAAGATTTGAAAATAATTGACCTCCATTTTGTCAAATCGTAATAATTTTCACTCACTTGAAATTGTGGATCGCGTCAGCGATACACAACTTCAGGTGGGTGAAAATTCAAACTGAATAATTTGGCGGTTAAACGGTTAAGCCTGTATTATTGTATTAACCCTTCTCCGTTAATTTACCTAAATTTTGTCGCACTTGAAGTTGTGCTCCGCTACCGCGACCCACAACTTAAAATCGATGAAAATTAATCATATTTGTTTAATTTGTAATGCCAATTTGCCAATCTCAATGTTCAAACACTCATTTCATTCGCAATAACGCTAGTTTGATCTGCTGATAAAACAAACTAAAATCGCCCGTACTGCCCCGTAAAGCAGATGCTGCGTTTTGTGACGCTGTCTGTGACGCTGGACCAACGATAAACTAACTCGTTTGTGGTGGGACTGGACTCCTACAAACCCTACGTATGTTATTATGAAAATCACCATCCAGCGAGAACAAGACATTGGGCGCAGACAGTGGGCCAACATTAAAACAACATTGGTTTAGCAAAGATAATTTGTTTTACTTGTTCAACAATGATTTCTGGAGCGCGATCAGTGGTGCACAATAAGAGATGATTAAGGTGTAAATAGGTGGAGTGGCCTAGTGAAAGAGACCATTGTATATTTAGAATCTGAAATTCCTGGTCGATCACACTAAGGCTACACCAATTAATTGTATATTAATTGATTAATTGATATATGGTCTGATGTTAGTTTTATGACGGGGGCCAGCAGAATCATACTCAGACTCATTTAGGTCGCTTTCTCAAGTCCCGAATCAAGTCCCAGATACAGGCTCCTAACATTTTGTTTATTTGCAGCCTAAATACCGAGAATAAATGGATGAATAATTGAATGAATGAACGAATGAATGAATGAATGAATGAATGAATGAGTGAGTGAATGAATGAATGAATGAATGAATAAATGAATGAATGAATGACTAAATGAATGAATGAATGAATGAATGAATGAATGAATGAATGAATGAATGAATGAATGAATGAATGAATGAATCAGTTAATGAATAAGTGAATAAATTAATAAATGAATGAATGAATAAATGAATGAATGAATAAATAAATAAATGAATGAATGAATGAATGAATGAATGAATGAATGAATGAATGAATAAATGAATGAATGAATGAATGAATGAATGAATGAATGAATGAATGAATGAATGAATGAATGAATGAATAAATGAATAAATGAATGAATAAATGAATGAATAAATGAATGAATGAATGAATGAATGAATGAATGAATGAATAAATGAATGAATGAATGAATAAATGAATGAATGAATGAATGAATGAATGAATGAATAAATGAATAAATGAATGAATGAAAGAATAATTGGATGAATGAATAAATGAATGAATGAATGAAAGAATAAATAAATGAATGAATGAATGAATGAATGAATGAATGAATGAATGAATGAATGAATGAATGAATGAATGAATGAATGAATGAATGAATGAACGAACGAACGAACGAACTAACGAATGAATGAATGAATGAATGCATGTTTTTTTAAACCACGTTTGTGGCTAGACTGGGCCTAGGGAACCTCCCGTGGTTGGTGAGATGAATCAGATGACACTGCCCTCCAAAAGCAGGATTTGCAATTCGTGCCCTAGCTGAGTGCTGGAAACGACTCGAGACAACGTTCCCTGATCTATTTTTTTAATAGAAACAAAATGAAATTGTCGTGGCCTGCTATCGCTGGTGAAAGCGATTATATATTACATAACAGGAGGGTATATAACGTGCGTGTGTACGACCCTGTCCAACATTTAGTTCAACACGTGCATTCTCTGAGACACTTTCTCCCAGGGTCTAGTTGGGAGGAGATTTAAACATGAAGATCTGCATTTGGATATTTCTAGGATTAGCTGTCGCTTGTAATGGTTTAAAGTGAGTACATAGCAATTTTGCCTAAAATATGATATCATTATCTTGAAAATAATAATAAAATGCAGGCCTTTATGCTCGGATGATCCTATGTTTGTTGAAGATAATGTAAATTGCTTTACAATGAGCATAATTTATATTTTTAATACTTAATTTTTGTGAGGTTCTAATTACGAAGGTGAAATGAAGGGTGTGAAAATAAAATTGAGCGTGTTCTAAAAAGGGAAAAATCTACCATTAAATTTGTGCAGCAAATGTGTACTGAATATAAATGAACTCTAAAACTTTCATAACTATATTCTGGCTGCATTCTAAACATTTTGCACCAGTTGGCACCATTATTGTGGTCAATGGTATGTTGGGCCAGCGTCGTAAATGGTGGACCAACATTAACCCTTTCAGGCCTGAATTTACCATTGTCATCTTCATCCACTACAAGCCACGAATTGCTGTCGCAATTCTCGACTTGTAGTGGATGAAGATGATTTGAAGGGGGTGAAAAATTAAAGAAAATTATCATGTATTGACAAACCAGTTTCATGGAAATTTTCATTAAAAAACCCTTAGTTGTAGGAAAATTAGGTATGTTTTAGGGAATGCAATATGATGCTTTAATGCATCGTGAGGGTTAAAGCAACAATGGGTTAACGTCTGATGTTTGCTTGGCCGTAGGGAAACATTGACTCGGGCTAAAAATTTACAGGTAGCTTTCGAGCACAGGCACCTATTTGCACACCTTGTTGATTAGACCCTTCCTATCCTGTATACTATAGAGGGGATGGTGGATAGGAGGTGACTATGTTTCGAGATGGGTATAAAATGTCGTTTTAAACATTTTGTCCAAAATTTTAAATAATGGTTGAATCATTGGAATAGGGTTTCAAAACATTCTTCTCTCATTTGACAGAAGTTCAGCCACTTCGACTCTGCTAGAATTTATAGAAATGATACGAGTAGCATAGATTGAGTGTTTTAACTACATATTTATTACACATAATAAGATGGATAGATATTTTATTGACAATGGGAAGTATGCAATAAGACATTATGTCCTATCAATAACATAGTTGTATATCCCTTGCATCCTTTATCGAATAAAGATCAATGTTACTCAATGATGTAACTAGGCAAGAGCTCTAGATGAAGAGTATGGCCATATAGTAGGCCTATCCCCTGCTGGCGTGAGACATCAAAATGCATTTCTGCATGGATTCAAACAATCTTCGAATACAATCCAGCCACACTCGCGTGTAATTCCAACCTTACGTCTGCCCTCATTAGAACATTTGTTAGATGAGTTCAGCCGGTAGAACGCGATCGATTTTAAGCTATATTAAAGCACCCGAAATACATTTTTAAATTTATGAGCTTCCCTAACTTGAGAGCATCATTCTATGGATCTACTATAAGCTGAATTTACCATATCACGAGAAGGAATTTTGAAAACTCCCCGTAATTTTGTAAATTTCTCGTATATATATACCAAATACGGAGTAATCATTGTGCTAGATTTTTTATATATATATTTTTTAAAAGCTCTCCGACTATACTCGTGATATCCCAGAGTATAACGGGTATAGTCCATGCATAATATACCCAGACATTAGTTGAGTGGTGGGGGGGGGGGGTAATCTAGACGGTTACAAAGTGGAGGGTGAGATCCTTCTAACTAATTACACCAGCAGTGTACAAGAATCGTTTGACAAAATGTTGTGCGAAACAATACCAGGCCATAAGTAATTAAGTTGATAGCATGTCACAACTGAAAGTACAAAAGCATTAAAACTACTTTCTTGTAACAAAATCTATGGTAGTGTTGTCTTGCCACATTCTCTGCAAAGCTCGATAGTCTGGCCTTTTGGTGATTGAACACTTGCTAAAAAGCGTTCTGTGAGTTACTGTGAGATTTAAACAAATGAATGGTTTGTTTGAAATAATTAGGCTGGCCCTATTAAGTTTATTGCAATAATGTTTGTGTCCTAATTTGTGGACAGACCTAATTTGTGGGAAACGGTTGCCATTTCTGAGGAACAGTCCTTATGAACATGTCAAATATGACGTTTGATGTCTGTAAACGAAATGAAATGAATCGGGCTTTAGACCACTTCTGTGCACATATAAGGCTAAACTGGGCCAGAAGAACCTGCCTGAGGATGGTGAGATGAATGAGATAACACTAGCCTCCAGATACAGAATTTGAAATTCAAACCCTGAGGTCTGAGGCCGAGCACGCTACCTCGGTCACGGCTGCTCCCCACAATACTGAATTTTACGAGTGTATGGGGAAGAATCCTTTTCGTTCCTTTTAACCGCCGGAATCGGGAAACGAACTCCGAGCTCGGGAAAGACAGCGGTGCGAACCACTACCCTGGGGGCCCCGCCTTTGTTGTCGCTAGGTCAAGTAGTTGCGTGTTTAAAAATACACTGAGCTATCATTGAGTGTCACAGTCACCCACTGAGCTTTTGTGTGGCATTTACACATATCCAACACCAGGGGTCTCTGTCGTCTGTTACGTCACCGTCTGCCAACCAGCAGCCAGCAATTCATAAATCAGGCACCAGCGGTGAGGTAGATCGTGATTGGCCAGTTGTGTTCCACTTTCAATTTTATTGATAATTCTTTTAGTGGAGTTTTTAAAAGTATGAGCTAAGCACAATTTTAACTATATACGGTATATATCAGTGTATATTCAGCCTAGATAATTTTATTTTATTTTCAGAAGCGTCAATGGTAATAACATGAATCGAGTTATTTTGCACTCTGTGAGGACATTGTTCTGAAAGAAGCGGGATTTTTCCCACGCACCTAGATGCGGCAGTACAGAGAGTGGCTGTGAAATTTCTGTCCCCTGGTGGTTAATATTAGCTGATCGTGGGAAGATGACCAGTGTCTGAAGTAGAGATAGAGACACTGGTGACACGAGTGAAGTTTAAAAAGTGCCAAGAAAAATATATATTCACGATTATATTCGTGATTAGGGCTTAAGGGGATAAGGTTGGAATAATGTTGACGGTGGCCCAGCATTACATCAGCATTGGGCCAATGTATAGTGTTATCCAGGTAGTAGCTTTTCAGGCGACGGGATGAGAAAAGCGTTGACGTTGGGCCAAAATTGAAACAGTATTGGGTAAATAGCCCTTGTGTGTTGGGGTGCTGCCGCTAAGTATACTGCAGACCCAGTGTTAGAGTAGTGTTGGGCCAGCGGCGTAGACAATTTCTCGGCATTGAACCAGCAATCGGCTGCCATACTGGCCCCAATACTGAACTAAAATTGGGTGGGTAGGTCTACATCGTGTGTATAGTAGAGACATGCGCAGCACAATTCACTGGCAAGTATCAAATGGATGTTGGCCTGTACCAGCGATTGTTGTGAAGGAAATAAACGTTGAAGATATATATTTAAACTTGTCTCCTTGGTTCTTACCTGAATTATATCCTGGACATTTAGGATGCTGGCCCATGAGGAAGACCAATACAGTTATGTTTAGGAAATATTAAGCCGATTTTTTTGTCTATAGCACTCATACAGCATAAAGCCGGGCCTCGGGAGTTCGGGAACTCCTTTTCTAGTCACATTATTTTTTTTAAATCCTTGCATAGCATACCTAGCTTTTGCTTACCTTACTTTATCACAAATATGAGCATTTTGTTTACAGCACGATTGATAAATATGAACCGTTGAAGAAACTGTTTGACTCGCAAGAAAAATATGAGCACCTTGTCCGTTTACTGAGGTCGTCTGAAGACGAATATGAAATTCAACCAAGAGTAAGTCTTGTTTCTCAAAATACTATATTATGTTCCGTTGTTTAAAAGGCTTTTCTTATCAAAGGGATAATATTGAAAGGGTTGCTATTCAGACACTTTTTGGATGACGATTTACATGCGTATCATCAGATCTTCACTCGTGTCACCAGTGTCTCTCTCTCTACTTCAGAGTGTGACACTCTGATAACTAGTGTACATCAGATCTTGCACATTAGGTAATTAAATATCAAACCGACCACCTGTAAAGTAAAGGGTGCGATGCCGCTATCTACAATTGCAAGTAAGTGAAAATAATTGTCTTATAACGGAGGGTACATTGTCAGTGATAAGAAACATGTCGAATGTCAAAAACTATATTTTCAAACTTGATATATTAGAATTGATGAACATGGGTGCTCACTAGATTGAGAAAATATGGTCTAAAAATGTTTTCTCGTGTTTTCTCGTATATCAGGGCCGTAATAGATTACCAGGCTTATTCTACAATGTTGTTTACAAGCCAGTCCCCACTCAATCTCATATTGTATCATTATTTTTACAGGGTGCATCTGACGAGCAAATTACCTTAGACGACGAGACAGAAACATCATCACAACGTAAATATATTTATTATATTTAAATTGTAGTAGCCTATCAATCAATGTGCTTTAGAAAAATAGGGGGGGGGGGGGTAGGCTTTGCATGCGTGCAAACCAGAATACAGCTTTGTAAGGAAGTGTGCGATTTTTTCAGTAATATACAGATATACTCGTTAGTCAAGGTCTATTAGTGGCAGCTGAAATGTCAGACTTGACACAGATGCTGACACATGAGTTAACTGTTGTCCTTTTAGCCCTTTAAGCACTGAATTCTTTTTTTAAAAAATTCTGGAGATCAAAGGGTTTTTTCAATTTGAAATCATCATAAATGTCTTAGTTATGTTATGGGTCTACGGCCGTAAGAAATATGTTTACTCTTACAGTGCGGGGATCGACTTCAGTCGTCAGAATCTGACCGTCTACAGATTTCAGATTCTGACGAGTAAAGTCGATCCCGCGCTGTAAGGGATAATCCATTTTATTCGCAGTATAAATTGTAGTTATTTGTTATCATTTTATAAGCAGTTTAATTCGTAGTTATTGGAAACGAAATGTGTGTTCAACTAAAGATTTCCAAATAGGCCTACTTGGTCTACAATAAACAACTATATGTATAATTGTTAGCGACTTAAAAGTTTTGGGTCGCAGTTGCCTGTTTAATTTAGCGCTTTATTGTTTATTAAAGTAGGTGTGTCGTCATGATTCGCATGTGCATCATGATCAGCGTCCACAAGAGTGAGGTTCGCCGCAATGTAGATAATATGGTTCAATGAAACAAAACAACCACAGCTTCTTTAAATATGAGACGGAACAGTTATCAGCTGTGTCTTTAATCCTTTCAAGCCTGAAATAACCATTATCATCTTCATCCACTACAAGCTGCGAATTGCTGTCACAATTATCGACGTGTAGTGCATGAAGATGACTTGAAGTGGGTAGAAAATTAGAAAAATATTTAGTTCTATAAACATTTTCGTTCTAAAATCCCTAGGTTTTTAGAAAATTAGGTTCTTCATAGATGTAAAATGATGCTTTGATGAATCGTGAGTGTTTAAAGGGTTTACGTGTCAAAGTGGCGTTATTGTATCGCTATACGCTGTATTATTTTAATACTTCAGATGCCATGTTATGTTGAAGCTATGCACCACAATTTTCAACAATTTTTGATTTTACACTGCATTATAAAATTGTTTAATTTAAATTTGTTGATTTAAATATACATTCGCAATAAGCATATCTATTAAGCACTGTAATCTGAGTATTTAATTTATTGGCGGTGGATATAATTTCGTTTTCCAGGAGTTCTAGATTTGCCAGAAGTGCATGAATGTAATAAAAACTCTGAAGACATCACTGAAATCACTGATAGCGAGGGACTGCTAGCTTCTACTGATTTTGATAAAAATCGATACTTGAACAAACATAGCTGTGGCTGGAAAATCATGACTGACGGAAAGGTAATCTGCTACCCCAGTAAAAACAAGACTTTTATCCATGGTTGGTTCATGTTCCAGCGTCAACATTGAATCAACGTTGGTTACAATTCTCGTGTCTGTCTCTTAATCCATTCTTATTCCAGTCGACATTTGAATATGCCAGTGTTGCTTTAATGGTGGCCCATGTTGGCCACACCTACATCAAAATAGAAATACCTACAGCCAAAGAGCATCCCTATAATATGGTGATTTTATTTTTCCACAAAATTGTTATTTTAATGCTGGAGCGACCGCGGAAAATATGATATGACCAAGAGACTGTGAAACTGAATAGAGGCTTGAATCTCGTAAAACAACGACAGCGACTATGTTATTTGTCAATGGTCAGCGTCTCGGAATAAACAATAAACAATACTATTTCCTTTAAACCAATATTTATGCGTGCATTAACCCAATTCTGTCCCAATATCTGCAGTGGACTACAATAACCCGAATTGAATTCTGTCTCAATATCTGCAGATCATTAGATATACCTGGTCGTATATTGAGACGGTAGGCATACACAGCCAACACAACACATCAGAGGTTTTCAGATTTCTGGGCCCTAATAATTAAGGGAATTCAATTAGACGAAGGAGAGTCGGGTTAGCTGGGCCACTTTTTACAATATTTTGTCTGACGTTTTCCCAGTTGATCACAGAATGGTTGATATAGTTTTGAAATATATGTACAACATCAGTGAAAGATGAAAAAACAATTTTAAAGAAAAGTAATGGATAGGCCCACAAAACTGAGATTGATATGGGCTCGGTGATATGGGCTCAACTAACCCATCGTATCGGGGGAGTTGAGCCACGCAAGGCGGCTGGTTGATTACCTTTTGTATGAGTTGTACATTTACATGTACATTACATAGGGGTCAAATTTTTGTACGAAACCTAAAACAAATTTCTTACCAAAAAATAATTTTATCATTGTATATTATATGGTGTTAGATAACTTTTGACACTTTGCTTACGATCAACTGTCATAGGAGGGTTTTCTACAGAGCAGAATGTAAATCGGTAATGAAAAAAATTAAAACCAGACATAATTTGTCATGGCATGCTAATTTACCCTACATTTTATCAGCGTTGGGTAGACAGTCACGTTTAATGTAGTATTATTTATAAAATATAATCATATGAACAGGAGAAAAGCCAACATGGCCGCCAAAAAAAATCAAAACAAAAGATTATCATTAAATGTTTGCTTTTTTTGGTTTGAGAAGTACAACATGCAAATCTTGTGTTATCGATATAACTATTGTTAAATGAGAGCAGGTCTGCTTTTTGTAATTAGGTAACATTTTATTTTTTCTCTATTAGGTGTATGTGAAATAGATAAGTGTATTTGTAGTGCATGTTCAAACGTAGATTGGAATTAGTTGGAGCTTTGTTGAGTGGTAAAATCCTCCAGACAGTCGAATGTACTCATAACGATATTGATCTGGACTGGAAATGTTGGCTCCTGGTCAGTGCTATGATGATGCTGTTAAAATCAAGGAATTTACCACATTGAGACGTCCGAAAAATAAAAAAAGAAGTAAGTTTGGACGGAGGCTAACAAGTTTAATCATTGGAATTAATTTAGAAAAAAGTAAGAAATAAATTACAGAAATGATTACATGTCAAGCACAACCAGTTCATTGCTGATTTGCCTGACACACTAAAGGAAAACCTTAAACGATTCTGATTTTATTTTAGATCGAAAACAGAAAATATACCTAAAAAAAAGACGAAGGTCTAAGCGCCACCAATCCCAAATGATATGGCTTGGTTGTTAAATAAATATTTAGAATTAGCTTCTCATAACAGCACTGGTGAGTCATTAGCTGTACCACATATCGTTGAATATAAAAACAGTTACATAATTATGAGTATTTTTTACAGAATCATATGTTTCAATAAAGGTTCTCCCCATTCTGGACTGCAGCGAATCATGTGGACCAGATGCAGCGTCATCGGCTGTAATAAAAATATGTGCTAAAGAAATGGTGACTTTATTTAATTTAGGTCCGGAACAGTCTAAAGTTTCCACTTCTTAGAAATTATAATAGCCGTGGTTTTATAACAAAAGTTTTAAATTACAGACCAGTTTCGTTGGTATTGTGTTAGAAGTGATGGAAAAGTGTGTTCACAACCATGTTAATATAATCACCAATAACATGCTTTTCTTAAATATTTATATACATTTGGACCACCAACCAAGATAATGCAGTACATGTACTGTACAATGTCTGATTCTGGCCAACACTTGCCAAGATCTTGTGTCAATGCCTATGCTTGTGCAAAATATGAAGTTTAACCATCAATGGTGGTTTGTATAACCGCGACGGACATGTCCCGCTTTGGTAGTATAATTCTGCCGTACAAAGGCAAAAAGCAGTATCTGCTTACTTTACAAATCAGCAGATACCACCTTTTGCCTTTGCAGAGCAGCAGAATGGATGTAATCCACTTATCACATGGCTTTTCCTGTTTCAGGAGATAGTGTACAGTTTCTACAGGCTGGATATAGAGAGCAGCCCTGGCTGTGATTGGGATGTGGTTGACATAGATGGCCATGTATTCTGTGGTACACACTCTCCTGAACCTCTGGCCATACATCAGTCAGAATGGTCACATGTCATCTTCACAACAGATTCCACGTGTAATGTCGGAAGCTTTCTCATTCACTTCAAAGTTTTGGGCAAGTACTCTTGTTTGAAGGGGTTTATCCCTTTAACCGCCGGTGCCGCATATATCCGGGTTTTCATTTTTTATTAGCACATTAAGTACCACATTTTAAATATGTTAAAGATAAAATGTGACATCAATTTGAAAAGAGTTGAGCTATATTTTGTCAAATCTGAATAATTTTCACTCACTTGAAGTTGTGGATCGCGTCAGCGAGACACAACTTCAAGTGGGTGAAAATTCAAATTGAATAATTTGGCGGTTCAAGGGTTAAGATGTAAAAGGTCCTGATAAATAAACAGACGAAAGTATAATCTGGTGGTTATTTCTACACCATAGCAAAACCTTGCACAATCTCTCAAAGCCCTGTCAAAATACGTGACAGTAATTTCATCGAATATATGTTTACCTACGTGCACACCTTCACGTAACGACCGACCATAAATTATCTGGAGACAAATATAAATCTGTCAGACTATTATTTTTTATGAAGACTTTAATGGCTCAGTTCCTGATACTGCTCATCCATTTAAACCTGATATTTTTTCAAACAAAAAGCTATTTAAAGGTGATCTATCACCCCTTATATAGTATGAATAATTTTGTGACAAATAAATCAAAGTTGCCACAAGATGGGGCACAAGTGTTTCCTTATATGGGGTGATTGGCTATCATGTGACCCTCTGAGAGGGTCACATGATAGCCAATATAGGACATAATTATTCTTACCATATAAGAAGTGATAGATCACCTTTAAATTTTTTCAAAGCAGTTGTGTCTTTGTGTGAAAGCAAAGTCAGTGTGTTAACAGAAAGATCCTCGCTTTATGCACAAGCTGGACATTTTTTTTTTTTTTTTTTGATTAAAATGTACAATACAAATACAAATTATGTATTATCAGTAAATAAATTGTTCATTTAAAAGCACATTCATTGAAGCCGTTGCCGACTCATTGTAAAAAAACAAAGAATCTACATCGGCCCAATGCGAGTTACTGACACAGTCATGTTCACAGAAAAAAAACAACAACTAGTACTCAGTGAACGCGAGAGACTGTCACAATACCAGATCAATGTCGGGCCATAAACGCTGGCCCGGCACTGAACTAACACCATGCCAGCCATTCTCCACACATAGATGTCGCTCAGGTCAACCCCGCTCTCTCTCTGTAACCACACGCCATGTTTCGACAAAAACTGCTCATTTTGAGCAGTTTTGTTGATATAACAACTGTAGGCTTATAAACACGCTTTAGTGTCCTGAATATATATGGCAAATATAAAACACCACTACTCCGCCACATATGAGTTTATATTCACATAAAAATAGAAAACATTCAATGGATTACTTTTTCTGCCTACGCGCTGCTGTGAGAAGGTCCATGTTTACTTTTTTCTGACAGAATTTACAATCGGCTTCAAAACACTGGCAAATATAAATCACTGAATGACATGCGAATTGTGCTGGTTCAATTTATCCACTACTAAACAGAATAAATAGCCCTTACCTGTAACAAACTCTAAAATCAAATTAAATATTGAAAAAAGGATAAGTAATGAGTTGAAGTGAACACCAAAATAGTTCCGTGGTTATAGGAATGGTTATAAAATCACGTGGTAACGCTCACTAACGGCTGATAAATCTGGTCAATCGCCATGCGTGCATACAGCGAAATGAGCGTGTGGTATCAGAGATATAATCTCTGAGGTCAGAATGCATGCCAGCGTCTCCCGTTTTCTGGCTATGTGGTATGGTATCACAGTTGACAATACATGACCCACCAGACACAAGGTGGTGAAAGCAACGCCGGTTCAACGCCGGTCCACTATCGACGACACCGAACCAACGCCAAAGCGATTCAACACCCTGCGCCTACTGGGGAAAGAAGATAATTTTGCTGTTGGTTCAGCGTTGGTCGACAATCGACGACGCTGAACCAGCGCTAAAGTAACAACTATTCAACACCCTGCGCCTGCTGTTGGTATAATGTCTGGCCACTGCCGGAAAGATGTCCAGCCACCAAATCAGGACATGGTCAACCGTCGTGCGTTTTGCCCAGCATACACAACACGCCAAAAAAGGAGGCGGGGTCAGTGCTGGGCCAGCGTTTGCAGCGCTGGCCAATCACCGACCCAACAAATGGCTCGAGTCTTGTGTATGCCGTGCCACCAGTATATTATTTATTATTGTAACGCTGAATATTATGCTTGTAAAATATTGTTATTACATAATTCAAATATAATAGGGTTCAGTTGTGTATGCCTCTCTGGTCTCGAGAGCCAAGATCAAGCTTTCTAGATCTTGACCCTCGAGGCCAGCTGCCGTGACCTCACCAATATTATGGTGAGGTCACAATAATATTATGGTGAGGTCACAACATTTAAAAGACACAACAACACAACATATTACCACTCACATGCACGGATATAAAAAAAAAAAAAGTATATCACCTGATCACGGCATGCATGTGTGTTGGAATATATAGTTATAGCTGCAGACAGATATCTTACTTATCACTCCTCCTTGCGAAAAGGGATGATGTATATTACACTTGTAAAAATCACGAAAAAGGAGGAATACATAAGTGCAATAACTGTAATTGGGTTTAGATGCTGTAATAACTTGATATAATTTACATTCTCTTGAGTTAATTAAAGAAATTACATAAGATGATTTAATTAATACTTTAAAATTACTTTTACGGACTAACAATGCTGAAAGATTAGACTCAGAAGTATACCAAGCACTCTCAATATAAACACACTCAAACCAATATATCAGTGAAAGCCGGAAAGACGTCATAGACGTTATTCCATCTCTGAAACAATCCTTCTGGGAGTTACTCAATAATATTTATACATATTATTTTTTTATTATTTTTGGTTATATAATTTTGGATTACAATATTTTTGAGGTGTGAAAACCCCTTCGCTCTCAAGGTCATGTCTAGCCATTGATTGTATCGCCTAGACTGGACATGATTAATGTTCTAATATTGTACTTTTATAACGGTTTATTTTGGAATTTATAATCCACGACAGTTAGATTTACACAGACGTATTGCATATCCTGAATAATGCAGACATAGGCCGATCCTTGATCTTATTTCTGTGATGGATCATCGAGATGTAGTAAAATTTCTAATTCTGGTATTGTATTTCAACAATATTTTAATTGGTACATCGACATGTGTATCCCTCTTCAGATACCTCGCTGCTGCTGGTCATCAACAGTACCACCAGCAGCATTAACAACATCGGCAACATAACCCTCACAACACGGAAATGTTTTTCCTTAAACCATGGACAACATAGGATTTATTTCAAATTAAAATCAGCATAAACATCTTACTAGCTCTTTCTGCTTCATGTGAATACCTATGGTATGTGTCTTCGGCCATTATACATAATTTAAGTCTTTCCTCGAGATGAAAGGGTTAGCATGTACATTAAGATTTATATAAGTTGACACAGACTAACCCTTTAACCGCCGGTGCCGCATATATTCGGGTTTACATTTTTTATCAGCACGTTAAGTACCACATTTTAAATATGTTAAAGATAAAATGTGACATCAACCAGATTTGAAAAGAGTTGACCTCCATTTTGTCAAACCTGAATAATTTTCACTCACTTGAAGTTGTGGATCGCGTCAGCGAGACACAACTTCAAGTGGGTGAAAATTCAAATTGAATAATTTGGCAGTTAAAGGGTTAATAATAATTCTGCTCTTATGTGTCTTCAACTTTTCAGATGAGCCCGAAGATCCCTTCCCAGATGTCTGTATGGATGCCTATCCTACGGATTCTCCCGAAGCCGCGGTTTATCAGACAAATGAAGGATCCATCACGTCACCCAACTTCCTGTGGGGAATTTACTTGAAAAGTTTGGATTGTTTTTGGTTTATAAAAGCTCCAGAAAATAGAGTAAGTACACTACAATCTTCACCACGGTAACAAAAAAATGGTGTTGGAGATCGAGGTGAACCTTTGCAAATGATCCATAATATACTTCATGTACGCTATACACCAAGTCTTTAATTTTATGGTTTTAAATGAAATGAAAAGACACTGCCCTCTAGACACTGGATTCGAAATTTGATAGAAATTCGATAGAAAGAATCTCTGAATAATTAAACTGTCCAACCCGTAATTCGTCACCTTGGATATGAAAGGGTGTATCTGCCACTTCACGAAGTGGCAGATACATCCTTTCATATCCAAGGGGACGGTATGTTGAATCCTTATTCACTGTGATGTTTACATTCTGCAGGGGGTTCAGCCTATATTCAAGGCGTTTGCCATTGAGCAGCACGACACATGTGACTGGGACTACGTGGAGCTGTTTGATGGGGACTCTGATCTCAGCACATCTTTAGGAAAATTCTGCCAATCAAAACCGACAAACGTAAACATGACGAGCCAGAGATACCTTACAGTTCACTTCCATTCTGACCCTGCAGTGGAGTTGGCTGGATTCAAAATGACGTGGAGATTCGCAATTATAGGTAATTTACTTTGTACATCTGAACGGCTGTTCTCGAAGCGGTTGACCTGGATCTTGGGCTCATGATTGGTTGACCTGGATCTTAAGCTCATGATAGGTAGATCAGGGGCACATCTCCGAACCATCTTAAAATTAAGATCTAAACTTTTTTAATGGAAATAACAGAAAGTTAAGATGATCTTAAATTTAAGATGGTTAGTGGGATGGGCCCCTGGATCTTAAGCTCATGATTGGTTGACCTGGATCTTAGGCTCATGATTGGTTGACCTGGATCTTAAGCTCATGATTGGTTAACCTGGATCTTACGCGCATGATTGGCTGACCTGGATCTTAGGCTCATGATTGGTCAACCTGGATCTTAAGCTCATAATTGGTTGACCTGGAGCTTAGGCTCATGTTAGGATTGGTTGACCTGGATCTTAGGCTCATGATTGGTTAACCTGGATATTAGGCTCATGATTGTTTGACCTGGATCTTAAGCTCATGATTGGTAGATCAGGGGCCCATCTCCGAACCATCCTAAAATTAAAATAATCTTAACTTTCTCTTATTTGCATTAAAAAAGTTAAGATGATCTAAACTTTTCTAATGCAAATAAGAGAAAGTTAAGATGATCTTAATTTTAAGATGGTTAGTGGGATGGGCCCCTGGATCTTAGGCTCATGATTGGTTGACATGGATCTTAGGCTCATGATTGGTTGACCTGGATCTTAAGCTCATGATTGGTTGACCTGGATTTTAGGCTCATGATTGGTTATTCTGGATCTTAGGCTCATGATTGGTTAATCTGGATCTTAAGCTCATGATTGGTTAACCTGGATCTTACGCGCATGATTGGCTGACCTGGATCTTAGGCTCATGATTGGTCAACCTGGATCTTAAGCTCATAATTGGTTGACCTGGAGCTTAGGCTCATGTTAAGATTGGTTGACCTGGATCTTAGGCTCATGATTGGTTAACCTGGATATTAGGCTCATGATTGTTTGACCTGGATCTTAAGCTCATGATTGGTAGATCAGGGGCCCATCTCCGAACCATCCTAAAATTAAAATAATCTTAACTTTCTCTTATTTGCATTTAAAAAGTTAAGATGATCTTAACTTTTCTAATGCAAATAAGAGAAAGTGAGGATGATCTTAATTTTAAGATGGTTAGTGGGATGGGCCCCTGGATCCTAGGCTCATGATTGGTTGACATGGATCTTAGGCTCATGATTGGTTGACCTGGATCTTAAGCTCATGATTGGTTGACCTGGATTTTAGGCTCATGATTGGTTAATCTGGATCTTAGGCTCATGATTGGTTAATCTGGATCTTAGGCTCATGATTGGTTAACCTGGATCTTAAACTCATGATTGGTAGATCTGGATCTTAGGCTCATGATTGGTTGACTTGGATCTTAGGCTCATGCTTGGTTGACCTGGATCTTAGGTTCATGATTGGTTGACCTGGATCTTAGGCTCATGATTGGTTGACCTGGATCTTAGGCTCATGATTGGTTGACCTAAAGCTTAAGCTCGTGATTGGTTGACCTGGATCTTAGGCTCATGATTGGTTGACCTGGATCTTAGGCTAATGATTGGTTGACCTGGAGCTTAAGCTCATGGTTGGTGGATCTGGGGCTCGTTTCACAAAGAAAATATTATCTTAACTTTGACCTAGTTTAGGTCATTTATCATTATAAAGTAAGATGATCTTAAGATGATCTTAACTTTTTAATGATAAAAGACCTGAAATAGGTCAAAGTTAAGATAAGATTTTCTTTGTGAAACGAGCCCCTGGATATTAGGCTCATGATTGGTTGACCTGGATCTCAAGCTGATAATTGGTAGATCTGTATTAAGGCTCATGATTAGTTGACCCGGATCTTGAGCTCATGATTGGAAGATCTGGATCTTAGGCTTATGCTTGGTTGACCTGGATCTTAGGCTCGTGATGATTTTCTGAGGCTCATGATTGGTTGAGATAGTGATCTTAACCAATCATTAACCTAAGATTCAGGTCACTATAGTTTTGAAGATACAGACCTGCCATCTCTGGTATATAACGCTTTATTTAGGGAACCAACAATTGAGGTTATAACCCCCTCAAAGAAGCGGACATTGCTGGCAAAATTAAAGCAGCCCCTTGGGATGACATCAATGTTCGTTTTTAGTCTTGTAATGAAGTAGTGTATCACCCAGATCAAGATTTTATTTTTCTCAGAGTTTTTTTATTTTTACAAATATTTTTAATCAACATTTCTATGAAACCAGAAGGAACCCAAACAAACGATTTGTATACCTGAAGGACGATTGAATGTTTTCACAGCATTGGGCCACACGCTGATGGCATCGGCCCAGCGTTGGGTAGACAATCACTGCTGCAGGTGTGTCCTCTCGTGTCCTGAATATAAGAGACCAATTAGCGGCGACTGCTCTGATCTTACCGTCTGATACGTGGGAATATGTGATGTAAAGTGCTGAATATTGCTGACTTGTTCTGTTTACATGGCAATATACGACCTGAAAATACAACTATTTCACTCTTTTTCGGTGCTCTAAAATTGTTTTTTTGACTTTTTCGTATTTTCAGTTAAGATCACAACATTGAAAATGTCTCGTCCCAAGGGGTCCCTTTAACATCTCTAGTGCCCTTAAAATTAAAAAGCTTGTCCCATGTAGCCTAATTGATTTTATTTTTTTACTTGATAAAATATACAACTGTATGTTAAGTTTTTTTGCTAAGAACTAGAAATACACTGAAAGGCTCGCCCTTAAGCGCTAATCAGTGGCGGATCCAGGAATTGACAGACGGGGGGGGGGCGCCATTTTTTTAAAAATGTATACACACCAGAGCTGGCACTTATATGCTCCTGAGGTGTCCGGGGGCATGCTCCACCGGTAAATTTTGAAAATTAATAGTAATAATAATAGTAATAATAATAGTAATAATAATAATAGTAATAATAATAGTAATAATAATAATAGTAATAATAATAGTAATAATAATAGTAATAATAATAGTAATAATAATAGTAATAATAATAGTAATAATAATAGTAATAATAATAGTAATAATAATAGTAATAATAATAGTAATAATAATAGTAATAATAATAGTAATAATAATAGTAATAATAATAGTAATAATAATAGTAATAATAATAGTAATAATAGTAATAATAATAATAATAGTAATAAACTTTATAGAGGGTAGACCATTTAGTACGTTGTACTAATTTGCAATGGACCCTCTTTATACACATGCAATAGAACAATGATTTACATATGTACAAAATCAATGGTAAAATATAATACAGACTATAATACAAAATATAATACAAACTATAATGCAATATTTAAAATTGTATATGTAAATTTACACTGAAAAAACACAGTAGCTATTTAAGAATATGTACATCATAAATGTATTATAATTTATTTATTTATATTAATTCAGTTATTGTTATACATAGTATATATCAGCTAGAGATACTTATAACGATATAAAAATAAATTATTGCCATATTGTGTAAATATTATTCCCGCACCAAAACCAAAAATAATTCGTGTGTTCTAGACTTTGGGAAGTCCCAAAAATCACAAATTCGCGAAAATCTAAACTCGCAAAAATTACCAGACCTACAGTATATAAATGGATACTGGACCTATTATTTTCCAGCTCCGGATGAAGATGATCAGATGTCCCAGGATCCGTGTGCGGATACGGCCGTCTACACAATACGTGACGTGACACTAAAATCACCTAATTACCCCAAACGCTATCCGTCTGATTCCCTATGTAGATACCTTATCAGAGCCCCACCAAATCACGTAAGTATCCTCAATCCTTAAACTGCCGAAATATTTTTGTATAAACCATGGAGACCAAAGGGTTATGTCAATTTGAAATCATCCTAAATGTCTCGGCTATCTATTTCTGATTCATTCGATTTCCTATGTTATGGGTCTACGGCCATTGGAAATATTTTACTCTTACACATATTACAGTGCGGTGATCGACTTTAGACGTCAGATTCTGACGTCTACGGACGTCAGATTCTGACGTCTAAAGTCGATCCCCGCGCCGCTGTCAGAGTTAAAAATACCAATCTGATAACACGTGTGGATACCTTATCCGTACTTATCCGCGCACCAACAAATCACGTAAGAAGTAACAACGGCCTAGCAAAAACGTATCTACTTTAAAATTAGTTGATAATCATATTTACTGTCTAAATACTGCTGTGATTCTATTTCAGTTCGTGCATCTGCATCTGCTGTACCTCAATATACCAGCGGGCTGTAATGATGATATGCTACGTATTTATGACGGGGACTCGATCCTTTCTAACAGACTGGAAAAATTCTGCGGCAGAGAAGAAGATTTGCATGTCTTCTCTTCAGGACGACATTTGTTCGTCCATTTCGTTAGCGATGAGAAACGCGAAAAGAAAGGCTTCAGATTTACATACGATTTTTTTCCCTTGTTTGAAAGTAAGATATTTTTCTTGGTAAGCACGATGCCCCTCCCCCCCCCCAATGCTGTTTTAACCCTTACAGTTATTTTTGCTTAAACCATGGAGACTAAACGGGGTTTTTCAAATTTGAAATCATTATAAATGTCTTGGAGCTATTTCTGATTACCTATGCTATGGGTTTACGGCCATTATAAATATTTGAATTCTTGTGCGGAGATCATCTTTATAAGTCAGAATTATGACTTCTACAGACGTCAGATTCTGACGTATAAAGACGGTCCCGCGCTGAAAGGGTTAATTACTGTTAATGTTGTCGTGGCGTACTGATTCATCTACTTTCAATGGATTTTCTTGATGTTATTTAATTTACTAAAATAGCTTTTTTTGAAATCCTGTGAAACCAAACGCGCGCCTCACTATAATGTTTCTATTCAGATTTCGTGCGTTATCAAATTGGCACGAATTCAAAGAAAATCCTTTCTGTTGATTGACCAACCCTGCATCTGCGACGCTTGTCCAACATCAAGCAAACTGTGTATCAACGTTTGGTGTTTTTTTATATTCAGGTACGACCCCTTTCATCACTGAGTGGACAACCACGTCTCCATCTGCCTCCATCACCACCACGTCCTCTAATCACGTAACTTCAGACTCTGGTCTGGGACCTGGCCCCCACAGAACGTGTAGCCATCAGAGTGATCTTCCAACATTTGTACGTATTGTGGGTGGAGACGAAGCCACACCGCACTCCTGGCCATGGCAGGTCTCCTTGTTCTCAAGTTATCATTTCTGTGGAGGGAGTCTCATCAGCGACCAGTGGGTGTTGACTGCCGCTCATTGTGTGGGGTAAGTTAGTACATATTTAAAATGCCAAATATAAATCTGTTCGGAACACTTTTAAGACAGGATACTCCTGGCTCTTTCGTAGGACCCCGTATACAATGAAAGAGGTAGAGTTTGACTCTACATTCATATACTGGGGTCATGTGGCTTGATAATAACCAGGGTAGACTTTTAAAAAGTTAGACCTAAAGTCAGAGGAAGCAAAAATTCAAAATGGCCGCCAGGCATACCTAAATGATTGCTCATAACTTACAAAGAAATGCACCTAGAATATTCATTTTGGTGTCTACATCTAGGTTTTCAGGTATAAGAAATTAAAAAAATAAAAATAAAAAACATCAAAGCAATACAATGTATAGAAATCCAAGATGGCCGTCACACTAACATGAAAAATCTAGGTCTGCTCATAATTTTTTAAAATGCACCAGGAAGATTTATTCTGGTGTCTACACATAGGTTTTTAGGTATGAGAAATGCAAAAAATACATGAGAAAACTTAAAGCAATAAAATGTACATAAATCCAAGATGGCCGCCACACTAACATGAAAAATCTATGTCTGCTCATAACTTTGGTGACTACACACAAGTTTTCAGGTATGAGGAATTCAAAAAAATCAAAATCAATGACTTTAACGCAAGCAAATGTGCAGAAATCCAAGATGGCCGTTATGCTAATATGAAAAATATATGTCTGCTCATAATTTAAAAAAAGTTCGCTCAGAATAATAATTTTCATGTGTATACACCTAGGTTATTAGGTGTGAGGAATTCAAAAAAATTCAACCGAATTTGCAATAATTTCAGCTGGATTTGCAGCAGTCCAAGATAATAATCATCTTGATTTCAATGTATAGTTAACACAACAACAAAACAAAAAAATCACAAATATAATAATAATTAGATGAATATGAGTGACAACTGAAGAGGAAAATCTGACTAGTATCCCTTATACATTAATTTTAAATAACAAAAATTGCATTAAATCAAAGTTAATTATATGGCGCAGCACATTATGCTATTAACTCTGTTTGAATTGATACAACATTGTAATGCATATAAAAAAAACTTTAATATATTTGCTGCAATAACAGCATACGGCAAAAGTATTTTGGGCTATGATTGAGAACTGAATGTGGCAAAGGGGAGAGGAATTACAACACAGGACGTATTGTGATATAAGCTTTTGAGAACTAGTGCGTTGTTTCATGGTTGTTTCATGGTGACAACACTACCAAACCTGAAAAATGAATGCTTCTGGCATCCTCAGAGGAATCTCTGACACGACACGATTATTCAATTGTAAACAGTTAATATTTATGTACCGGGGGTACACATATTGTTTTGGATTTTATGTCTAAATTCAGACAATTTCACAATCACGATTTGGTAAACAATTCGTTGTCTTCTTAAATCTGCAGCGCCTGTGTATGAGAGTGACCTTATTCATGCATAGTTTGATTTTTACCTGGATTATAAACGCACGAGGCGAATACGGGACAATAAGGATTATCAATTTTAATGGAGCATTGCCTATACCACAACAACCTGAAAACAAAACTTGCAATGTGTGAGATAAGTTGAATGCGTCGAAATGGCTGCAGGACTGTGTGCTCTCCGAGTTAAAACAGTCGCGAATGATTTGCTGTTATCCACGGATATCTCTTGCACAATTTCTATGCAGTTAGAGTGGCACTCACACTATTTGAGACTGAGCCTTATCAGTATAATCTAATGGATTTTGGCTGGGCCAACTGTACAGACAACCTTCTTTCGACTAAGTGTTTGCAATCGATTCCTCCTCCAGTCACCAAACTTTGCAGCTGCACCTTAAAGTGTGACACCAGTCGCTGTTCTTGTAAAGCGAGAGGACAGAAATGTGTTTATGTTTTGTCATAAGAAGCAAAATTCTCACACCATTGTATGCATACACTGATGCATACACTGATGTATTTCCCAAGAAAAGGACAATTTTATTCACTAGTCAGATGTTCATATTTTAACAAATTGTTAACTTATGCATGCCTAACGCGTTAGACAAACGCAGAGATGATAACTACTGTTGATCTGACCAGAACGGAACACGACAATCCATGATTGGATTGGGTCAGTAATGGATTGGTCAGTACAGGCAAAGGTCAGCCGAGCCATCAAGGCTGATGGACTGGCGACCGTCGCCAGGAAATGTATGTTAACTCAATGTGCCGATTATGATCATGTATGATTAGTTGGTAAATCAATGTTGTGATTATGATGATGTAAAGTGGATATGAGGGACGAACGTCGGCGAGGGGAGTAATGCGGGGTTAGAGCGGGCGTCGTGCGGGCCAGAGGGCGGCCCAGGGCACGGTGGTGCTCGCTCTACTTTAGAACTAAGCTGGGTTGTGTTTCTCTGGCATGATGAAGCAGAGTGAAGTGACTATGTAACTGTATTTTATATTATATGTGTTCCACACAGAGGGGCAGAAATAAACACGACGTTCGACCCAGCAATGAAGTTCTGTTGAGTGAATCTGGATTCTGAGTGTTTTAAAACCAGTCCGTCGCCGTCCGCCTTGTCGTGTTGGCGTCATGGCCATCACGGGCTGACGCCTTTAAAAAATGATATTGTGATTTTCTCGGTTTATGTTTTCAGGATACTGACTTAACAACGTATTATTTTTCGTTTGTGTGCGATATGCATTTATTTTACATTGTTTCAAGTAAAATGTGAAATCTAGTCAGATTTGGTCATTCAGTTTTCAATCATAGCCCAAAGTACTTTTGAAATAACCTTCTTACTATCATTGTCTTATAATTTACGTTTTTTACGTTTTTGATTCAACAATGTGGTAGTTCTGTACACACAATTTCCAAAAGTAGAAAGACATTTTTTATGCTGTTATTGCAGCAGATACATTAAAAATATCTTTAGATACAATGATGTATCGATTCAAACACGGTTAGTAGCATAATATGTTGTGCTATATGGCTTACTTTGACTTAATTTTATTTTTATTATTTAAATGAGTAACGCATACAAGTCGGATCTGTTTGTTTAGTTTTTACTCATAGTCGTATAATTTGCTAAGCTATTTATTGTTATACTTGTGATTTTTATTAAAATTTTTAACTGAATATTTTTTGTTGTGATACTATACATTAATGTTAAAATAACTTTGATTCAATGCAAAATTTATGGAACAATAACGAAACCCTCTGAGTAGACCTATTCAAATGCTAATAAAGTTGGGGGATTTGGCTCAGGTGGTGATTATTGTCTTGGATTGTTGCAAATTCAGTTGTAATTAAGTCTCTCATATTATATTTTCGAATTCCTCACACCTGAAAAAACTAGGTTTTATAGACATCTAATAAATATTCTAGGCGAACTTTTTTGAAAGTTATGAGCCGACATATATTTTTCAAATTAGTATGGCAGACATTTTGGATTTCTGCACATTACTTGTGTTGGAAGTCTTTAATTTTTTTTTTTTAATACTTCAGACCTAAAAATTTGTGTGTGGACACCAGAATGAATTTTCTAGGTGCATTTTTTAAAAAAGTTATGAGCAGACATATATTGTTAATGTTAACGTGGCGGCCATCTTGGATTTCTGTACATTTTATTGCCTCAAGTTGTTTTATTTTTTTGAATACTCCATACCTAAAAACCTATGTGTAGACACCAGAATAAATCCTAGGTGTATTTTTTAAAAAAGTTATGAACAGACATAGATTTTTCAAGTTAGTGTGGCGGCCATCTTTGATTTATACACATTGCATTGCTTTTTTATTCCTCATACCTAAAAACCTTGTAAGTGCATTTCTTTGAAAGTTATGAGGAATCATGGATTTTTTAGATGTGCCTGACGGCCATTTTGAATTTTTGCTTCTTGTGACTTTAGGTCTAACTTTTAAAAAGTCTACCCTGGTTATTTTCATAGCCACATGACCCCGGTACATGAATGTAAAGTCAAACTCTCTGCCTCTTTCATTGTATACGGGGTCCTATGACAGAGTCTGGAGTAGGAGACCTGACATGAACATATAACCCTGTTATGGGTGAATATCGAGTCATGTGCTGTGATGTGTGCGTCGCAGTGTGCAAGTCCCACTATTTGAAGTAATTAAACGAACGCACTCCATACACCCTTGAGCATTGTAAGCAGAATTATTACATTTATTAAAAAAATTCTGTCGATATAGTTGGTCTGGCCACTGCGACCCCCCAACCTCAAGAGACTGCAAACGGCGTATACCTTTTTTTTAATAAATGTTAAAACAAGGTTTAATCCGACACGAAATTAAAATGAGCGATCTAGTTTTTATTCAATTTTACCGTGTGGGTACATCGAAATAGAATCGATATTGATGGTATCTAATGGTTTTAAACAACAAATTATTTGTATATTTTCACACAGGACGTCCGGTTTTTCTGTTCGTGTTGGTGAACATAATCTATACGATGATCCTGGTGACGAGCCTTACGATGCTACCATCCCGGTGTCTGACATCATTATACACGAGGCCTATGACGGTGATAACATGGATAACGACCTGGCCCTACTGAGGCTGGCCTACCCCGTCACCTTCAGTGCTCACGTACAGCCTGTATGCCTGGACGGATCACCTGAACCAACAGGACATCAGATGTGTGTGGCCACGGGATGGGGTACAACGATCCAAGGTGAGTTACCAACACCAGATGTAGATTACACGTTGTTTCATGTTGGATCAGTCAGCAATGCCAGTGTCGCATTTGTTCGGCTTAATCCACTCGCCGCCGGTCACTATTATACTCGATTTTTCATTTTGTATTAGCCCATTAAATACCACCTTTTGAGCATGTTGAAGGGAAAACGTGAACAATCGGCACGATTAGAAAAAAAATTACCCTCCATTTGGAAAAATCTGATAATTTCCACTCACTTGAATTGCGGGAAAATTCTAATTAAATAATTTGGCGGTAAGAGGATTAAGTAGATCCCAATCAAAGACAGCAGATTCAGATTTAAATATAATTGGAAAAACATCTTAGTAAAGTGGATGGCAAATTTGAAAAAAAGTTTTATGTAAGCTAAGCTTAAAATAGTTAATAGAACAACGTAAAAATCCAAATCTTCCCACACAACAATACAAGGCTATTAAACTACTCTTATTCTTCCAGACAAAATTATATATAAACCGGAGAATAAGAGGTCGGTTATAGTAATATTGGATTAGGTGGATAATGTCGGGGAAGCCCAGAGTCCCACTTCAAAACCCAATCCATTTTTAAAAAGAAATTCTGCTTCCTCCTCTGGTTTATCACAATGTGGCAGGCTGTGGATCTGTGAGCCACAATTTGATAGCTGGAGCACAGGCCTGACTTGACTATAGATGTCAGGCTGAGTAAGGATCTAGAGGCCATCCCACAAGAATCTCAAAATTAAGATTATCTTAACTTATCTTATTTTCATCTTAACTTTTCTAATGGGAATGAGAGAAAGTTAGGATCTTTTAATTTTACGATTCTTAGTGAGATGGGTCTTTGGATTGTATGGCACAAGTCACAGTTTTGAATGAATCTACTCAACATGCTTAACCTTTTCACTACCATACATGACGGAAATTTCCGTCGTCATTCGTCAATGAACGTAACCATAAAATGACACAAATTTTCGTCAAATATATACTACATTTATGTATTTTTCGTCATTTGAAGCTGGAAATTGCGTTAGCAATTCCAGCTTCAAATGACGAAAAATAGAACTCCTACACCAGTATATCTGGATCCTGGCATGCACCCCGGCCTGGAAGTCAAAGGGTTAAGGGCCACAAAGTAGGCCCGGCCCATGATTGGATGGATCGATCATTGTTAATATATTGTTACTGGGATTTTTGTAGGTGGATCTACCGTTGCTAAGTTACGACAAATAGTGTTATGGGAGGATTTTGACTGCGGCTCTTACCAGGACGACCGGATAACAGAGAACATGCTCTGTGCCGGCCAAACAGGAAAAGACTCTTGTCAGGTAAGATGTAAACACCTAGAACACTATGTTGTCCCATTATTATGCATACTTAATCCTTGAACCGCCGGTGCCGCATTTATTCGGGTTTTCATTTTTTATTAGCACATTAAGTACCACATTTTAAATATGTTGAAGATAAAATGTGACATCAACCAGCAAGATTTGAAAAGAATTTACCTCCATTTTGTCAAATCTGAATAATTTTCACTCACTTCAAGTTGTGGATCGCGTCAGCGAGACACAACTTCAAGTGGGTGAAAATTCAAATTGAATAGTTTGGCGGTTAAAGGGTTAATTACAATTATTTAGAAATAATGATATTGATTAAAATTACGCACGTGATCATTAACAAAATGCAGGGCCAATAAACTCTGATAACTTGTCAAGATACTTGTACATCGTGTACATTCACTAACTTCAGATTTAAATCACATTACCAGTTTTCAGGGATGATTGTTCATGTTTTTTTTTAATGTTTGTGTTGTAATTGCCGCTTATCAATCTTTTCTCTCAGCTGATTTGTGCATGGTAGATAGATAGATAGATATGTATTGAAGACGGTAAGTCTATGCAGACTTATGCATCATTAAACTGAGCATATGTACGTGACTATATACAACATGATTAGTTCGGTAAAAAATGCATGCTAAGCTAACTTAAACATGTTAAAATCTAACGACATTATATACTAAAACAAGCACAGGTTAAATAAAATATGCATCAGAACTATTTAAAACAACCTACAGTTAAACATCATTGTCATGATATTTTTATGTTTCACGCACCCAAACCCTCTGGAAAGCGTAGAAACCGAGTAATTACATAATGAATGAGAGTATGTAAAAATAATTACATAATGAGTGAGAGTATGTATAAAGAAGAAAAGAATAATATTAGTTACATTTAACATGTTTTAAAAACAATCTAAAAAAGGCATTGACTGACGTAAGCTCGAAACACTAAGAACACGTACCGGTACGCTAGATTCAATGTGCAATGCTCACTGATGACGGAACCAGTTATATTATAGAAATGTTTAGTTTTTATACAAACATGTTCCAGAACTATTGACGACCAAAAATAAACCCATTTGGAATAAAACAAATAATCAGTTATTACACTCCACCTCAACCCCCCAAAAAATAGATACGAGGCAAGGCCTAATTACAAGCCTAATACTGTGGTATCTGATCACTGCAAGATTAGGGTTTCTCGGTTGCAGTGTTTTCGATTACTCTCAGACAGTTTCTTGCTCTGCAGAGCCTTGGGGGAAATAACCAAGTCGAGTATTAACTTGGCATGAACGAGAAATAATATGTTCGGGTGAGAGGTAAGTCCACTGTTTGTAGCAAGCTGTTTGTAGTCCCTAGCTATCTGCTGATGGTTTTGATGGTTTTGTATTTATTTACAGGGCAATTATGGTGGGCCGCTGGGGTGTGCTTATGGTTCTGATGTATTTATTTACAGGGCGACTCTGGTGGGTCGCTGGTGGGTGCTTATGGTTCTGATGTATTTATTTACAGGGTGACTCTGGTGGGCCGCTGGGGTGTGTTTTTGGTTCTGATGTATTTATTTACAGGGCGACTCTGGTGGACCGCTGGGGTGTGCTTATGGTTCTGATGTATTTATTTACAGGGCGACTCTGGTGGACCGCTGGGTGTGCTTATGGTTCTGATGTATTTATTTACAGGGCGACTCTGGTGGGCCGCTGGGGTGTGCTTATGGTTCAGATGTATATATTCACAGGGTGACTCTGGTGGGCCACTGGTGTGTGCTGATGGTTCTGGTCTTCTGTTTACAGGGTGACTCAGGTGGGCCGTTTGTGTGTGCTGATGGTACTGATGAGGATCCGGTGTTCTATCAGCGTGGTGTAACCAGCTGGGGATATGGCTGTGCCATGGAGGATTTCCCTGGAGTGTATACCAGGGTGGGCAGATACAAGGACTGGATATCCAACAAGATGGCAGGTCAGACTATCCCTCGTCTTCAGCTCTCTATAATTATTAGAGCTGGCCGGCTTTTTTGCCTGAGTTTGTGTCCTATTTAGGGGAAACATAGGTACGTGTGGGAAATAGTTGACATTACTGTACACCAGTCCTTATGAATATGTCGAATATAACGTTTCTTTTGTCTTCAACAAGTGTTCATAAATAATAATATTCACGATATTCACGATATTTGTGGTTAAAAGCTTAAAGGGTTTTTGTTGGAATAATGTTGGCCCAGCGTCGCAGACGGTGGCTCAACATTACATCAGCATTGGGCCAATGTATCGTGTTATCTGGTGTTTCTGGCACCGGGACTTTAAAAAGTCACCAGCATAATGCAGCAGTCAGAAAAGACTGTACAATCACTCAATGCTATTTCATAGACGGGCCAGCGTCGAAGACTGTGGGTCAACATTGAAACAGTATTGGTTGAATGACACGTGTTTGCGCTAAGTATACAACAGACCCGGTGATAGATTAGTGCTGAGTCAGCGTCGTAGACGATTGACCGGCATTGAATCAGCAATGGGCTGCAACGCTGGCTCAACATTGAGCCGGGATTTGGTGGGTAGGCCTACATCCTCTGTATCAGGTAGGCTACATCGTATAGGCAAGTATTGAATGAATGTTGACCAGCGCCGGCGATGGTGGTGGAAGTAATAAACGTCGAAGACATTTAGGATTCTGACCCATGAGGAAGACCAACACACTGATTTTTGTCTATAGCACTCAAGCTGCCTTAGGCCGGGCTGGGAACTCCTTTTCTAGTTTAATTTAAATAAATAAAGTCACAATCACGACTATATATATATAGCAACTTTTGTAGCATGCCTTCAGTCATGTTAATAAGCAAGATTTAATAATATTTTAAGTCTCCTATTTCACCTATTTTACATATCTCTGACATTCTACTTGCTTTAAACTGTGCATTTTGTCAGCAGTAGACCATTTCAGGTGGGCGAAAATGTCAACTAGATAACTTGGATAACTGTTAATCATGGTAATTAATAAGTTAACGCCAAGTTATATGACTAAACGGTATGTATGTTTTTCAGAATTAACCAGAAGAGGACTTCCTGCACCTTCATTGGGTTTACGTGAAGGTTAGTTTAGAGTGAAGCTCGTATTGCCTCTTGTTTAAATGATCCTTGGGGTAGTTTGTCGTCTAACATTATTCAATAGCCTCCAACGCCCGACGTTTGTCACCTTTGTCCTCGATAATTTATATCCATATACAGAATTATTTAAATTTATAACGTGTAATATTTGCTTTTCTGTTGTTTCGCGTTTTAAATATTTACATCGCAACATAGGCCTAACCATTTGTTTTGTACTTTTAGTGCACACTGCAGTTACACATGACAAGAGATCTGATGGTGGTTAGTTCTTCTTAATCAACATATTAATTTTTGGTATTTTATATCGTGATGTTAGCTGAGTATAGGCCTCCAAGTGAACCTTAGCAAAAAGTTATGTTCTGGCACGAATGAAAAGTCTGTGGATAGTAATAAATAAAAATGATAGAATGTAGGCTGAAAGACTTCTGCAAGCTCTTTATCCTACATGATCTCGTAAAACCTTGAGCGTCACGTCATTACATAATACAGCTTCAATATGTGTTCAAACTTCGATTGCTGACAACTGTTGAATACAAAATATAATTCTAGCTGGTGAATCTTCGTCTTACGTGTAGTAAGTCACTGTATCTCGGACACAATGACACAAATTATTCTAATTGTAGTGTGTGGCGTGTCGGAGTACCCAGGCGTGTTTAACACCGATGTTGGAGTGTCCACCATAGCGGCCCCTGACTCCTGGCCATGGCAGGTGTCTGTGCAGCAGATAACTACAGACGGCTGGATACACGTCTGTGGTGGTGTCCTAATCCATAGATACTGGGTCATCACAGCTGCCGTGTGTGTGTAAGTACCCAACAAAGACGATATGTTACTGTTGGACCAACGTCACAGTGACCCAACATTGGGTGACCGTCTCTTAGTTATTGATGGGGACGTATCAGTGACTCTCATCCTGGCAAAGAAACAACGTTTGACAGATTTTTACCCTTTAACAGCCGGTTCCGATTATATTAGTTATCATTTTTATTAGCACATAAATACCGGCTTTTGAGCTTGGTAGAGATAGACTGTGAGATCAATCAACACAATTTCAAAATTGTTGCCCTCTCTTTTGTCAAATCTGAGCAATTTTCACTCACTTGAAGTTGTGGATCGCGTCAGCGAGACACAACTTTAAGTGGGTGGAGATAATTTGGCAAATAAGCTGTTAATACTGAGCCAGCGTCGTCGTCTATGTAGGTGAACTAAACTACAAAAAAAAACGAAGAAAAGATTACTTTGCATTTAAAATATTTAATACCACCCATCTCAATTTAATATGGTCCCTGCAAATAGTTTTAATAATATTTGTATTGAAAGCATAGTATTATGCTAGGGGTCTATAGTGAAAAAATGTTATATATTTATCTACTTTTAAAAATGTAGATTTCAGAAAGATATTTTAAACGCTATCAAGACTATTTTCGCTACTAGATTTGGGAATTGATTCCTACCATGGGACAATACAATTTATGAGTAAGTAACTTTTGTTTTGTAAGTTGACATAATGCACTATGGCACTTCTTCTCAATTATCCAGTAATCGGCGACATTGAACTTGTGGAGGCTGAATGTTGGGAAAGCGTTGAGACGGTGGTCACCATTGGACAGATATGTCTCCGTGTTTAATGGGTGCCTTGTGACATACCCCCTTCCCCCCTATGGAAGCTCAATAAGGGTCATCGTGTCCGACGCTGTCCCAACAGGTTCAATGTCTCCACAGGCTCAATGTCGCGCGTTTAACCCTCCAAGCCCTCACGATGCATTAAAGCATCATTTTACATCCCTGAAAACAGACTTAATTTTCATACAATCAAGGGTTTTAGAACGAAAATGTCCATGCAACTGGTTGACCAGAACATGGTGATTTTCTTTCATTTTTAAACCACATCAAATCATCTTCATCCACTACAAGTCGGGAATTGCTGTCGCAATTCCCGACTTGTAGTGGATGAAGATGACAATGATAAATTCAGGCTTGAAAGGTTTAATGGATATAAGTGATAAACCGTGACAGGGTTCATTACCAGTGCTATCTGATATTCGCATGGATATATTTTTTACCTATACAGTGAGGACATTGAAAACGATGCGATTGGAGTAACAGTGGGCTATGCGCCAACTAGAGGTCGTACGTTCCGGGTAGAGGTTACGAAGATTCATCCAGACTTTGATGTGGAAACTCTCAAGTCCAACGTGGCTTTGCTGCACCTGCAGACACCAGCCGACGACGTGGATGTTGTCTGCCTCCCGGAAGCTGGCCACGGACCTCACTTCCTGGAGCAGTGCATCTCCACCGGATGGGGAACACTCTCTACTGGTATACTGAGTATTTTATCTATTTATCTATTGTCTATCAGCCGATTAAATCACTGAATAAATCAATGAATAAATCATTGATTAAATCACTGTTATTGGGAATAAAATGTCAAGATTTGTAAAATTCGGTCACAAATTAAACAATAATAAGTAATTTCCAACCACTTGAGGTTGTGGATCGCGGTAGCGATCCACAACCTCAAGTGGTTGAAAATTTATATAAATGAACAGGATTAGAGTTCATAGACAGGAGCCGATGTAATATTTTCACTGCAATAACCAATTTTTGACGTCAAAAGTGGGTTGCTGCACAAAAAGCTTTACAATATGTATAACTGTCGTGAATCATTTATGATACTAATTAGCGTTTTTAAACTACATCACCCGCGACTCACCCGCAATGACACCATGTAAACATTTAAAAGCTTTGTAGTATACCTCGCAAAAAATACTGTCCTCACTCATAAGATGTATCTGAGGTTTTAAAAATCACCGATTTCATTAATCGTGCAAATTTGCGTCCCTGTGAAGACCTGGTTAACATAAAAGAACATGTTTTATTAGTTTTGCGAGTTCCCCTTCCATAAGAAAAATTGACAAAACTTTGTGTACGGCAATGAATATTAACACCTGTCCTGCTGTATGTTTTGTAAAAAGTATGTTTTTTCTTTTAAAACTGGAAACGGCAATTCCACCTTCAAATGACGAGAAATATTTTTCTTTATTAACCATAATTATATCCCTATTAAACTGAATTACGTGTATTTGAGTAACTGAGTTTTTGTTTCATGTGTTTGATTGTGTATTTTAGGCGGAGCTGTTGGTACACAGCCTGCTGACATGTTATCACAGATTACGGTACCTGTTCTCTGGCACCGTCATTGCCTGTACATGTATGGTAGTGACGCTTTAGACTCCAGTATGCTATGTGCCGGTCTGCCCGAGGGAGGAGAGGGTTTATCTGGAGAGCCACCTCACCTGTGCACAGTAAGACTCGACATACATATCATAAACTCGGATAATCTGATAATGATTTTTGCTCTTAAATCGTATTTTACTTCAAATAGCTAATAAATCATATTAACCACGAAATCAAATGGGTCCGAAATCAAATGGGTGTACTATGGGGGATTAATTATTGATTTTCACTTTCACCTTTGTAAGATCGTTTAACTCTTTCAGCGCGAGATCGACTTTAGACGTCAGAACCTGGCGTCAATAGAAGTCAGATTCTGACGTCTAAAGTCGATCCCTTGAAGAATATTTTAAAATCGAAAATACCCCCTCGGTCTCTTGCTTATACAAACATATTTCCGCGTTATAAGTGTTAATGTGCCGACTGTTGTGCTTACAGGGTGATGTAGGAGGTCCATTGATGTGTGAGAATGGGAACTCCTGGGTTTTACAAGGACTCAGTAGCTGGGGATTTGGATGTGATGAGAAGTTCAAACCTGGAGTTTACACTAAAGTCAGCCACTTCACAACCTGGATAAACTCCACTATACACCATTAACGACTGGGAGAGAGAATAATTAACTCCTGCTCACCCAACAAATAAGAGACGTTGAACCAATGTTGATATAGTGCTGTGCCAGTGTCGCATGCCGTGGCTCAACATCAACCCAACATTGGTTATACGTATTATTTGTTGGTAGAATTTTTTTTATAATTCCAGTTGACAGTGTCAACTGATATCTGACTTTGTAAGTCCCTTATTGTATAATAAATTAGATTGCGTTTTTCATGTTTGTTGAAACTAACGTTACACATTCTTTATTTGTTTTGTTTTGTTAATGATTGAATGCACACAAACAAATTTATCATGGTATGGCGCTATGTCAAATGCATTGTATTATTATTATTAAAATGGTTATCTTAAATAATATGATTTATTCAATTGCTTCAAAAGTACTAAGATCAGGGAGGGGGATAACTAACGCTGTAATTGCCAGTATTATGCCGGTAATGATTCAATGTGGAGTATGTGGACCCAAATTAAACTGACATAGCCGATGCTTATCGCTCATTGGTATGGCTTTGGTCTCTTAGATGTTAGTATTTCGATATTTCACAATCATAGATATAATCAAAACCTCGAAATATAGTATTTCAATTGGCTGACTGTTCTATTTTGGGACACGCAGGGACTATACCGGGAACAGTTTTTAATTGCTACTCTTGAAAACAATGTCTCCCTCTCCCATACTTCACTCTATTAGATTGCTAGATGAAAAGTCGAGGCTGTTGAGTTTCACAGAATGCAAGATCTATGTATGCATGACTTAACCAAACAACGAACTAGAATTTTAATGGTGCCATTATACAATTTTGAAAAAACATGTTCAAGAAGTTTTGTCCGTTTGGATGGAAATTTAGAAATTGATCTCCCGGTATGAAGCACATTGCTGTCCATGGTATGATCAAACTATGGCTGGCGCCGGGTTTAACCAACACATTGACCTTTAAATCGCTACATTGCATTTAAATTTTGTCTTACCAATTTTTTGTGCAACTTCAATTGGGCAAGAATGATTCGCATTTGTTTAGCTTGAGACAAATTGTTTGTAAATTTTGTGTTTAAAACACATTTGGTTCCCAATCACCATGATCCCTGCGATTTAAATGGCAAATAAAACTGATTAAAAATGAAGATTCGTACTTCCAATTAACCCTTTCAGTCCGGACAGTTTTTATACCTCGAATCTGACTACTGTGGACGTCAGATTTTGACGTATAAATACGGTCCACGCATTGTAAGAATTACAATATTTCTAATAGTCGTACACCCATTATATAGGTATTCAAATGAATCGAGAAAGAGTTGACAAAGACATTTATGATGATTTCAAATTGAAAAAGCCCTCTGATCTCCATGGTTCATAAAACTAATCCGGCGTTGTGAGTGTTAATCAAGTCTATAGTCGTTTTGTGTCTTTATATTTGTTGTTCACCAAGATAAATAAATGAGAAATCAGCATTACATTTGCTAGATAACGCTTCGATTTAAATTGTGTGTATTTGAAATGTGTGGGTCGTGGTAGCGAGATTATAGTGGCACTATAGAATTCCGATGGTGCTATGATACAATTTTGAAAAAAACGGTTCAAGGCGTCTTGCCCGTTTTGACGGAGTAACATTCAATTGGGGCCTTGTCTTCTTTCTCCCGGTATAAAGCACACTACAGTTCAAGGTATGATCAGTCTATCGGCTCTCGCCAGTTTTAGCCAACACACTAAACAGTTACCCGTAATTAACCCTCCCAAGTTCTAATCACGCCTGTAGCCGTTTTTGACCTTTATATTTTGTTTTTCGTAAAGATCATTCGAATGAGAAAGCGGCATTAAATTTACTAGATCACGAATATTTTGCTTCAAATTGTGTATATATTTAATATTTGTGGGTCGTGGTAGCGAGATTCAAGTGGGTAAGGACATAATTATAATCATTTATTATAATATTATTCTGCGCTTTAACCTTTCACACTCTACTCTCAATATGTTCGGGATAGGAATATGTCTGTCGGCACTCCACACCCGAATATATTCGGAAGAAAACCATGAAGTTTCTCGCAAAAAATAATCGAGTGGAAAGGGTTGAGGGTTAACCCTTGTCCTGCTGAATTGTTTCAATTGTATTTTTTGTCATTTGAAGCTGGAATTGCTAACGCAATTTCCAGCTTCAAATGACGAAAAATATTACTATTTATGAAAAATAGACATGTCTAAAATCAAATTATTGGATCAACTAAGCATCTACTAAAAATTATTTTATCAAAATTAAGTGATATATTTATTGATCTAAAACATCTTTAACCCCGTATATATCCGGGCATAGCAGGACAAGGGTTAAAAACTCATTGAAATCTGTGGGAGGAGAACAGCTCAAATATATTTAGTATTGGAATGCTCGGTGATTAGGTACCAGCATAAACATTTTGGATCATATGTTCATGAAAATGCGATCCCTATCTACTAAACTACTTACCATTTTATATTGTAACCGCTCCAGGGGGGAATGCTAATTGCGAGTGCCTCTTATTACCAGGGAAGTGTTGCCGACTACCCAGCAAACACAAAATATTTGTATAGCGTTTATACAATGTTGGACCAACGTCGAAGACGTTGGGCCGACGTTGTATAAATGCTATACAAATACTTTGTGTTTACTGGGTATCCTATGCTCCCATTGCCGAACTAGATACCGTTCCGCTAACATGGCTAAGCTTGTATACACATTTTCAAGCCAGTTTCGAAGAAATTTCACTAAAAATAATTGTGGTGGATATGAAATTAATTAGATACCTACATTTGGGCACAAGTCTAGCTTGCCTGGTGAGCCCGGCCAATTTTATTTTTGGCCGGGTATAGGCCAAGGTTCTTAGTCACGTGACCTTCATGCCTGTGCTATTGAGGCCGGTGAATAATTTTCTGGGTCAAGTCATAGGAAATGCGTCAGAGGGGAAATACAATACTGTGAACAACTCTTCATCCCGGGAAGTGACCTTTCAAAAATGCCTGAATTCGGAGTTTACCCTATTTTCATCTAAAAATAGAAACAAGTCGCAAACATTCGCCACTGGGGCATACCAGAGGCTACATGAAGCTCGGCCACGCCGCGTAGTGTGGTCTGGGAACCAGAGTAAAGTCTAGCTCACGTTATGTGAAGCTAAAATGGATTTCGTAATAGGTCTATATGCTAGCAAATGCTTCGCGAATATTCGCCACACAATCGGCAAGTTAGTCGCTATATATGATATGTGTTTATTCATTCATTCAGCATAGACCATTGGAGGGTGAGCAGTACAAATTTATGATAATTAAACATTTTCTCTTTGCTATCCGATATGTACAAAAGCAGCAAGCTTGATGATTACTACTTTACGCTGGGATGACATTAACTCAACAAATTTGTGCATTGATGGTCTTTCCCAATGGTACTGTGCAATACATTTTGAGCGTAAATATTGGTGCTTAGTGCATTGGAGAAGAAAATGATATTAGTCTCCCAAAACTTCACATGTGCTACATAGACGTTCATTATAAGGTTTAGGTTGAAACCATTTACCACGGACAACGGGTAGATTGTGATTTTTTGTGACAAATTTTAAAAAGGAATATCGATAGCAAGGCTTAGTTATACTATTTATGAATTGACTATAAAATGGCTTGAGTTTATATGTTCTGTACAAAATTCCATCATTGCTGTTCGAAACTGCTTTATTCCACTCTGTAATATGGTTATCTTGCAATCTTTGTTTTAATACATGTACAAATAATTTCACATTCACAACACCTTGGTCATACCATACAAAATTTAGGCCAAGACTGAACAGTAGAGATTTAATTGTAGCTGTCCAACCATTCAATGAAATGCCATTTTCACAATGTCGGTACGTACTTTGGTACATATTATACACTAGCGTATTGTGCTTGCCCATAATTGTCTTCAACCAATATCTAATAATTCTCAATTTACAATTAACATTCAGTGGGTATCTTCCCAATTCACCATATATAAAATAATTAGCCGTATTTCTTTTTAAGTGCAAAATTTTCTTGCAAAACGATAAATTAACCTTTTCAATATCAAGAAAAAAATGAAATAAATCGGGCTTTAGGCCACCTTTGTGCACATATAGGCTAAACTGGGCCAGGAGAACCTCCTGAGGATGGTGAGATGATTGAGATGACACTGTCCTTCAGACACAGGATTCGAAATTCGAGCCCTGGCGGTCTGAGGCCGAGCACGCTACCTCTCGGTCACGGAGGCTCCCCACAATACTAACTTCAATATCAAGAGCGTTATGAAATCCCCAGATTTCACTTTCATACAATAAAACGGGAATCACCAATTTATCAAAAAGGGTACAAAGGAAACTTGGTTCTGGTGCATATAATTCATTAACAAATGAAATGAATCGGGCTTTAGGCCACCTTTGTGCACATATAGGCTAAACTGGGCCAGGAGAACCTCCTGAGGATGGTGAGATGATTGAGATGACACTGTCCTCCAGACACAGGATTCGAAATTCGAGCCCTGGCGGTCTGAGGCCGAGCACGCTACCTCTCGGTCACGGAGGCTCCCCACAATACTAACTTTCCCACGTGGATGGGGAAGAAACAATTTTGTTTCTTTCAAACCGCCGAGACCGGGAACCGAACCCCGGACTCTGGCGTGAAAGGCAGCGGTGCTAACCACTACCCTAGGGCCCCCGCCCAATTCATTGACAGAGCGTAACAGTTTAAACATAGCTCTTAAACCGCGATCTGCTAAATTAGACTGTGTTTACCTCTACTGCTCAATGTACGGCCCAAATAGGAAATTTTATCTAATAAATTCAATCTTCTGTCACCGAAAAATAAATGGTCATGCTGTGTTACAGCCCATTTTTTCTGTGTTTATAGTTAATTTCCATCTATGATAATAATCATACAAAATATCTAGCCCAACCTGTAAATCATCTCTAGTTTCTGATTCAAATATATCACTTAATATACCTTGGTGCTTTACACTAGCAGTCGTTTCTTCATACATGTGTTTTATAATATCATACATATTGCCTCTTATTCCACTTTTCAATAATTTAAACCATAAACAATCTCTATTCAAGTAATCAAACGCTTTTCGAAAATCAATGAAAGCACAATACACCCTTTTCCCCTGTTTTGATGAATAATCTACAATGGATTGAATAATAAAAATGTTATCAATTGTTCCCCTCCCCTTTCGAAAACCTGCTTGAGAATAAGAAATTATATCATAAGTATCGGACCAGAAAGTAAGTCTATTATTCAGAACTTTGGTGAACAGTTTCCCCAGTGTACTCAACAGGGTTATTCCACGAAAATTATTAACATGACTCCTATCTCCATTTTTATAAATTGGTATTATCACTTCATTTTTCCGAGCCGAAGGAAAATGTGCTGAAAAGAAAATTAAATTAAATAGTACTGTTAGTTTTGGTAATAAACTAACGATTCCAAATACATCTAATTCATTTATAAGCATATCACCACCACAAGCTTGACCAGTTTTGAGCTCTTTTATCGCCTTCTGCACTTCTGCGTCTGAAATGGGATTGTTCAATTCATTGTATTGTGTTTGTAATATACCATTGTTATACTGCCGCATATATTCATAAATATCACCATCAACTATATAATCTACATTGTCTGGATTAGAGAGCTTTTTAAAATATTCAAAAAAATCATTTGGTGAAATTACACTATTGTTATTCTGTTTCTGTGGTCTTACTAAGTTCCAAAATTATTTACTGTTAGATGCCATACTGTTTTTCAGCTCATATGTAAATTGTTTGTCATAATCTGACTTACATTGTCTGACTTTAGCATTGTATTTAGAACGCATATAAACCATATCTTTTCTGTTATTTTCATCATCAGTATTCTCTCTGCTAATATTCAGGAGTCGGTAGTATTCGGTACGGAGCTCAAGGCAATCATCATTCATCCAAGCAGGATGACATTTATTCGGCTGAATATGATTAGCAGTTTTAATATATTTGCTGAATAAAGGGTCCAAAATTATTTACTGTTAGATGCCATACTGTTTTTCAGCTCATATGTAAATTGTTTGTCATAATCTGACTTACATTGTCTGACTTTAGCATTGTATTTAGAACGCATATAAACCATATCTTTTCTGCTATTTTCATCATCAGTATTCTCTCTGCTAATATTCAGGAGTCGGTAGTATTCGGTACGGAGCTCAAGGCAATCATCATTCATCCAAGCAGGATGACATTTATTCGGCTGAATATGATTAGCAGTTTTAATATATTTGCTGAATAAAGGGTCTGCGACGTTGTGCAACGCAGAGGTAAAATCATTAACTAAATTGTCAATTACGTCACCATCAACATGATCAACATTGTCAGACACAGATTGAAAGATATTCACAAATACATCATATGCCTTAGCTAATTCGTCAACAGTGGCTGAAAACTAGTCACCGAGAATTCGCTAAATACATTCGCAAAAGTGTCTGCCGAAAGCTCATTGTCACGTAAAATGTAGATGCATATGAATACTCGGCGAACTACTCGCCGTGCAATTGCAAGCTGGCTACTTTTGGCGAAATTCATGCTAAATTTGTGGAATTTCCCAAATCTGTTCAACTACCCCTAGTTTCCCCAAACGTTGTCCTCTTTTGCCAAACGAAGTTTTAGAATTGTTAACACGACTCTTCAGAGACCTTAACGTTACGACCACACATCTCCTGACATTTGCGGATTTCGTAAATATTAGACAAGTTATTCGCCAGCTTTGCCAATGTACGCCACTGTACACCAGGTTGTCGCCAAAAACGTGAAATTGGCAAACAGTTAGGGGATATTTAGCAATTAATCTGGGAATCAGGCGTTTGATGGGCACAAATTAGGGACTATCAGGGGAACGTTTTCGCCGAATTATCACCGAATATTGACGTAACAATTGCCACATTCGCCATTTCTTCACAAAACGGGTGCAAAACAATTTCCAATTCGCCGTTTGATCGATCTCCAAACAATCACCATTCCATCGACAAATGATTGCAGAATTCGCCACGTATTCACAGATGATTCTGTCCATTTGTTAGTACCTAATAGTCGCTATTTAATCGTCAACTGTTCGCAATTTGTAGTCGCACCAAATTTAGTTAATCGCGAACAGTCGTGAAAAATTTGTCGCCAAAAATTTGACGAATTTTTGGGGCCAAAGATTCGCTAATTTCGCCAATTGATCGCGTTTGGTGAGATCCCTAATTAATTTCATTGAAATAAGTCACTATCAGCTAATTTATATACTTTAGAATGTCAAGTAAAGGTTCACAAAATGGGACATGAACCTTTTCTATTGACCTTTTTAACCCTTTAACCGCCGGTGCCGCATATATTCGGGTTCTCATTTTTATTAGCACATAAAGTACCACCTTTTAAACATGTTAAAGATAAAATTTGACATTATTCAGCAATATTTGAAAACAGTTGACCTCTATTTTGTCAAATCTGAATAATTTTCACTCACTTGAAGTTGTCTATCGCGTCAGCGAGACACAACTTCAAGTGGGTGAAAATTGAGATTGAATAATTTGGCGGTTAAAGGGTTAAATATGCTCAAGGGAAAGGTTAGTTAGCAGAAATATACAGTAATTTAACATATTTTAATCAATTAGTAGACCACTTGGGAAATATATCCACAAAGACATAAATTCCAAAATACAAAAACAATTTAAAATTCCATAACATAATAATTTGAGAGAACACAGCAGTAACTGATTAACTGAATTATTTAATACTTTTTTCACATTTATATTTAAGCAAGTATATTAGACCGCATAATACAAGCTTATATACAAACATTAATATAGATGTTTTTCAATGTATTTATATTATGCATTTTTTGTCATTGTTCTTACTTTTTTTCCTCTACATCAGTATATTATTATCATTATTTGAACAAAACTCACCCCTGGTTTTATCTGTTGTTCGCTTATTCTAAACTTAGACAACATTTTTTTACACACACTAAAGTGCAATGGCATTTAGATATCTTAGTATCTCATTTTCAACATCATAATTATATTGAACTACTGGATGGCCTATTAAATTGAGTAGATTCAAATAACCACTATGGATCTAGTTGACATTAATACGTCGGTCTGAGGATGTAATGCCCCGAGTTGCGATAGTTTTCAGTTAAAAAAAATGATCCATTGACAAATGAAGGGAATGGGTGCAGAATTAATCCCCCAGTCAGTGACAATTCCACCCTGTTTGATGAGACATAGGCCTACCTACATTCATCATTATCAAAGTGTCCATGTAGTAGCGATAGACAGATAATACATCAGTCCACGGGGTTTTCCTTCTCCTTATTCTTATTACGCCGTCTCTACATCTCGCCGGGGCCGACGGTGGAGTCATGGTGGTTTCTGTAAATGGTACATTTGGTGACGTGGTCTGATCTAGAGTCATTGTTGATCCAGACGGTGACGATGTGTGATCAGAGGTGGATACCCTCTTGTCGAATTGTGATGTTATTGTTGACGTCTGCCATAACGTACTGGTCAGTAGAGGGTTGGTTCTGGTATTGGCCATCAAGGACGACGTAAACCACGTTAAGCTAGCCGGCGGTGACGGCGGAGTATCAGCTCCTGATCTCATTAAGGATGTACTCGGTCCATATGTGGATGATTTGCTTGGTAGAGTGGCTTTCTGGGCGTTCTGTAGTCCGCAAAATAATAAAGTGCTGTTTGATGGAGTTGATTTCTGGTCACAGTCCTCATTGTCGAAGCAAACTGCTGATTCTCCCGATAGAGAAGAAGGACTGGAACACAATGTCTTCTCTAGCTGTGTTAGGTTTCCAATCTGTCTCAACCACTCCAGGGCACAATTACACAACAGAGGGTTCTCACTGATGTCAAACTCGTTGATGGTTGTAACTTCTTGCAATATGTTAGAATTAATAGTTTCGATACGATTTCTTGCCACTGTTAAATATTGAATACTGTCCAGCCCGAGAAACACATCTCCATTGTTTAAATCGCCCAATACGTTATCATGCATTAACAGATTCAACACTTTCTTCATGGAAATAAATGATTTATCGTCGATTTTCTTGACCTTGTTGTGTGACAAATCTAGGTATTGTAGAGAGTATGATGACCCAAAAGTATATCTGCTGATTTCCTCTATTCGATTGAACTGTAAGTGAAGGTTTGTCAGCCGGTACATGTCGCTGAATGTGTTGTCAGGTAGGTTAGCCAGTAGGTTATCATTCAAGTAAAAGTACATAAGGTTACTAAGACCATCCAGCATGCCATCCCCCAGGACACTCACTCTATTATTAGACAGCTCTAGTGTCTGTAAATCAGGAGTCGAGAGGAAATATTTTCTCGGCCATGTTTGCAGTTTATTATCCCGTAGATCTAAGTAATAGAGCTTGCTCAATCCTTTCAATGAATCCGGTGCTACTTGTTGAATGATATTACTGCCCAGGTCCAGCTGTTCAAGGCCTGTCAGCTCGCTCAGTGCGTTATCTGTCAATATTTCAAATGAATTGTTAGCTAAATCCAAGGTCAATAGGCCACTTAGGCCTGTAAATACTCCATAGTTGAGGCTGGATATTAAATTATCACTCATTTTTAAGTATCTTAGCTTCTGCAGTCCACTGAATGAATTATCGGTCAATGACACAATCATATTATGTGACATATCAAGATACTGTAGCGAATCTAGCCCTCTAAACTCACTGTGGTGTATCTCTGTCAGCAAGTTATGGTGGATGTACAACTTTTTAAGAAGTGATAAATTTTCAAAATGGCTTCCGCTCAAAAGGGAAAGTTTATTTTGAGATATGTCCAAGTATTTTATGTTGACTAACGAGGAGAACAGACCTTCAGGAAGAACTTTTAGATTGTTTCCAGATAAGTACAGTGTCTTCAGTGTTGGTATTGGTGTAAATATGTCAGGATGTAGATTGTCCAATAAGTTGTCAGATAGATCGAGAAGAGACAGCGCAGAGAGGCTGGAGAATACATCTGATGGCAGATTATACAGAATGTTCCCTGTGAGGTGTAACTGAGCCAGGGAATCCAAGCCTTCAAATGCTTGATTAGTGAGATCATCAAGTTTGTTACGTTGTAAGTGCAGCTCAAATAGTAAAGAGAGGCCTCTGAAGATTCCTTCATTTATATCAGTGAGCTCATTATCAGCCAAATATAATTTCCGCAAATTAAGTAGACCGGAAAATGTGTTTTTTGCTATGTTACTCAGCTTGTTGTTGTTAACATATAAATCCCACAGTGACTGTAATGAACTGAACCATTCTGGGCGTAATGTTGATATATGATTGCCATAAAGACTCAAGTATTCGAGATTTGTAAGCGCTGTGAACACATTACTGGGGAGATCTGACAAGAGATTGTTATGTAGAGACAGTTCTAATAAAGATGATTCTAACCCCTTGAAAGCAGATTCCTGGATATGATTTATAGCCAGATCTTGTAGATAGAGCTTGGTGGTGATAAGGTTACTGAATGCCTCGTCTTGAACTCTTTCCACTGTGGTGTTAGGACGCACCCATAAGTGAATGAATACTTGATCTGATGCCTCGAAATGTGGCAGTTCTTTGAGATTTCCAGCATTTTCACAGTTGAGATAATGTCTTGTGGTGTAGCGTGTCTCACAGTAACAATAGTTGGTGGTGACAGGACATGAATCCTCACCTAATGTCCACCCTGTACAATACACTAACACTAACGCCGCAACTGTAAACCACATACTAGACATAGCTCCAGTCAGATATCACAGCATTAAATCATGTGATCGTCCATCAAATGTCTTACAAAAGCAACGTTACATTAATGTGTTAGTTATCTGACTTTAATTTTTCAGTCAGCTCCAAAGTATTCACAGAGAATTCGGTGGCAGATAGAGTACGAATAGACTACGGGTTGTCTGACGTTCTCCTCTCATCACGAAAAAAATGTCTTATATGTCATCACCACCTTCTTTTTGTTCAAACAATGACTCATTCAGACCCGGGAAATGTAAGCTTATCTCAATATAATTGCACATAAAATAAAACATGACCTGAGTGCAATTTACTCATTTTATCTGCAATTGCTCATTATCAGTCATTTTGTTGTCTCAAGCACGGTATTTATAAAGACAAAATATTACAAAATTGGTTTGTTCTATCCCAATAAATAAAGCAGCCATAGGCCTACATCGGTTTGTGCGGAGTGTGTGCTGCGTGGGGTGTTATGATAGGTGTGGTACGACTAAATAGCTGTCACTAGGAATGCTCAGAACATAAAACTACATGGATTCGTGTCTGGCTACTTGTAGACATAAGGTTTACCAGTAATGCTGCACAAATAATATGAAGTCAGAATATTAACCTATTGATCAGAATGGGATACACCATTCTCATTTTCTAACATAATAACAAAGCAAACACAACACGTTGACCCACTGTATGTTTAATGTTGGACCAGCATCAAACATACACTGGGTCAACGCATCACGCTTTCTGGGAATATACGGCTAAATTTGACAACATGCAATTATTGTTTATAAGGCATGTATTTTTTTGCATTCTTTATTAACTTTTTTTCGCGTTAATGAGACGACATGCGGATAACCATGATATCTGTTATAAATTTAGCAGTTCTTTTCGTTTTCGCAGAAAATAAAAATGCTAACGTTACTTCTCGTAACCAACTAATATGCAATGAGCACAACTTTATAAAGGCCTGATCAATTTCACTCGGAATACATCCAAACAAACATATCTCTCTCTGTGTGATTGGCTGGTTTCACCGGTCCAGGTGCTTTCTGTGTATTTTTATGGACTTTTGTAAAATCCGAAGTTACCCCTTTATGTTTCAAGTTATCTGTCATTATTATAGAAATTTTGTAAAAATTACAAAATATGCGGGTTTTTTCATATGTTTTAACAATGTATCCATTTAAACCCTTATGTTGCGGGAACCGTATATATAAAGGTTTTAAGCGAGTCTAAGACCAAAAAAATGCCAATGAAACCCACAAAATAGTTAGTGACAGTTGCTCAGTTAATGAAATAATTAAATTTTACAGATGACTATTTTTCATAAATACATAGACATATTTTTCGTCATTTGAAGCTGGAAATTGTGTTAGCAATTCCAGCTTTAAATGAATGAAAAATAGAGACAAGCAATTCTGCAGGACAATGGTTAAAATATTCCGTGGATACTTTCTCGGCTATTTCGTGAGCCACGCATTTTAGCTTGTCTACAGAGGACTAACCCCATTTCATACAGTTTTAGGTGATTGACTTTACAGATAGATTGACAGTCAAACAGACGGCGTGTGCTGAATGACTCACCCCTTATTCTGCTGATCACGACTTCTGACGTTTTTAATCTGTTTTATTAGTCAACCAAAGCTCTGTTATTGGGAATGAAATGTGTGTCTAAACATCAAAATTTGCAAATATTTGTGCTCAAATTAAACAAATATGAGTAATTTTCAGCCACTTGAAGTTGTGGGTCGCGGTAGCGAGACACAACTTCAAGTGGCTGAAAATTCAAATAAATTACCTTAGCAGGATAAGGGTTAAGGCTACCTGAATAAGAGGCGTCTGCCTCGTTCTCGCTGTTTGTCATGACGTCAACAGGGGTGGAATTTACGTTAGTTATGTGCATTTCTATTTAACCCTTTCGAGCCTGAATTTACCATTGTCATCTTCATCCACTACAAGCCGCGAATTACTGTCGCAATTCTCGACTTGCAGTGGATGAAGATGATTTGAAGTGAGTGAAACATTAAAGAAAGTTACCATGTATTGGCAAACCAGTTTCATGGATTTTTTTTTTATTAAAAACCCCCTTAGTTGTAGGGAAATCAAGTCTGTTTTCAGGGATGTAAAATGATGCTTTAATGCATTGTGAGGGCTTAAAGGGTTAACCCTCACGATGCATCAAATCATCATTTTGCATAACTCGAGAATGATTCAATTTCGTACACCTATTGAGCTTAATGGAACTTAATAATAACGATAGGGCTCTATCATGTTTCACCCACTTAGAGCCATCTTAAATTCAGGATTGAAAGGGTAACGTGATGCGGTAAAAAGCTGGGTTATTGTTGGGCCAGCGTCGAAGACGATGGTTCAACATTAAACCAGGATTAACGCCTCTTGTGTGAGAGGATAACAGTTGAAAAATACGTCATTTTCTGTTCCTCTTCTGCCTTTTTCCATTATAGCAGGCGCATTAAATAAGCTTACAAAGAATAGTTCATTGTACAGCGGAAAATATGATAATATGAGAATCAAGAAAAATGCATTTGTGTACCGTAGTTTGTGGCGAAATTACGAGTGGATTTTTTTGAAATTTTTCAGTAATAATACGTAATAATACGTAATGCACCTTATTTTCCTATCTCATAATAATAGGCATAGCGATTTTTTATTTAAGCCATATGAAAGTGGAAAGAGAAATAAAAATGAGATTAAATGTTATTCCTGTATTTCTTATTTTGCGCATCGATTTTTAAAATTAAATCCAATTCTCAAATATGTATCTTTTAACCTGTAAATGCGCAAACCAAAATTTAACAGATTTACGCAATTCTGGTCTATGGACATTTTGAAAACTTACGAACATTTCAAGGTACCATAATAAAAATGACGATTTTTCCCTTATTGTTTCGCTTCAACTACTTATAGACTGCTTGCACGAGTTTGCTCAGTCAACAATTGTCTGATTACAACAGTTCAGAGTTGCTCACTGTGAGGGGTGTTGTCATTGAAAACTGTGTAACAGTTGTCTGATTAAAACAGTTCAGCGTTGCTCACCGTGAGGCGTGTTGTTAATGAAATAGGTGTATTGTACAGCATCATTCAACCTCACATTAATGGTCCGACTTGACGAGACATCTGGTGAGTGTATGTTATTTTGTAGAATCAAAAAACTCTTTTAATGTGGAAGTTATAATTTTTCGCTATTAAAACTGAACTACTGAGAAGTACAGAACAATTATTTCAATTTAAAAACTAGACGTAGTCTTTATAAAATGGTATTTTTCCAATGTGTTTTCCTATCTATAGGGACCCTGGTGATTGGTAATTGAAGCCTACTTCTGAACTCAAGTTGAATAAGAGTCAATGAATGGATGAATGAATGAATGAATGAATGAATGAATGAATGAATGAATGAATGAATAAATGAATGAATGAATGAATTATTTAAAACACCTTTGCGCACACACAGATCAATCTGGGCTAGGAGAATCTCCTGGTAATAGTAATAGTTGTGTCGTAAATGATTTCAGCATTGAATGAGTTACCGGTGATTCTGTGACAGAATCGCTCAGATCAAATGAATCACAAGTAACAGTAATGCGTTCTATCAGCGAAAAAAAAATTGTTCAGGTATATTCCGAATGATAAACATGACAAATTATCTGTGTCATTAGACTATAGAATATAGTAATGTTTTCATTTGCCCTTATTTTAGTTTTCTTTGCTGTATCTACCCTTGCACAAATCATCACATGCCAGCAAATACAAAACGATGCTGGGGTACTGCTGGGCCAGCATTACAAACGCTGTACCAGTATTACTTTATAATTGGGTCAACGTTTCGTGTTAGCTGGGCGTCAACTTTTGTTTGTATAGGGGCGCATCAACCACTGAAGTACCAAAGAGAAGAAGACAATTAAAAAGTATTGATAACGAACTACCAAATTATTGGGTGAAAAATGGAAGTAAAGCTCCGTCATTACTTATTTATCTGATTTATATAATGTAAAGTATGTATTGTTTTTATTAGGATCAATGTCATAATTACTCATCATAATATAGTGAAGTCATACTTGATAGATTGTAAAAGCATTAGTTCCAACCCCCAACACCGGGGGACAGCACTGGAAGCGATTTCACGTTTTTATGAGAGTTGACCATCTTATTGTGCATGGTCTTTGGTAAAACTTTGTTTCCTTTAAACCTGAATACCAGAACGGCCGACGAACCCTCACAATACTGTGATGGTTACCGAAATCGGGTATATGACGTCAATAACCATGACGTAATTGTATCTCTTTTGTGTTAAATTATCTTCAATCGTTAAATAAAAGTGTGAGTGTGTCTAACTGTAATACTGAAAACTAGAAAGGATGTTATGGCGAACATGGGAGTCCCTGGCAGGAGTGTAAAATGTTGAACATGGTCAGCCAAGCCGAAGTACAATGAAAAGGCCTCACTCTGGACGAACCGCCTACTTCACCACGGTCCCCTATACCAGGTGAGTATGCTTGATTGCTCTGGCATCACGGCCATCACGGCCATAGAAAACCTCGTTGCATTTGCTAATTAACACAATAAATCGCACCAAATTTTTTATATAGGCCTACACTGTCAGAAAAAATTGCCAACTACATTATAGCGTTTGTAAGCCGCTCTTTGTTCATATTCGCCTACAATTGTACGAAAAATATTTGCAAAGCAAACAAAGTATGTTTCCCACAGAGTAGGGGATACTCAATGATCTACCTGCAAACAAAACATTTAACACATTCATTGTAACAGTATTCTTCTTTATAATCCTACGATTATAAAATTATGTAGCTCGATTTCCCGATCGGATGTTATATTTACAACCTTGTACTTTTGATTGTAATATGGTAGGCATTTTAAAGGCTTTTTTTATTATAACGACGTCATTTGCACATTGAAAGTGAGCGAGCCATTACATTGAGTAAGATTTATATATGTACAAAAATGCGCAGGCCTATAAATAATGCTTAGTTAAACTTCTAATAAAGTATTGTAGGCCAGCATATAATTATATTTAGGCCTATATATCAAGGCTACTATATGTAGATATAGGTCAATAGGGCTACGTGGGGTGTAAAGCGGTTATCAAGCAGGGTACATTGGACATCAGCTGTTTGTTTATCAAGGATCGTTATTATCTAAAGACAATTTACGAGTTAGAGCCTCCAGAAATAACAAGTAAAGATAAATATCATCAGATCTTCGATCCACGCTGGATCAATACTTTGTGGTATATATTCGTTGAGAGAAACCGTACAGTGATCGCGTTCCCATAAATCTAATTATAAATGCTCATCAGACCTTCAGACTTTTTTCCCAAATTAAAACAAAATTAGGTATTTATTTTTCAGTGTTGGAAATCAGGCACCTCGTAAAGGTCGTCTCGACCTGTCCCCGTCGACCAAAGTTGATTTTAACATGTTGAAAGTGAAAAGTCAATGATTCATATAGATATTGTACCTTTTCACATGCTTTCATTTGGAAGGTCAAATGAAATAAAGCGAATTATATTTTTTGGTTTATTATGGCAATCATGGACTCAACTGCAAAACAATAAATGCGTTCAATCAGCAGCTGACTACTATAGGCCTACTGCTCTGAAAAACCAAAAGGTAGTATAGTATCTGCTTATTTGCAGATATTGCCTATTGGCTTTGTGTGGCAGTATAGGCCTACATGTATGTTAACACATTAAGTTTTGTGATACCCATAAACACAATTTTATATAAATCTCGCCGCATTGAAGGAGATAACAACACGCTGGTTCCAGATATTGACCTGGATATTATTCACCTAATTGATGGAGCTGGCATGCATATTGTTTAATCTGTGACCCAGATATTATTCAGCTGATTGGTGGAGCTGGCCATGTCGATCAATCTGTGACCCAGATTTTATTCACCTGATTGGTGGAGCTGGCCATGTCGATCAATCTGTGACGCAGATATTATTCACCTGATTGGTGGAGCTGGCCATGTCGATCAATCTGTGACCCAGATATTATTCACCTGATTGGTGGAGCTGGCCATGTCGATCAATCTGTGACCCAGATTTTATTCACCTGATCGGTGGAGCTGGCCATGTCGATCAATCTGTGACGCAGATATTATTCAGCTGATCGGTGGAGCTGGCCATGTCGATAAATCTGTGACCCATATATTATTCACCTGATTGGTGGAGCTGGCCATGTCGATAAATCTGTGACCCATATATTATTCACCTGATTGGTGGAGCTAGCCATGTCGATAAATCTGTGACCCATATATCATTCACCTGATTGGTGGAGCTGGCCATGTCGATCAATCTGTGACCCAGATATTATTCACCTGATTGGTGGAGCTGGCCATGTCGATCAATCTGTGACCCAAATATTATTCACCTGATTGGTGGAGCAGGCCATGTCGATCAATCTGTGACCCAGATATTATTCACCTGATTGGTGGAGCTAGTCGTGTCGATCAATCAGTGAACCAGATTTCATTCACCTGTTGGTGGAGCAGGCGATAACGATCAGTCAGTGACCCAGATAAATTTACATACATGTATATTGATTATTTGCAAACAAATTTTAGGGTCTTCACCCCCTAGTCTGTTCAAAAGTTCATGTAGGTAAAAGGTTGAAGATCCATGTATGTAATGTGTAATATTTTGAAATAAAAAACAGTTTTACATGCTTCGTTAAAATTAGGAGAACAAAGTATATAATAAAATTAATCAGCTACATCTGTTTCTAAAAATTGGCATACACGCATAGTCCTATCGTGAAGGACTTTCGACCAAGCACCGGCCTCTATGGGTAAGTGATGATTTCGATATCTATACTTTTATTTCTGAAATATTTCCTCAGTAATTTCTCAGAGTATTTCATTTACCCTTTCAAGGTGTCTGGATCACCTCAAGGTGGCGCTCTTGGCAAAGGTTAATCCTTAAGGACATTTGTAAAGGATCGACTAGTAAAAGAATCATACATCTTCACCTGAAAACAGTTGCTATGTCACTATGATCAAACCAATACACCAAAACAATATCAGATAGGAATAAATATTTAAAAAAACTGTGAAAGTGCGTGGGAGGAAAAAAATATTCCTGGTGAAGTGATGTAACTCGGATTACTGCTGGCATGCATACTGTTCAATCTGTGACCCAGATATTATTCAGCTGATTGGTGGAGCTGGCCATGTCGATAAATCTGTGACCCAGATATTATTCACCTGATTGGTGGAGCTGGCCATGTCGAGCAATCTGTGACCCAGATATTATTCACCTGATTGGTAGAGCTGGCCATGTCGATAAATCTGTGACCCAGATTTTATTCACCTGATTGGTGAAGCTGGCCATGTCGATCAATCTGTGACCCAGATATTATTCACCTGATTGGTAGAGCTGGCCATGTCGATCAATCTGTGACCCAGATTTTATTCACCTGATTGGTGGAGCTGGCCATGTCGATCAATCTGTGACCCAGATATTATTCACCTGATTGGTAGAGCTGGCCATGTCGATCAAACTGTGACCCAGATTGTATTCACCTGGTTGGTGGAGCTGGCCATGTCGATCAATCTGTGACGCAGATATTATTCACCTAATTGGTGGAGCTGGCCATGTCGATCAATCTGTGACCCAGATATTATTCACCTGATTGGTGGAGGTGGCCATGTCGATCAATCTGTGACCCAGATATTATTCACCTGATTGGTGGAGGTGGCCATGTCGATCAATCTGTGACCCAGATATTATTCACCTGATTGGTGGAGCTAGTCGTGTCGATCAATCAGTGAACCAGATTTCATTCACCTGTTGGTGGAGCAGGCGATGTCGATCAGTCAGTGACCCAGATAAATTTACATAAATGTATATTATTAATTTGCAAACATCGCCAATTTTTTAAGGTCTTCACCCCTAGTCTGTTCAAAAGTTCATGTAGGTAAAAGGTTGAAGATCCATGTATGTAATGTGTAATATTTTGAAAGAAAAAACAGTGTTACATGCTTCGTTAAAATTAGGACAACAAAGTAGATAATGAAATTAATCAGCTACATCTGTTTCTAAAAATTGGCATACACGCATAGTCCTATCATGAAGGACTTTCGACCGAGCACCGGCCTCTATGGGTAAGCAATGATTTCGATATCTATACTTTTATTTCTGAAATATTTCCTCAGTAATTTCTCAGAGTATTTCATTTACCCTTCAAGGTGTCTGGATCACCTGAAGGGGGCGGTCTTGGCAAAGGTTAATCTTCTCAAGGACATTTGTAAAGTATCGACCACAGAACATACATTACGTATATTTCTATGGTATCGACTAGTAAAAGAATCATACATCTTCACCTGAAAACAGTTGCTATGTCACTAAGGCCAAACCAGTACACCAAAACAATATCAGATAGGAATAAATATTAAAAAAACTGTGAAAATGCGTGAGAGGAAAAAAATATTCCTGGTGAAGTGATGTGTCTCGGATTAATGTCAATCAATGCCAAAAATAATGTGCCTCTGGAAAGAAAAACTAGAATTACGGTTGTCACACTGTATATCAAAACACACTTTTGTACGTGTCGCTAAGTTTATTCAGTGATGTAGGCCTAACAAAGTTAGAAAATCTAATACCACGTGATTCAATCTCATCCATCAATGATTCATAGGCCTATGCAGTAATTATTTATGCTACTGCAACGTTTCACATGCTCAGTAGCCACTATGTACCATATATGGCAGAGACATTCACGCGATACATTATAGGTTTTAGTATACGTATCGATGCGTGTTGATTGCTACTTCAAACAAAATGTCAAAATTGCGACTAGAGATAAGAGGACTGGTGGATCCCGAGGTAACATTTACCATCTTCGACCTGATTGGATAATGTTTCTCTCACTTGCCAAGAAAATGACAATATTTGTTACCTCATATTTCTCTATCTGATGCTGTTCCTCGAGCCTGTCGATGTGCAGAATTGAAGTCAAGATACTCACATAGTACTGCATGACTAATTTTTTTTTACGTGTTTTTACATAATTTGGGTGTGCTGGGGCAAACGTCAAATGCGAACTTTGCTTAAGATTTCAGCCTAGACAAATTACACACATTTTATAAAACGCTGCAACGCTCTTCTATTAAGATAACAAAAATTGTATTCCCTTTTATATGACATAGCATGTGATTATTCATTAATTGGAACAACAACGACAGACGTTTACGCAACCCCACTCCTAAATCTAGACAGATCGATGGCCGGTGCTTCCAAATGGTCGAAATAACTACGCATGTAAATGTGTGTAGTTCAGCGTGATGATGATAGTGTAATGGACATAGCGATATAGAATAGTAGAATAGTTATAAAAATGGATGCTCAGTCCCAAACTTTTCACGGAATTTTTACAAGACATATCCGCATCATTTGACCAAGATCAAGGTATCGCTGTGGACACCTTACTAATGGTATATCTGTTATTTGCAGATGACCTTGTCCTTTTTTCAGAATCTGCCGAGGGATTACAAAAACAGCTAACTGCCCTGTATTCATATGCTTCCCTATGGCATATCATAGTTAGCATTCCTAAAACAAAAGTTCTTATCTTTAATGAACGTTACACAACAGTATGCGGAAGCTTCCACTATGGTGATAACATTATAGAAAAGGCTGAACAATATAAATACCTTGGTGTAGTGTATAGCACCAAGTCCGCTAATAACGTGTTAAAAGAAACTTTTTCTCATCTTGCTTCCCAAGCTGGGAAAGCAATCTTTGCTCTACGTAAACAGTCCCGTCCTGTGGTCGGTAAATTGTCACCCACTATTGCGTTCAAGGTATTTGATTGCCAAATATTGCCCATACTAGAATATGGAAGTGATATATGGTATACAGGCGATGATGTTAACGATCTGGAAAAAATCCATCTAAAATTTATTAAATCCACACTTGGCGTTAGAAAGCAAACACCTACTCCTGCAATATATGGGGACACGGGTCGATTTCCACTGATCACCCGGCAACACATAAAAGCTGTAAAATATTGGTGTAGAATTCTAAAATTATCTCGGAGCCATCCAGTCAGAAATGCTTACAATATGCTACTTGAGCTAGATGCCATTGGCTTCACGAACTGGTGTTCCCGTATTCGCTCTGTCCTCGAACGAACCGGGCTTGATCAAACTTGGGAATCACAGAAAATTGGGGATACAAATAAATTCATGCTTTCACTTAAAGAATCAATAGTTAGAATATTTACACAGCAGTGGAGAAAAGATATTGAGAGCTCGAGTAAGCTGCGCTCATATGCATTAGTAAAAAAATATTTCTGTGTTGAACCATATATCTTGCACATAAGGGGGAACCACCTCATAACAGCAATGGCGAGATATCGAATGAGCTCACATGATCTAAATATAGAAAGAGGACGATTCAATAATCCAATCACTCCAAAAAATCAGCGAATATGCACAAGGTGTCAATTAAACGAAATTGACGATGAAATACATCTTCTTTTCCACTGTTGCGCTATGAAGAATGAACGCGAGATCTTGTATGATTCTGTAGCCGCAATTATCAATATACAACCGACAAATGAAATGTTTCTAGGAATTATGACATCTAGAGACATAACAGTGGTGAAGTCACTAGCGCAATTTATTTATGGTTGCTTTAAACAAATTAAGGGCTAAAACTACTGAGTATAATAAATCTGTCACCTGTCGCTATATTATTCATATTATCATGCCCTCATGATCTGACTTGGGTATTACCACATATCAAGACGGTTGTTGCTCTCGGATCTTATTATTTGGCTCTTTGGGGCCGGTTAGGGACGTTTCCGTCGCCTTTGTTATCAGACGAGGTGGGGCCTATATGGAGGATTTCAGAGTTGCTAAGTCAACTGATTTTCTCCATGAGGTCGGGAATGTTTATCTTCGATTGTAACTCCTGAGTATGTGGTTCTAACTAGGTCGTGATTGAAACAGTATGAATTAAACAATATAGTGAATTATAAAAAGGCTTAATGTTTTTGTGCGAGGGCCATGTCCTGTGTGAATTGCACGAATAATTTTTAACCACCATTACTACTGTTATTACGTCGTTAAGTTTGCACCACTAGTCAATCTCAGGGAATCTCCGCGCTCATAGCGACTGTGCTTGCATGGTCACATGACACGGAGCTACCTGTTTATGCCATATTTGTTGTACTTGCATGATATTATATTTAATTTTAAAAAATACCATATAATTTTTACCATTGGCTTATTGCATACTCCAGTTACTGTAGCATAATCATGAACTTGTATATATTTTAGGTTTCTACGCTTTCCAGAGTGTCTTTTTTGCTACTATATATAATTAGCATGTCATACGTAGTAGCCTAGCTATTTTATCCCTGGTTTTGGTGCGGGAAACAAAATGATAGACCTCTATGTTATCTTGGCAATGCCTTTTATTTCATTTTTAGTAGTAGTCATTTATATTATCGAAATACCCAGTTTTTATTTTGGCAATGCCACTTAACATGATTTTAGCTGTGTATGTCATACCATGTATATTATCATATGATTTTAACAAACTAACAATCTTGTATATACATGTACATATATCTCTTTCATTTCTATCACAAATAAGTCTGTAATGACTTTTCTTTTCTGTCAATAAAATATCTGTCTGTCTGGTATTGAATAATTTAGAAAATACATAATAATAATGCTGAAGTTCAGTGCAGCTGCCCCCCCCCCCCCCCGGTATTGTACCGTAAGAAGCCCCAGAAGCGACGTTTGGAGTTTAATGTTATTTTTTAAACTAAATATATGGAGTTTACAATTCGATATATAATGAACTTACAACTCGATATATTAGCCTAAGCTAATTTAGAACTCGATAATTTGGGTTGTGAACTCAATAGGGCTATTGTGTTATAAGCTCAAAATATCCATAAAACAAACTTGATATATTGGAGTTCGTATTCTCAATTTATTCAGTTGACAACTCGATATTTTGAGTTCACAACTCAATATATCGAGATCTTAACTCAATACACCGAGTTATTTACCCAATAGGCCTATATCGAGTTGTAAACGCAAAATGTAGAGTTAAAAACAATGATTAACAACCTATCGTGTCCCTCCTGGGGCTTCGTAGTGTTGATTTAAAAAAAATCTAATCTAAAAAAACCTAAAAACCTGCCAATCTAATTTGTAGGACCTATTGATTTTAATACCGTATATATACGAATATTTTGCATCTAGGACTTGAAGAGTTAATACTTAGAAAAAAATTGATCCACATAATCATAATAATATTAGGGCTTATGTTAAAATTGGCCTAGCTGTATTAAAAAAGATAAAGGGGCTATTAGGCCTATAAGGGAACAAAATGCTTCTATTAAAATGTTGTTGTGTTCCTTTGAAAAACCTTTGTTGTTGTTGTTCATTCCAGCTTGGTTCATTCCAATTCTTTACAAATGCTGGTATGTAGGCCTAGCACTCTAAGGATTATTGAATGAAAAAAACTTTCATAATTGTGATAAAATGTACATTATAATCGAATAAAAAAAACATTGTGTGGAAAAGAACGCTCCCATCATAATTTATTTCACAATAACTATAGGCTTATAGGCTATCTATAGGCCTAGTCTGATAGAAGGCCTAGTAGGCCTAGGTCCCACCAAGTTAAAGGGTTAATTAATAGCTAAAAAAATTGCTAGGTGGCATAAAAAAAGCTATCATTCAACAATAAAATATCCATATTTTAAACTACAGACCTCAATACACCCTAATATTATAGGCCTATTGCACAATTGTTTTACCATGGGACAGAAATTACCATGGGACATTCAGACTATAGGCCTACTTTTATTTTGGCATATGAATAATGAAGTAGGCACTATGATGTGATGCATCTTGGTATTAAAAATTGAGTTTGAATGGTGAAAAGAAATCTCACCATTGCTGTAGTCTACTAGGCCTATATAACTATATAGGGATTATAGGGCCTACGTTAGACCCCACGTTATAGGCTATATTATAGCATATTGTAGGCCTACAGTACAGGCTACGTACAGGGTATTTAGCTGTTTAAATAGTTCGACCGGTAATTCCTAACGTCACATAGACCTATCATTATTAATATTATTATTAAACCTATAAATTGTTACTGTCCGGTAGTGAAGTGTTGCTAAAAATCACTTAAATTGACCACAGGTGCCTATGATAATATTTATGGTCGTAGCCCTGGGGCGGTAAGTGTTTTGTTTTGTGTGTAGAGTTGTGTGTACGCCGCGTCCCATATTGTCAACCAATAACCGTCATGTACACTGTACCCTCAGTAGTGAGCCTGTCAGTATTGGCTGACTGCTTCTGACAGCCGGACCACCAGCTCAACACATCATACACACGTGTTCGCTCAGTCAGTCAACCGTATGGGAGTGAAACTGGGAATAGCAATCTATATTAGGACCAGAAATGATTATAAACAGCAAAATGTTATCCTAGTATTAGGCTAGTCACTGACCTACAAGTACAACTACAAGTGGATGGGTTGCTGAGACGTGGGAGTCAAAATTCTGTTTCCATTGGCATTGTGATTGGACAGTTGGTTTTGCGTCAGGGACGGTGCCGGTGGAGAAAGTCATCTCGCAATCTGGGGAATAATTAGACATTTACCCCAGTAACCACCCCCCATATTGACCATGGGTACGGTGCTATTATTCACAATATCTGGGTTCCTGATAGTGACATTTATAGCGCTGGCAAAGCTTTGGAGGACCAGTTCCAGCCTCAGATACTATGTCAAGTTCACCTCATTTTATTTGTTTATTCTGGGAATCGCAACCGTATCAATCGTTTGGAGTATTTTTAGACCAAAGAATGTCAACAATATCAGGTGAGTGCTGAGACGTGAGACGTAAAGGATCTGTCACACTGGTCAATACGGTGGCTCATACCTGCCAACCTTATTTTTGTTCCAGAGAAACCCCATGTTATTATGTGGTTAATAAACTATCGTTAATATAACACCCGAATAAGGCCTTATAATGTCTTATTGAGGCGTTATAACGCCTTAATTTAAAGCGTTATAACGCCCTAATTTGTAAAGCATATTAAAGCTTTATTAATAATATTATTATGGCGTTATTACGCCTTATTACTTGCATTAATTATTACTTCTTAATTTTAGGCGTTAAATATTACGCTTAACATGCTTAAGTAAGTTAAGGCGATAACGACTTAATATTTATCAATGGTGTTATAACCATAATAACGCATTAATTTATGACGTAATAATAGCACCTTATTTTAAGGCGTAATAACGTCATAATAAGGCGTTATATAACGCTCTAAATTAGGGCGCTATAACGCTTGCCTGACCAACACTGGGTCAACGTCAAAAACATGTGAACAGGGGGGGGGGGGGATTTTAATTAATTAAAAGGTAATAAATAGGTACATACAATTAATAGTTTGAGTTTGTTGAGGAGGTATCTTTTGATTCTTAGAAATGTTGATAATTTTTTTTTTATTTCTGAAAATGTTGAAAAAATTGAAATCATGATCTGTGGGATAGGCCTACACTATGCCTACCTCAATCATCATACAGCATTTCACATGTTTCATACAAAACTAAATAACAAAATTGATGTCATCACACGGAGCCCCTAAATATTAGCATGCGCTTGGCTTAAATCCAATGAGCTTCGAGGCCCGACTTTAGTCTGTTTGAGTGCTATAGACAAAAAATAGATTTTTCTAAACATAACAGTGTAGGCTATTGGTCTTCCTCATGGGCCAGAGTCCTAAATGTCCAGAATGTCTGACCTCGACAACAGGTGTGCCTTACCATGCTTACAGCTGTACGAACGGGAAGGGGACGAACAACATGAATATTCATTAAGACGTCAGCGGTTTACTGACTGTAGTGTGGAGGCCACACTCAGGTCAGATCGTCTAGGTTGTCTGAGTTGGCCAGGGAGGAGGGGGTTCTGTACTATTCATATAGCACATATGCGTGATATCAAGAAGTCTGCCGGTAGCAGACAAATTGATAGATGAAAATGGGCGAACAGTGCTCATGGTTTAAGGTCCGAGCTGAACAGCATACATGTAGCAAAAGCTGTGGTTTTCTATGCTGGTGGTCAGTGTACGCTGAAACCAAAAAAATATAAGAATTGTGAAGGTACCGTAGCCCAATTTAGATGAAAAATTCACCTATAATGGCAGTGGTTTAAGTCCCCACATATTACCATGATTAAGGCATTATTCTAATGAGATGTGAATCTGTCATTACAAAATGATATAAAAATAATTGATCAAACAACATGAACAATGACGCAGTAATTCATTGGCAATCGATCGTCCACGCACCAGATTTTTGGGGCACAGATTTACGAATGACAATGATTACAGACTCTGTATTGCACACAGAGTATGTTATTACCTACTAGTGCTGGCCAACATTCATTCAATACTTGCCTACGATCTACATGTACCTTGCACAGATGATGTAGGCCTACCCACCAAATTCCGGTTCATTGTTGGGCCAGTGTCACAGCCCATTGTGCTGGTTCAATGCTGGTCAATCGTCTACGACGCTGGCACAACATTAATCCATCACCGCGTCTGCTGTATACTTTGCCCAAACATGTGGCATTCACCCAATGCTGTTTCAATGTTGACCCACAGTCTCGACGCTGGCCCGTCATTGCTACAGCATGGGTGATATTACCCTGCTTTCGGACTGCTGCATTATGCGGGGGACGTTTTCCATCCCGCCGTCAGAAACACCAGATAACACGATACATTGGCCCAATGCTGATGTGATGCTGCGCCACGTCTGCGACGCTGGGCCAACTTTATTCCAATCAACACCCTTTAAGCTCTTCTTAACCACAAACATAATCGTAATTATTTTTTTTTGAACACTTGTTAAAGACAAAAGAAATTAACCATAAGGTATGGCCCCACCAACCCCGCGCTGCGCTGGGCTGCGCTGTGCTATTAAAAAACAAACTGTAGGCCTACTGTAAGGAGTGTTTATCATTCATTGCAGGGGCTACACTGCCGCGCCGTGCCTCGAAATTAAAGCTGGGAAAAGTTTATCTTTCACGGCGCCGCGTTTTTTGGAGTTGCTCCGTGGCCAATCACAATAGCCAGAAGAGTCACGTGTCACAAAAAAAACCTCCATGCATAATCAGCATCCAAAAAACCAGGATGTTCACCAGGATGTTCACAGGCCACGCTGACTATTATATTAATGTTGCAAAAGATATTGGACAGAATCAAAATATTGATATTACGGAACACCCTAGCATTATTGAAATTAAACAACACTCCGAGGGCAACAATTTTCAGTTCCATCATACGACAAGAGAAGACTTGCGTAAAATTCTGAAAACGCTAAATCCAAAGAAAGCAACTAGATGTGACCAAATTCCAGCTAAATTACTAAAACATGCCTCTTTTCAAATTGCCCCAGTTATTTCAAACATAATAAACAAGGCATTAGATGAAGGCACCTTTCCAAATATCCTAAAGAAAGCAGAAGTGATTCCTGTATACAAAAAATCTGACAAATTAAATAAATCCAATTATCGACCCGTGAGTATTTTACCGATTTTGGCAAAAGTTTTTGAAAAAGTTCTTGTCCACCAGATCACTCCCTTTTTAAACATCGTCTTCTCTTGTCACCTGTCAGCCTTCAGACAGGGTTATGGCTGTCAGGACACGCTGCTCACCCTTATTGAAAATTGGCCTAAAGATCTTTTAAAGAATAACAAAATTGGTGCTTTATTAATGGGCCTTAGCAAAGCTTTCGACTGCATGCCACATGAACTTCTGCTCGCAAAATTTAAAGCTTATGGTGCTCAGGATCAGTCAATCAAAATTATTAAATCATACCTCTCAGATCGTGAGCAACGTGTCCAGATAGGCCACGTGCACAGTTCATGGAAAACCACCATTAAGGGCGTGCCACAAGGTTCAGTTCTTGGTCCAATTTTCTTTAATGTATTCATAAATGACATTTTCTACTTTATTAAACGAGCACGCCTCACAAATTATGCAGATGACAACACTCTCTCTTTTGCACATCCAAATTTTCAAATTGTAAAATCATGCCTCGAAGCCGTGGCAGCAAAAGCTATACATGGTTGTTTTCCATTAACTTAATGCAAGCAAATCCTGAGAAATTTCAGCTGATATTTTTTAATTGTAAAGTTGATTTTCCAGTGATACTAGACGGCTGTATAATTAAACCTGAAAAACTAGTAAAACTTTTAAGCATTGCTATTGATGATACACACAGAATAAATTTGTAAGAAAGCTGACAGACAGCTGAGCGCTCTGAGAAGATTGTCTTTTTATCTTGACAGCAAGGCTAAATTGGCTCTTTTCAGAGCGTTCATCTTCAGCCACTTTCAATACTGGAGAGGGCTCTAAAGTGTGTTTATTCCAATCATACCGCCTCATATGTCATGAGTCCCTCCTGAATAAAGCTCGCCTGCCATCTCTGGAAGTTGGACAAATGAACATCGCAATTCAGACTTTTAAAATTCTTAATGATTTATCACCGACATACCTCCTGGAACTGATTGAAAAACGCTGTCGCACACGTAATTTAAGAAATTCTGAAAATATCATGAAAACTCCTCTCATGAAGAGGGTGCGACATGGGACAAATTCCTTTTGCTTTTTGGCCCCCAAAATCTGGAACTCTTTGCCAGAGGCATTGAGAATTACCAGAGACCTGAAAACTTTTACAGATGGCCTGCGAGCTTATTTTTCTCTTTAATTGAGAGTACAATAGAGGTAGGTCCCTTGACAAAGTTATGTGATATATTTATTTAATTATCAATAAATGCGAAATGTTTTACACAACTTTTAATCATATAATTTTCTCATATACAGCATAAGTTTTTCTACTTTTATCTACTTTTATGTGCCAAAATGTATTGTGTAATTTTTACCAGCTAATTTATATTCTCATATACATTATAATTATTTTTCTATATAATTCTTACGCACGTTTTTACATTTCATGTTAAGTTCCTGCCAGCCGACCTGCTTGTTTTAGTTGTTATCTTTATTGTTTATTTTACATGTCGCTTGACTAGCTGATTAGCATGATTAGAGCTAATGTTATATGTTTTACTTCGCGACTGGAAATACAACTCATCTTATCTTATCTTAACAACTTTCGTTCTAAATACTTTGATGCGTCGTTTTAATGTAGGGGGAGGGGACAAAAATTATTATAGGCCTATGGGATCCAACAAACGAGGGACTTAGATCTATTTAAAAATCATATTTTTTGATAATTTATGAATTTAATGCCGTCTGCGAGTCGATGGTGGTCTAATATTAAATCAAGATGTATTTCCACAACCAGCCAACAGAGATTATTAGATAATATTAATTTAAATAATATTAGCATGTTTGGACGTCAATCAGATCGTGGCTTTAGCGTGTTTAGCATGTTTTTCTATTAATAAGTAACTGTTCCAATGGATCATTTGAAGCAGGGATTGCTTCAGCATGTTTAGCCACATGTAAATGAAATGAAATGAATCGGGCTTTAGGCCACCTTTGTGCACATATAGGCTAAACTGGGCCAGGAGAACCTCCTGAGGATGGTGAGATGATTGAGATGACACTGTCTTCCAGACACAGGATTCGAAATTCGAGCCCTGGCGGTCTGAGGCCGAGCACGCTACTTCTCGGTCACGGAGGCTCCCCACAATACTAACTTTCACACGTGGATGGGGAAGAAACAATTTTGTTTCTTTCAAACCGCCGAGACCGGGAACCGAACCCCGGACTCTGGCGTGAAAGGCAGCGGTGCTAACCACTACCCTAGGGCCCCCGCCCGTTTAGCCACATGTACATATGTAGATCTATATGTTATAATGTCTGAGCTGATTGCTTTGAAGTGCTCATGTATACAGGTGTAGGCCTACATGGCATAGGTAATCATATCATATGCTATTAAATTTTAATTGAAATAAAATAAAGTTAGGAATCTGTCTCACAGGCTATCTGACATGTACAGTGATGTAGCTTGAATTCCCTTAACCCTTTAAACCCTCACGATGCATTAAGGTATCCTTTTACATCCCTGAAAACAGACTTAATTTTACTACAACCAAGGGTTTTTGGAGGAAAATTTATATGAGACTCTTTTACCAATACATGGCAATTTTCTTTGATTTTTCACCCATATCAAATCATCTTCATCCACTACAAGTCGAGAATTGCGACAGCAATTCGCGGCTTGTAGTGGATGAAGATGACAATGGTAAATTCAGGCTTGAAAGGGTTAAACATGTTAAACTGCAGCGCACAGAGCGTCGCCGCCCTGCGCGAAACTAACCCTTGTCCTGCTAGGCCCGTATATGAGGTTTCAAGCATGTTTTGGATCAATAGAAATATCACTAAATTTGATAAAATAGTTCACATTTATGTTTAGTTATTCAGAAAAAAACGAAGATAGATATTTTTCGTAATTTGAAGCTGAAAATTACTGATTATGGGTGTATAACGTATACTGTCACATAGTGTCATATTGGACATCAAATTGCGCTGCGTGACGTCAAATTACATGATATCTTATCATGCTTATCGGTCAAATTGTGCACAATCACTGGATCATGACCAGGGGCGGATTTAGATCGGGTTCACTGTCGGCGTTTTCAAATTTATCAAATAACAGGGTTAGAGACCTAAAAAACAGTAAATTAATTGATCTTCTGGGGGGGGGGGATTGGAACGCTGTCCCCGTTTTGATGACAGGGTTGCAAAACAAAACGGATAGCCTATCTTTCATTGTTAATCAATTAGGCTGTTTCATTGATCTCAAGATAAGCGGTGTCACTATACGAGAGGGTGGGGGAAATACTAGCAGCAGGTGTAGTAACCGGTAACTGCAGTCCCGGGACCGACTAGCTATTGCATAACATTCACACCACCCTTTGTTTCCGAAGACTTCAATAAATTAAATACACCTATAGCTTTGATGGCGCTCTGCACATTAAATTATAAACAGTTTATTCTATTTCTGTTACTTATTATTTTTTATTTTTTTTAGTGATATAGATCTGGTAATATTCGCGAAGTTTTAATTTTCGCGAATTTCGCGAGAAGAACAAATTAGATAATTATTATAATCATGATAATAGCACTACCTTTTATCGGAATTTTCCTACATTGAGTTTTAACTATAGTCTCTATGAAGACCCAGCAACAATGTATATCCGATATATTAACCGATAGTGCATGAGCCTGTATAAAAAAACTCGAGAATAAATAGGCACCTCATCAATTTGTATATTTATTGATCATATCAGTCAGTGATTGCAGGAACGGTTTTTCTAGTAAGCTGTAAGCCTACTAGAGTAATGTGTTTGTATAACAGTAGGCTTACCAGCTTGTGAGTCCATTGCCACCGCCCAAATAAACATTACCTCAACGCTGACTCAACGTTGGCCCGGTATCTCCGGCGTTGACCCAACATTAAACATGTTAAACCAAGGGTTGTGCAAAAGCCCGTTGGGAAGGTCAGCACGTGTCCAAGTTTACAAGTTTGTTTGAGTTTGACAAGTTTATTCAATAACTCGGGCCTCCTCTGAGGCTTGGATAGTGGATAGTTATCTCTGTAATTAGTATTACATAAGGGTGAAGTGGGCTATGCCAATACTACGTGTGATAACTAAACGATGTTCTAGCTTTCACCATGTTCAACATGTTCAACATGTTCAAGGCTGAGTAAGTTACTCAGCCGTGAAAGCTAAAACACTAAACGCCATTAAAAAGTTACATTTCACAACCAAGTGACTATATCTTTTATGCCTAAATTCGAACAAAATAAAAAAAAATCACGAAACCCACTGCGCACACAACGTTGTTGCGATGTTGAATCAACGTCAATGACGTTGATTCAACGTCGCAACAACGTTGTGTGCCCATGCAGTGGGAAAGTCCCAAAGTCAGAAACTCACGAATATTCATATTTAAAACCCAAAAATATACATATTTGTATATACCATTAATAATTATTAATGGTTGGAACCCTGTCAGATTTTTTTCTGGATCCGCCCCTGATGACCATGGATACTTCACTTCCCTGACCATGCTAACCTGGCTGACAAATTACAACAAAATGTGCACTTTACCATGTGTATCATCAATTTAACCTTTTCTCCGCCAAAATCAGCTCTCGGCAAGATGAATGAGCCTTGGCAATGAGAGGGTTAAAATACACCTAGTCTTGTTAGACACAGTCTTGATTATTGTGCCATCGCATTGTTACGCGTATACATGCTTATTTATATCCCAACACACAAAGGGTTAATTATTCGGGATTGAAGCGTAATTTTGTCAGTGAATTGCAAGCATTGTACTTGTCGTTGTTACACATTGTTACAGCATTTTATACTCTTCAGAGGAAAATTTGTTTGAAATTGTTTATTAATTAGCAATTTTCTTTTTGAAGACTTTGTAACTTGCCAGACATCCTTATCATGCTTATCATTGGTGTACTATAAACATAAATCTTGCGTAGCATTTTGCTATGCGATACTGAGCGAGCAACCCTTCCCCCTCTCAGTTCTCTCTCTGGCTACGTTACCATGTTTCCTGCGTTAAACAAAGATGTTAAGCACAAACGTCTACTTTGTCATTTTTATCAGTTTTATTTATTAGTACGTATATTATCATGGACTTAATCAAGTGATTGAAATCACCGCCTTGAAAATGAAATATAGCCGTTTTTTATTTTCTAAAATTTTTGGCGTGTGGATATATTGAACTGTTGAAAATGATGTCTCGTATTTAACAATCGCCCGCTCCATACAGTGCTTCCTGGGGGCCATTTATCGGAGGTGAGGGGGGGGGGGGGGCTGAACCCCAAAATTTGTTTACTTCCCCCTCCCCCCGAAAAAGTTCTAATCCCCCCTCCCCCCCCCCCCGAAAAAAAAACCATTACTTCGAAGAAGACCTCTCTAAACCTCTTTAGCTCGCAGGAACCCTGCCATGTTACCTGGTTACTCTTATAAATTTTATCTTGTACTTGTCAGGAATTTTAATTTTTTTGGAACTACCATTGACCATGTGTAGTGACCAATTGTCTTTCTTAAAACAAATCGGTTTAATCTTTGGATTGAATTTATTACACTTTTTTTCAAACATAAGCCGAGGTGTGAATTCTTAGCTGTAATAACCAGATAACGTCATCATCTGATCATGGTCATGATCAGATGATGATATACAGTATGTAATTGTATTATTATGGTCACAGTCTTAATCATGCTTATATCAGCATGGTGATCAGACAATGAGAACGGATACGTCAGGTAATATTCATGGGGCTTGCAAGTCCAATTCATCATGAAAACTAATACATGTAATACTAATAACCCATATATCATGTATATTGGTATAATAATAAACTGGTTATCATGGTTATATCAAGTGTGGTGTGTGTGCGGCGTCAGCGCATGCAGCGGGTGTTGATTACGATATCATGTTATCTATATATCATGCATGCAAGCTGGTTATATTTGCGTGTTTCTTACTCTTTATACCCTATCTATACCAAAGCACACATATTTATATCCATGATAATATACGTACTAATAAATAAACCTGATAAAAATGACAAAGTAGACGTTTGTGATTAACATCTTTGTTTAACGCAGTAAACATGGTAACGTAGCCAGAAAGAGTTACTATAGACATGTAATATATATTATTTTACGGGATTGTAATCACGCCGGCGTACTCAATCATGTCAATAGTCAAATGGTTTGAGGTAACATTTTGTTTGTGTATTATTGACTAGCGATTTCCTTTTTCAAACTTTAACTGGCACTGCATTATTATAATGAATGATGTATAAATATTTTGCTGATCCATTTCAGATTTTATTAGTAAATGCGCTGCCTAGCATATATAATGCACATAATTATTGAACTGATGCATTCACTATTTAAAGGATTAATTTCTACTGTTCTAGCATTTAAAACATGGTAATATAATCGTCTTGTAACATGATTGACACAAACCGTATTAATTCTCTGGTACATGCACACTGACGAATTCAATGCGAAAAGCTCAGTGTTAGCAGGTTAGACATGTTAGACAGCACTTGTTTTCCGCCTGATATTTCACAAGTCAGCCACTTTCAGTCCGATCATACAGAGTTGGCATCATAGTCGTATAGTACACAGCCCTAGATCATCGCAGCTAAATAACACCACAGACAGAAATCTAATATTTATCAAAACTAAACAATTATCCCCAAGATTCCAACATAAAATCACAATTAAGCAATATTTATCGTTGGAATAATTTATACTCATGAATAAAAAGGTAGGTATACGTAGAATAGTTAAACTAAAATCTGATGAACCAGCATTAATCACACTGATACAATTAATCCTTAAAGTAAACTGTATTGGTCGTTTGATCTCATTAGACATATTATATCATCTTCATGATCATCAGTGGCATGAAAATCTGATATTATAAACAGTAAATGTATTTTTCTTCATAAATCTTACATCATTATCGGATTGTGATACATGTAGTTAAACATGTTAAACAATGTTAAAGCGACACAATCAGGCTAAAATCATAAAGAAATCGGTAATTATAGTTTGGCTTTTTAATATGACCATATGATCAGATGATGTTAACATGTCCATAGACTAAAACTGCAAAAGTTTTTTTTAACTTTTGTGCTGCGCATTTACTAGTTAAGCGAGATAATTATAGTGACATTTACAGCGCTGGCAAAGCTTTGAAGGACCAGTTCCAGCCTCAGATACTATATCAAGTTCACCTCATTTTATTTGTTTATTCTGGGAATCGTATTTTCAGACCAAAAAATGTTAACGATTTCAGGTGAGTGCTGAGACGTTTTGATAAACATAACTAAAGGCCTCTCAGTGTCACAACTAAGCTTGTATTTCGTAATACCTACTTCAAAATGTAACATGTACAATGTATATGTATATTTTTTCATTGACATGCCGAGCCTACCAGATAAAACTTACCCAGTAAACACAAAACGTTTATCCAACGTTGGTTTAATGTTGGTCCATATAATAATAGTTTATCATGTTTATAGAGGGCGACATTTTTTTATTTACTACATTTTAAATAAACTAACTTTAAAACTATCCGAAATTTTTCAATGACATTTTCAGGGTATTCGGCACCATCACTAGAAAATAGAGCTTACAAGTAAAATGAATTTCATGACAATAAGTTGACAATTGACAGCCAAAATCGTTCACCTTGGTTAACATGGGTAAAGTGAACCCGACTATAATAAATTTCAAGTTTGATTAGCACTTGGCCAAAATTGTGTAGCTTTTCGCTACGCGATACTGAATAAATTTAACCCTGCCCCCCCTATGCATGACATTGTTAAACGGCTCCCATGTAGGCTATAAATTGCCGTTAGAATATGTAGAATCGGTTTTAAATTTATATTTTACAATCTAGGCGCAATGACGCATCCTAGAAGTTTACTGTGCGTTGTTATGTAAGATATGTTACCAGGTTACGACAACTTACGTGTTTGATAAAAGTGCATGCCTGATGCATGGGTGTGACCCAGTACCTGTGGAGGAACTATAGGAAAAGGGGTCAATTAGGCCTATATCCAACAAATGAGAGACTGTGATATTTATGAATTTAATGCTGGTTCACCGTCTGCGAGCCGATGATGTTCCAACATTAAATCAAGATGCATACATTTACTACCTGGATACTAAATGTATTTTTTTGTATGTATTTGTATGTATTTATATGTACGCAGAGTACGATTAATTATTATTATTATTATTTATATTCCCTTTCCCATGTAGCATACAGGTGTAGGTAAATAGTTATCATGGTCGTCATAAGGTCCTATGATTTAAAAGCAGTAAGCCATGTATTCTCATAACCAGCTAAAAAAGATTAAAGATAACATTACATTAGCATGTTTGTACCTAAGATCAGATCGTGGTTTTAGCCTTAGGTATATGTTTCGTTAAATAATTAACTGTTCAAACCGATCATTTGAAGCAGGTATTGCTTCACCTGTTTACCATGTTTAGACACCACGTGACGTGAATATATCGTCCGTCATTGAGTGTGGATCAAGAAAAATACTTGAGTTGTTTCGCTCACATATACCTACATGCATGAATTATATGTTATAATGTCAGATCTCATTGCTTTGAAGTGCTCACAGCTGCACAGTATACAAGACTAGATATAGGTCATATGCTGATTTCAATTGAAATAAAACTAGAACAGGAGTTCCTGGACTCTTAAGGCCCGGCTTTAGTCTGTTTGAGTGCTATAGACAAAAAATCGGCTTAATATTTTCTAAACATAATGTGTATTGGTCTTCCTCATGGGCCAGAATCCTAAGTGTTCAGGATATAATTAGAGATTGTTCATTAGTATAATCTCTGATATAATTAAAAGAACCAAGGAGACAAGTTAAAATATATCTTCAACGTGTATTTTTACCACCACCATCGCCGGTGCTGGCCAACATTCATTCAATACTTGCCTACTATGTACCTCGTACAGAGCACTGGGCCTTCAGTATCGCATTGGTGTGTGTACACCTGCAGTGTACATGTACACGTGTACTATCAACGGGGGTGATCTCTCTGCAGTAGATATACTATATCATGTATATGGGTGGAAGGTGAAGGGGGAAACTATCCATTTACACCTCATTATAAATCCAAAAATTACTCGGCGATCAGTTTTTTTCCAAATCAAGACAGTGTAGTTTGCTACTTTTTTTTAAACAAATAAAGTCTTATTCCGAAAAAAAATGAATGCCGAGAGATATCATGATTGTTTTGGATTTAGTAAATGGATAGTTTCCCCCGAAGCTGTGGATGGATATGTCGTGAGTTGTGTGGTCTCTAAGTATGTAAATACAAATATATCTAAGTATTTTGTTTTTGATTAAAGTGGTTTGAATACTTAAAATAGAGTTAATTGTGTTGGACCCCAGGAAAAACATTGCCTCCACCTTCCACCCAAATACCATATCTACTGCAGAAAGATCACACCCGCTGATAGTACACGTGTACATGTACACTGCAGGTGTACACACACCAATGCGATACTGAAGGCCCAGTGGTACAGAGGATGTAGTCCTACCCACCACATTCTGGTTCAATGTGGGCCAGCGTCACAGCCCATCGCTGGTTCAATGCCGGTCAATCGTCTACGACGCTGGCCCAACACTAATCCATCACTGGGTCTGCTGTATACTTTGCGCAAACGCGTGGTATTTACCCAATGCTGTTTCAATGTTGACTCACAGTCTTTGACGCTGGCCCGACATTGAAACAGCATTGGGTGATTGTATCGTGTTTTCTGACTGCTGCATGGGGGTGACTATGCGGGTGATGCTTTCCGTCCCGGGGCCAGAAACACCAGATAACACGACACATTAGCCCAATGCTGATGCAATGTTGGGCCACTGTCCGCGACGCTGGGCCAACATTATTCCATAAAGCTCTAATCACTATGTTTAATCGTGAAGGTATTTTTTTTCTGAACATTTTTCAATGACGAAAATACTTAACCTAGGGAGCTCAAACGTTATATTGGACATGTTCATAAGCATGATAAGGACTGGTGTACAGAATTGAAATGTCAACCGTCTCCCACTCACAGCACCCCTCTTTCCCCTAAATAGGACACATACTCAGGCAAAATAAACTTAATACATGTAGGCTACCGGTCTACGGCCGGGCCTATTGAAGTTAGGAACATGTCTCACAGGATGTACAGTGACGTAGCTTAAAGGGACCCCTTGGAATGAGACATTTTCAATGAACATTGTCAATTTTGGAAATTTAATTTATATGAAGCTATATAGCCTACTAATCTTAGCTGAAAATATGAAAAAGTCAAAAAACAATTTTAAAGCACCGAAAAAGAGTGAAATAGCTGTATTACCAAGTCGTATATTGCCATGTAAACAAAACAAGTCAGCAATATTCAGCACTATACATCACATATTCTCACGTATCAGACGGTAAGATCAAAGCAGTCGCCGCTAATTGGTGTCTTTTAGTCAGGACACGAGAGGACACACCTGCAGCACTGAGTGTCTACCCAACGCTGGACGTCCTTTTTCAGCATTATATTTATGGGCGGACAAAAGCACCAAATTTGGTACACAGTTTCTCTAGGGGCAAATGATGGAATTTAGTCGTTAGGCCTTCTAATTTTGGCTCTGCTTTTCCAGAAAATCTAAAAATGAATATATTTTTCGTCGCATTTCCCTGTAAATAAACATTATTTTCTTCAAAATATACCTTAATATAAACCTGAGAAACTTTCCTAAGACATATCATTTACTGCTGTCAGTTATTTGAAAGAAAAGGACCACATAAAACGTAAAAAACACTGTTTATTTAATTGATGTGAGCCCAAAATTGGCTGTCGTTCATTTCAGCATGTCCTATCACTTTCTGACAATATAATTACAATTACTTTTGTCACAACGTGAGCCGTGAAGCATCTTACATATATTTTTTGTAATAATAAGGACCTAATAATAATAATAAACAATAATAATAAAGTTATTACAATTTAGATATGAAAATGAAATAACATTTTATCAAAAACCCTGGAATATATCTAAGTATGATGATGCCTTCGGATTGAACTCTTAGCTATAATACAGCTATAATATAAATACTGACATAAACACTTCTTCGGACACTGATAGGGATTACCGGACCTCCGAGCTCGTTCTTCCGAGGCGTTAGGCCCTATATAAGTAATTTATTTGAAATGATATTGAATTTATATTGTACCGTTATCATGGTTATGTGCATTAAAGTTTTAAATATTATTTGTTTTTATATGTCATTATACAAACATAGTGTTATAATTTTTTATTATTTATTTATTTAAATTTGAAGCTGCTACCTTTATTACAAAGACAGAAGGTAAAATAAAGCAAAATGTAATGTTAGCACATTGTCTGAAAGGCCTGATATATGTCATATAACCTGAAGATGCACTACCTTCAGCAAAATAATATTTTTTTAATAAATAATTTGCAAGTTTGTATTTTTTGGGTTTACTTTCTCAGTTGGTGTCTATCATATTTTTTTTAAAGTACATAATTTCAGTGATTATGATTCTAAAAATATTCTTATATAACGCAACAAATTACCAGCAAGCTTGCATCACAGCAGGAATGTTAATTATTATGTTTGACATAAGGAAGACAGCTGTATTTACTCGTTTGAGAAAAGGCAATAAGTCAAACATCATCAGCTTCATCAACTCTGACTCATAAACGACTGAAGGTTCAATAATCTTATTCAACAATTCCACGATTTAGGCATTGTCATAGCTTTATTAATATACTTCTAGAAGTAGAAGTGGCTCTGGCTAATTATAGGTCTACTTATTTGCGTTTTAAAGAAGATGATGTTGTAGCATCATCATGTCTTATGTATATTCACTATGGATGGAAATTCATGTTCAACTATCCCCAGCCATTTTTTTTAAAGCACAGCAATAAGCTATACCCATTCATAATTAGTACTTACTAGGTACACATAATATTATTATCTGGTGAAACAAGATTTGTTTTGAACAAACTGTCACCAAACACATTTACCTGATGATTGTGGCACTGTTCTTGGCGTTAACTGAAGACGAGAAGTAGATACTATACACAAAATGACGATGCAATGCCCCACATGGATTACAAGAATTTTGCGTATTCCCCAAATACAGTCTTGCATTAAAGTATCAATGATGGTAGTACCATTTTTTCTTCACCTTTGATCATATAAATTATTAACATATCAGGCATGAATTTCCGTCCCAGCTTCTAGCAATATTATGTATGGATGAGAATAACTACAATTCACCCTCAGCAATTTCATTTGAAACATAAGTACATGAAGAGCAGTCATAGTTCTGCATCTTAATGTTATTCAAGTTAACCATATTATCAAGTTAGATGAAAGCTTCTGAGGTTGTATTAGATCTCAACGAAAAAACAAACAATGCATGCGAATATATACGGGATTTTGCACAAATACAGGCCTACTGGTTGGGTGGGCGAATTTGTAATATTCGCAAGTCAATCAAAACCTGTTCCTTAAGTATACAACAGGTTTTAAAAGATAAAGTCCCTTGAAAAATTCAATGAATTTCACTTTGATCGGCAGCTTGATTATATTACTAGAATAAACATCAGGTGGGATATCTACATAGCATTGCAAAGCCTACAAGATATGGGCCAGGAAAAGATGGATTAGGGTTCAAGATCTGCTAAATAATTGGTCAACCATTTGATATGTGTTTATCCATGGTTCTGAGAACAACAAATCGATTTATCCAACTCTTTTTAAATTCAATAAATAATAATACCATATCGCTTTCAAACTAACCTGCAATATTTTTTAGCTCCCGCCGTCAACGTAGGTGAGATGGAGGGAGCTATGGATTCCGCCTCCGTTTTTTTTGCCTCTTCTTTTGCCTATAACTTTGTAAGAAAATAAGCTAGGATAACAATTTTTAGCCCGCCTTTTAATTTTAATTAAAAAAGGTGGGCTATTGCAATTGAAGTTCGGCGTCGTCGGCGTCGGCGTTAACATTTACTTGTGGGCGCGATAACTTGAAAAGTTTTTCATGTTTCCTTCCCAAATTTGTTTTGCATGTTACTAATGACCACTTCTCGGACAAGTTCAATAATGGCTGAAAAAAAATTCAAAATGGCCGACTTATTGCGATTTTTCACCTTTTACGTCAATAATTTGACCTTGTGGGCGCGATAACTTGAAAAGTTTTTCACGTATCCTTTTCAAATTTGTTATGCATGTTACTAATGACCAGTTCTCGGACAAGTTCAATAATGGCCGAAAAAAAAAAAAAATGGCCGATTTATTGCGATTTTTCACATTTTACGTCAATAATTTGACCTTGTGGGCGCGATAACTTGAAAAGTTTTTCATATATCCTTTTCAAATTTGTTATGCATGTTACTAATGACCAGTTCTCGGACAAGTTCAATAATGGCCGAAAAAAAAAAATGGCCGATTTATTGCGATTTTTCACATTTTACGTCAATAATTTGACCTTGTGGGCGCGATAAGTTGAAAAGTTTTTCACATATCCTCTTCAAATTGGTTATGCATGTTACTAATAAGTAGTTCTTGGACAAGTTCAATAATGGCCGAAAAAAAATGGCCGATTTATGGCGATTTTTCACATTTTACGTCAATAATTTGACCTTGTGGGCGCGAGAACTTGAAAAGTTTTTCACATATTCTCTTCAAATTGGTTATGCATATTACTAATAATTAGTTCTTGGAGAAGTTCAATAATGGCCGAAAATAAAATGGCCGATTTATTGCGATTTTTCTCATTTTACGTCAATAATTTGACCCTATGGGCGCGATAAATTGAAAAGTTTCTCACATATTCTCTTCAAATTTGTTATGTATGTTACTTATAAGTAGTTCTTGGACAAGTTCAATAATGGCTGAAAAAAAAAAAAAATGGCCGATTTATTGTGATTTTTCTCATTTTACGTCAATAATTTGACCTTGTGGGCGCGATAACTTGAAAAGTTTTTCACATATCCTCTTCAAATTTGTTATGCATGTTACTAATAAGTAGTTCTTGGACAAGTTCAATAATGGCTGAAAAAAAATTCAAAATGGCCGATTTATTGCGATTTTTCTCATTTTACGTCAATAATTTGACCTTGTGGGCGCGATAACTTGAAAAGTTTTTAATATATCATCTTCAAATCTGTTATGCATGTTACTAATAACCAGTTCTTGGACAACTTCAATAATGGCTGGAAAAAAATTCAAAATGGCCGATTTATTGTCATCTTTCACATTTTTTGTCAATAATTTGACCTTGTGGCCGCAATAATGACTTCAAGTTCAATAATGGCGGCGGGCTATTGTCGAGTGTGCTCTTGTTGTCATGTGGGTTATTTCCAGGTGGCTAATGGACAGGTTAAAATATTTTTAATCTGAATTCAATACGCAAGGTCGCAGAGGAGAAAATGATGATGTTACGGCGTTGGGCCGTTGGGCCATCCGTAAACAATTCGTTTCCGGAGCATATCTCTGAAAGTACTTGTCCAATTGTCTTCAAATTTTACACACAACACCCCTAGGGGGTCTAGTTGTGCCTTTTGGGGTATTTGAACTTTGAACTACTTCTGGTTCAGAACTATGACCTATTTAGACGTTTTGACGCGCACTTCGTTTCCTGAGCAGATCTCGAAAAGTACTGGGCCGATGACAGTCATATTGCACATACATGTTCTCTAAGGTCCCTAGTTGTGCCTTTTCAAGTTTTTGGACCTTGACCTTGAAGTTGACCCAGCACTTTGACCTAATTTATAACATCGGTAAATCCGACTGAAAGATTTTGCGGAATATCATGAAAACCGCTCTAGATAGCTACACCATTACTATAAAACAAATTGTGAGGTTTAAGGAGAGGATGCATCTTTAAAAATTTCAGGTCGATAAAATTAAAAATGGCCGCCTATCGGCCATTATTCACCTCGACAGGCCTCATATTGCGGAATATCATGAAAACCGCTCAAGATAGCTAGACCATTTATATCAAATTAATTGTAAGGTTTCAGGAGAGGATGCATCTTGAAAAATTTCAAGTTGATAAAATTCAAAATGGCCGCCTATCGGCCAATATTCACCTCGACAGGCCTGATATTGTGGAATATCATGAAAACCGCTCAAGATATCTACACCATTACTATAAAACAAATTGTAAGGTTTCAGGAGAGGATGCATTTTGAAAAAAATCAACTCGTCCAAGTTCAAAATGGCCGCCAATCGGCCATTATTCACTTTCACATGGCCGTTATTTGGTAAACCGTGCTAGATGGCTAGACCATTACTATAAAACAAAATGTGTGATTTCAGGAGAGGATGCATCTTGAAAAAATTCGACTCGATAAAATTCAAAATGGCCGCTTATCGGCCATTATTCACTTTCACATGGCCGATATTTGGTCAACCGTGCTAGATGGCTAGACCATTACTATAAAACGAAATGTGAGATTTCAGATGAGGATGCATCTTGAAAAAATTTGACTTGATCAAATTCAAAATGGCCGCCTTTTCGGGCATTGTGCATTTTCACATGGCTGATATTTGGTAAACCGTGCTAGATGGCTAAACCATTACCTGATTACTATAAAACAAAGTGTGAGTTTTCCGGGGAGGATGCACCCTGAAAATTTTTAACTTACGAATTCAAAATGGCCGACAATCAGCATTATTTTCCTCGATAGGCCTGATATCAGGTAGACCGTGCTAGATAGCTAGACCATTACTATAAAACAAAATGTGACATTTCGGGAGAGGATGCCTTTTAAAAACTTTCGACTCAGTCGAATTCAAAATGGCCGCCTATCGGCCACTATTTACTTTCACATTGCTGATATTTGGTAAACCGTGTTAGATAGCTGGACCATTACTATAAAACAAAATGTGAGATTACAAGAGAGGATGCATCTTGAAAAAAATTGACTCGATCAAATTCAAAATAGCCGTCTATCGGCCATTATTCACTTTCACATAGCCGTTATTTGGTAACCGTACTAGATGGCTAGACCATTACTATAAAACAAAATGTGAGAATTCAGGAGAGGATGCATCTTGAAAATTTTTGACTTGATCAAATTCAAAATGGCCTCCTATCGGCCATTATTCACTTTCACATGGGCGATATTTGGTAAACCGTGCTAGATGGCTAGACCATTACTATAGATTTAAATGTGAGATTTCAGCTGAGGATGCATCTTTGAAAATTTTGACTTGATCAAATTCAAAATGGCCGCCTTTGGGCCATTATTCAGTTTCACATGGCCGATATTTGGTAAACCGTGCTAGATAGCTAGACGATTACTATAGAATGAAATGTGAGATTTCAGCTGAGGATGCATCTTGAAAAATTCTGAGTCGATCAAATTCAAAATGGCCCCCTATCGGCCATTATTTACTTTCACATGCCCAATATTTTGCAAACTGTGTTAGATTTTTGTCAGAGGTTTGCAATATCTGACAGACTTTCTAGTTCTTATCTTACTCTTAGACTGGGCTTCTTAGAACCAGTTGTCTTGCGTCTTGATTTTTGACCTAGCCCAGGACTACATTAATAACCCTACACAAAATTGCTTAAATCAAATTCTAATTCGGAGCGGGAGCTCCTGGACTTATGTAGTCTTGTTCATTTTGAAAACCAATGCAGCAGCTTGGCACAACATTCAACATTTCCAACAAACTGCTAAGAGGAGCTATAGCTGCCATATATGGGCATAAACAACAGCATAATGTCAATTAATTGTGATATTATCCATATGGATCGCTCACAACCGATCCATCACGTCTGCCCTCGTGTCAAGATGCTACATATAAACCTATTTTGCGTTCTAACTATCAGAAAGATAAAAGATGTACATGCTGTCGTAATAGCCTGAACTGTACCAGTATCTGTGGATGTAAATATCTATGTGATAACGCGATAGAAGTTGATGCAACAAACGTGATCCAGGATTCTGATGACTATTCAGACTTTGAATAGAAGACAGTTGGCTCACAAGTATGATATGTCATATTATTACGAAAAAAAGTGTTATAAATGTTTATTTTTGTTTTATAATTCACTATCTGGGTATAAATACTTGTAATTGTTATTTATCTTTCATTTAAATATAAAAATACTATATTAAAATATGATATGGCAAGGAAAAGAAAATAGATAAAAAAATCATCAAAATCATCCCGGTACTGCATAAAAATACTGTAAATTGAGTACATTATATACCCCAATGTTTGGTTTATCGTTCTAAAAAATAAATTTATATATTTGCGAACAATAAAAAGATAAATACGATCTACATAACTCCTTCTAAAGTTCAGTATAACTAAAGGGATATCAAAGTTTAAAATTTGTCATTTTTTCAATTAAAATTTCATTAAAATGCTTTATTTGTGAATTTAAAATTTTCTGTTTATTTTTTGTTTCGATTTTGTATCATCTACACAGCTGTCGTAGATATATTGGTAGATTTTTCAAACGATATTTGTATCCTGAATTTTTTTGCGAGACGATTTTTGCATATTAATTGTCCAGGAATAAGAAAAAACCATGAAACCTATGTCGCAGGGGGGGTGCAGCGAATTTCTATTTTTTGGAAACAGCCCCAGGCCTATTCAACATGTTCAAGCTTTACCTGGGCGGGGGCCCTAGGGTAGTAGTTAGCACCGCTGCTTTTCACGCCAGAGTTCGGGGTTCGGTTCCCGGTCTCGGCGGTTTAAAAGAAACAAAAAAAATGTTTCTTCCCCATCCACGTGTGAAAGTCAGTATTGCGGGGAGCCTCCGTGACCGAGACGTAGCGTGCTCGGCCTCAGACCGCCAGGGCTCGAATTTCGAATCCTGTGTCTGGAGGACAGTGTTATCTCAATCACCTCACCATCCTCAGGAGGTTCTCCTGGCCCAGTTTAGCCTATATGTGCACAAAGGTGGCCTAAAGCCCGATTCATTTCATTTCAAGCTTCACCTGGCACTACATCATGATGTGTACATATTTCGCTGATTCATTTCAGATTTGATTAGATTAGCATATAGCATAGCTTTTCGCTACGAGATACTGAACAAATTTCCAACGACATGCATATTTATATGTACAAGTGATTTTTTGAAGATGCTGCGAAATTTAAAATGACCGCCATGGGTCAACTTCTAAATGCTTTGTGGGCGCAAAAACCTAAAAAGTACAATGTATAACGTCAGAAATTATTCAAATTTACAATCACATTCCAAGAGTTGAAACTATCAGTACATTTGGTCATACGAAAAATGGCACCGTTTGTGTATCATAAATATTGAGGTGTGCGAGTGATTTTTGTCGAGATTTCACCGCCATGGATGATGGAACGTCAACGGCTTTTGGCGCAACAAATAAAAATAAACTATTGTAATAAAATGATTTTTTTTAATCACATTTCACAATTTGCAATGATGTGCAGCTTTTTTCAATATTTTACGGAAATTGAAAATGGTCTAGAAGATCGCCTTCATATCTTTTTGAGGGCGACAATATTCAAATTATTGGCGAGGATGCCCAACATTAAACCAAATATGGGATAACATGCTGTGTTTACTGGCATATCATTGTGGCAACATAACATCACGGAAGAGTTATCACGATAAGAAATTGTGGCGAGAGATACCAACGTCCAGAGTACGTATCGTATGATGTGTGGACTATTTTTTTTTGTTATGACAACTGAACAGTGCTATTGTAGAGATAACGATGGTAAAACTTCGATAATTTTTTTTGTCATGACAACTGAGCAGTGCTATTGTAGAGATAACGATGGTAAAACTTCGATATTTCGTGTCACATAGTAAACTTTGCCTGTCCATATCTAATTATTACACTGATGCATTTGCTAAAGGCTTAATTCTAGCATATAAAACATGATAAACGTAATTTAACTATGTGTATAGAACAGCTATAAGGAGAGACGTTTTTCTTGTTTGGCAAACTTATTTTTCTCTCGACAGATCGGCATATAGCTTATTACACAATTGATAGGACATCTCTTATATACATGATACATTTCCAAAAATCCAAATAATTGAAAGGAAGCAATGTACCATGTGTACAGTATGTATACATCGCCTATGTATTTGTATGGGACTTGTACTGGCTCGGCGATCACGTTAATGACAGTCCCTTTCGCCGTCTTATTCCCTCAATATTATTTAACGTATAAACTTTACTTTACAAGGCTTTCAGGGTTTCGTGGTGGATTTTTTGTTTAGGGAGGAATTAAGAGATAATGGGGGGGGGGAACAGCTTCTGTGCGAGCGGAGCGAGAATTTTTTTTTGGGGGGATTGGTCAGTTTTAGGGTGAGGGAGACTCCCCCCCCCCCTAAAAGTAAAAGGGCCTTCAGAAAAACCCTGGCTTTAGTGGTTTAGTTTGTCCACATAGACATGATAACTAAGATCCCAGATCCACCATATGAGTAAGTGCTACAAAGGTATTTACACATGCATCTTTTTGACGCAGGTTGTTGACAGATTGCAGCTTCATATTATGCCCAGCCAGATTTGGCATAGTTTTTAATAATAGAAGTTGCCACGAAACAGCAACACGAAAAGCGTGGATTTTGTACATATATTATTATATATGTATATTAAAATTGTCGCAATTAACATTCTTGTAACATGATTGACGTAGCCATGATCATAGATTTTTTTTAATTCTCTGCTACACTAATCATGCTAATTCAATGCGATCATCGCAGCTAAATAACACGCAGCCAGATATCTAACACTGTCTAGTATTTATCAAAACTACAATTATTCCCAAGATTCCAACATAAAATCACAATTAACAGATTAAGCAATAATTATATTTGGAATAATTTATAACCATGAATATAAATTTATAAGTAAAAGACTGAAATCTGATGAACCAAGCATTAATTACAGATATAATTAATTTTTAGTATTAAACGTTTGGTCTTGTATCCAATCAGCGACATAACACTTTTCATTTCTAAAGTCAAGCAAACTATGAACATGGTGAAAGCCACAACATTGGAAGGACTTAACCATATTAAAAGAGTCTGATAATTAAGCATCCCCGATTGATATCGGGATGCCTAAAGTGTTTAGCATTTTTCTGTTTCCGCCGCCGTCTCCGCCACCGCAGGCGTAATATCCTCACTTTACATGATAATGTTCACCGTGTTTACTGATGAATTTTGTTTATTTTTCACATAATTATATGACCTATGTCACGGGACAATTCTTCTCATATATTTTTTGGGCACCGAGCCATAAACGGCCAAGATGGCCGCCCTAAAAGCTTGTGGGCATAAATACAATTTAGTCATTATTTCTCAATTTTTTAAAAAACTTATTTATTTTTATGTCAGAGTAGTAGTCTCTCTAGGTTAAGAAAAAAAATTTTGTGAGATTTTTTCGGGGTGGGGGTTGGGGGGGGGGGGGTCTGGGGTGTTAATTGTTTAAAAAACTTTTTTTTACACATTTATTTTCTACATATGGCCTATTTGACTGGGTAACTTCTTCCAATAAATATTTTTTTGGCACCGAGCTAATAACGGCCGTTCAAAAAGTTTATGGGCACAATAACTTATGAGCCGTTGTTTGGTTTGCAGTCATATTTGATAGAATGGCTCTCTAAGTATTTCTGATGATCTGTTTGAATTTTGGGATGGATTCATTAAAAACTTGAAGGGCTGCCTCAACCATTTAAAAAAAATAGACATAGTGGGGTGGGGGGAGAATGGTCATTATTTTTTTTTATCTATACTGGTGTGGTCATGGACTGACCTGCAAATATCTAGAGGGGGTAGGTTTTATTGTTTTCGTGTCGAAAACAGTCACATATAGTTATAAACAGTAAATGTATTTTTCTACATACATTTTACCATCTTTATGATACATGTACATGATGTAGTCAATAAGACATAATACCACATGTACTGCTAGTACACGTCAGAAACAATTAGCTAAATAACTGACGATTGGACCCTAGATGATCGTAAACAGGCCTCACATATTTATATTCATTGATATTCAACGATAACGCGTTCATATCATGTATATTGATCATGTTAAATCAGATTATAGAACCAGCTGGTCCATTGTCAGGACTACGAGATTAGTTAATTAATCAATTCGAGATGAGAATTTACGATCCTGTGTATTATTATAACTAGACAAACACTATATATACGCTCATCTTATGTGGTTTACTGTGCCTTTGACGTGGTGACATCAGCCCAATCAAACGCCCACATTGGGTAAACGTTTCAGGTTTGCTTCTAACCCTTTCACCACTGAAGCCCGTTTTTATGTGCTGAATGCCATAGCATTCAGCACATAAAAACGGGCTTCAGTGGTGAAAGGGTTCAAGCAGTATATCAATAATACATATCAAGCATGCTAAGGTAGTTTGTTATTGATTGATTATGTTGATGTAATGTTTTAATCACTAATTTAGCTTAATATCTCATTAGCGCATTGAGTGGAAATCGTTTAATAGATTCCTTTTGTTCTTAATCATGATAATCAGATAATGTCCAAACTCAGTAGCGGCAGGCTGAGCGACTTAGACGTTGTGAACAGGACTGGCCGCCTATGTGGATAATTGTACATGATAACATGTATGTCATCATGGTCATGTATGCTATAATACTATCCCAGTGCTCAAACACGAGGCATGGATCCTATGTTGAAACAATGTTGGGCCAGCGTTGGGCAGACCATGGCTCAACATTTAGCCAACAGTGGATCATACATGCCTCTAGTTTGCTGGGATACCACTAGAGCCGTCTACCGAAAAGGAAAATACCGGTGACTGCGCATGTTTGGAAATTGTGTCAATTTAAAGTCAATGTGGCATGCAGCTTCAAGGCGGAAATACTGTGCACTATGAAGAACCCATAAATCATTCGAAATAAGACTGACTAAGGCATAGTCCCGGCTTCGGGCTTCCTTCTGTCGCAATATTGCCTCATTGTGCAGAAAGCGACGTAAAGCAAAATTCACTCACTCAAGCGATAAATTACCTAGGTTTACTATCCCAGAGCAGAATACAAATTCCCGTATTTCCTATTTTTGACATGGTTGTCGAAAATTAGAAATCATGAATTTTGTCTCTATATCTAGCCTAACTGGTGAACGCGGAGCAGAAAAAAATAAAAAACTTTTGCAGTTCTAGTCTATGGACATGTTTACATCATATAGTCATATTAAGAAGCCAAAATAAAATCACCGATTTTTTTATGATTTTAGCGTGGGCATGTCCCTTTAAGCTCTACGCACGACTGTAGTCCTCTTTAATCTGTTTTATTAGCAGGTTAATTCATAGTGGTTATCATGGTTATTGGGAATGAAAATGAACAATGACGCGATGCTCTTATTCAATCAATAATGTTATTGTGCAGTTTGTGTGACATATATATGTGTGACATATGCTGTGTGTTCGGCATATCAATCATGGTAATGCCATGACATTCTAATTAATCAAGGCCCAATTACCAAAGTTAAAAAGTTTCAAAGTTTAAAATTGCGTAGGCTTATATCATCGTAAATCTATATTATCTTTCTCCACCCTCTATTTGAAAGAGATATGTAGGCCTACCCGAAAAGTGTGTATTTCGCAATGTTTACACAATTAATAACAACCATCTCTTTATTATAATGGCTTTGACCAAGCCGCTGAGGGTCTAAATGAAGGGATGACGTTGATTTTTTTTTTTTGAATGGATCAACACTGAGGAAAAGCCTTTTCTCTTTGTCACTACACCAGCCACAAGCATCCCTTCAATATTACCTGTGTATTTTTGCAATTTCCGCGATGTCCCGCAAAGAAGTAGACACGTCAATTAGCCGAGTTTAGCATGTTTAGGTGTGCTGACCCTTCCTGTTTAGAAGTGTGAGACCCGTTGGAAAAGTGCTGTTAAGCTGTTGATTTCCGATGATATTGTAATTAAACTAGCAACGTCTTTGAGTGACGATGTGCTACATCTGAGACCTTACATAATTATCCTAATACGAGTTAAAAACTTTTTGTCATAGATTAGGCTAGTAAATTATAAAAAAAACTCGTTGACTCGATTACACTTTCCTGTCAAACAATTGAAACAACATGACAGCATTAAAAATTCCCTGTCAAACAATTTAAACAACATGACAGCATTAAAAAATGGGTGGATCTAAAAAACAAAAATGTAATGACCGACATTTTGTCATAATTCTTCTTTTTCGAAACCCGATTACGTTGCCAACTGATGTTTTTAAAAGTTGTAATCTATCGGAATGCTGCCTTCACTCATTCAAACACTCAAACAGACATACCAGAGCTAAAACATGCCATTTGCCTGGATATGGGACTTTAAGTACCGGTATTAGGTAAATATAAACTTGTCCTGAATTTAGTCATTCTATAATCTGATAATAAAATCACACGCTCGTATAGTCTTACGGGAATGTATATATTGTTAAGTACAACGATTGATATATATATATATATGTGACGGTTATGTTGTAATGTAGGCTTAAGAACGAACTTACGCGATAAAGCTACGCCTTATCACGTTAGCTCGTTCTCTTATCCTTGCTCATTGTATCATTCACCTTGACAATGGCATTGATAAGATAATTCTGATTTTTAACTAGTTAACCATGCCGTGACTATACGTTAACATAGCTAAGACTGTACAGATTGATATTACCGTAGTTATTTTGGGATAAAATCAGTCAATGGTCACGAATATTTTGATGTTGACAGTTCTGTGGGTTACCATGGTTACTGACGGTAACCTGTAAATTTTACAGTTAAAAAAAAGTTATAGAATTTAATTTTTTGGAAGATGTGGGTCGCGGTGGGTAAAACTTAATAATACCTGTACATGGGTTAACAGGTAGTTTATCATGTTAAGAGGCCGCCCAGTAAACGAGCTGCCTGTTGTCTGAGCCGCCAGATAAATCACAAACAATATTATTGTGTAAAACACACCAACGCGAGCGCGATCAAGCACGCGATGAGGGACGCGACGACAGGCGCGACAATCGCGTCACTGTCTAAACACAAACGCGACGACCAACGCGGCGTCCAACGCACCATGTGCGGCGCGACAACCAGCGCGACGAAAATGTAACTATTTTGAAAATGATCCCGTTGCCTGTCGCGTTCGTGCAATTGGCAATCGTGTTTTGGCTATGATCAACTAGTGTGTTTGAAAAACTGACGCGAGGTCGCACGCAACGTCGCGCGGGACGTCGCGCGGGCAATCGCGTGTTATACGCTTTAGCTTATTGGACAAATTCTGATTATTAAATCGAGTTATGTGTCACACTTGCTAAGATCTCCACATTTTGCGTACATTTATTACAAGCGTGTAATGTATGTATACACCTCTAGCCTACGTGAGCGAAGTTTTTACTAAATATTTCTTGGTGCACAGCTGTGTTCATGGACGTTGTTGTGAATTAGTAGAGACTCATGTGCGACAAACATGATAGGCTAATATATTCCATTTGGTGATTTCATTGAGCATGCTGAGTTACTAGTTAGTTTATGTGAATATGCATTGTGCTGGTTAAAGCGATACAAGCAGGCTGAAATCATCAAAAAATCAGTATTTCGATTTCTCATTTCTCATGTCCAAAATAAGAAATACAGGAATTTCGTAATCATATCTCACTTAACATGCTTAACTGGTAAATGCGCAACACAAAAAATAGAAAAACTTCTAGTCTACTGTTCACATCATATGGCCAAGTTAAAAAATGAAAATAATAATACTGATTTTTTGATGATTTTAGCCTGATTGTGTCGCTTCAATATATTACATTTTATCGGAGAATAATTTGTCTGGTGCAGCGTAGTAGTTGGCCACGTCATTTTGGGGGGAAATGCTACACAATAATCTAATAATATTATTATGTTGCTGCATGCAGTACAGCAGTTTTTGCCATGGAGTATAATAGCTTAGCACAATTATGTACATCTTCCAAAAGCTATGCATTTTTTCCGGAACAAATTATCCCGTGTATTATCTATCATAGTATTAGCTTTCCTCTCTTCTTTTCTTCTACACAGCATACCGTATAGACGTTATACATGTTATAAGGCCACCTCCACCTGCTCTATTATTGATGACCAGAGAATAGGTTATGAGCGAAGCAATCAGTCGAGTAGTGTATTATGATCTAGTGGTTTGAAGTCCCAGCTTTGAGAAAATGTTTATGCTGTGAGTGGTGCCTATGAAAGATGCCTGGCCTCAGTGGTCCATCCCTGGAGCATGTTGAGGGTGGTGTCTTCTTGAATTAGCTGTTCATCTTGCACAGAAGATCCAGCTATGCCCGCTGCTACCGCCATTGATCTTATTGAGCTTATAAAGTGTTAAACATCACAATGCAATGTTTTTTAATCGTACAATGCAGATGCGCTTTATATATAGGCCTATCTGTGGGTCTATAGCATATGACCAGTCAGCCATAATAATAATAATAATCCAAGATGGCCGCCAATATTCAGCTGTCCAATGATACAGTTTGAGCCATAACCGAATTGTTCCATTTGAGTCATAAATCGAAGCAATTAAAAACAAGTTCCACGGATCCAACTCCCCCACAGCTCGGTCAAGTTTAAACATTAGGCTGGTCCATAGTAATTGGGATCACCACACCACAGCCGTTTTGTTTGAAAAAAACATGCACTTGACATGAATTTGAGTGTTGTTCCATGATAACATGATGTGTGGTACAGTGATCATCAGTGGGGTTCGATATTCAGTGACTTTAACCTATTTTCAACGTCACCAGGTTACGGAAATCAAATTAGCTTGCTAGCGCGATAACTTCATAACGCCTTGACCATGTTGACTAGTTAGAGCCTTCATTTTTTAACCTTATGTGCACTACACTAATCTCCAGGTAAAGTTCAATGCTCGGTGACCTTGAACTAATTGTGGTGTACAAATGAAATCGACACTGGGTCAACAGTGTGTACAAGAAGATTATAAAGAATCTTCTTGATATGTGTAGTAGGTATCTGCTATCTACCATGTTTACTGCTCCCGTTGGTGTATTCCAGATTCGGTCACGGTGTGAATTCTAGAGGGAGAGGGATCAATACGGTGGCACGACCAGCAAATACGATACATTGAAACAATGTTGTCTGATGTTGGACCAGTGTCATAGACGATGGACCAACATTAAAACAACATCGGGCTCGATCTCTCGTGCTTGCTAAGCCACATGCTATTTGGCGAACCCTTGAAGCCCTGTACCAAATGTAAAAAATGGTAATTGCAGGCCATTATATAGCACATATGTCTGACAATGAATGAATATTGCTCTGTTAGACTGACAAGCTACTGATCACTCTACTTTGCGTATAATTAACATATTTTTCTTTCTACCTGTAATTTTGTCCATGATAAATACGAACTATCATGTAATGGAGTAAATTTCCGAAGATTTTACTGCCCAAGCTCGTAATTTAATACCAAGATAACTGCTCCAGTACAATTTTGTAGCAGTTTTGTAGCAGCTTTGTACCAAAAAACTGCAACACCGACACATTATTAAACATTTGGCCCTAATTGTGTAGCAAACTGCGCTGCTACACATATACACCAGACAAATAACCTGTTACCTGACCTGGCAGTATAAACGGGAAGTAAAGGGATTTGTGATGCACAGATGTCTGGCTCGGAGGACACATATTCTTAGCCTGAGTTTTCTCATGTTGTCTCAGTGAGTTGATCTCATGTCCTGGCAAACGCATGACGTTGAGATAATGTTGGATTAAACGATCTTCTGATATTCACGCCTATAGCTGTTTTAAATTTATTTTATTAGGAGATTAAATCACTATTATTGGGAATACTTTGTTTCAGAAAAATTGTGTAGAATTTTAGCAGGCATGCATGTTCCCAGGTATACTGAATGGATGCAAAAAACTGCTACCCCAACATATTATTTTGTCCCCAATTGTGTAGCAAACTACTCCGCTACACCAGACAAATTATTCCTTGTGTTATTGGGAATAAAACGCTTGTTTCAACATTTGCTATTTTTGGTCTCAAATCAAATTAAACAAATGAAAGTAATTTTTATCCACTTGAAGTTGTGGGTCGCGGTAGCGAGACACAACTTCAAGTGGATTAAGATTTAAATAACTTCGGCTGAAGGGCTAATGGTGTACAACGTCGAAGACGCTGGACCAACAGTAACCCAGCATTGGCTCAACGGCTTGTGTTTCCCTCTGTACGAGCTCTACATGCCTCTTTATCGTCGGCTTCTTTCTGTACGTAAGTCGTATATTATATATATGGGTGAGACTCTTTAAAATCAAATATATATTGTTTTCTGATTGTTACAGGGGCGTCACCTGGTTGACATGCTGGTTACCTCGCCTGTACGGACTCAACATGGAGCTGAGGAACTCTCATCACATCCGGTCTGACAAACCTTTTGTTGTCGTCTCTAATCACCAGAGTGCGCTAGACATGATGTGTAAGTTAGTTTTCTAACGTGTGTTTGGTCAGGCCAAGGGCTCACTATCGTCTTCTTTATCCACTAAAGGGCGGGGGCCCTGGTGTAGTTGTTAAAGCTTCCTGCTTGGAAGTCGGAGATCGCGAGTTCGAACCCCACTCTGGCCTTCAAGTTTCGAAGAATATTATGGGGAGCCTCCGTGACCGAGAGGTAGCGTGCTCGGCCTCACACCGCCAGGGCTCGCATCCTGTGTCTGGACAGCATTGTCATCTCATTCATCTCAACATCCTCAGCAGATTCTCATGGACTAGTTTAGTCTAATAGATATGTGCACAAAGGTGGCCTGAAGCCCCATTTATTCCATTTCTTCATCCACTACAAGTCGCGAATTGCTATCGTAATTCTCGCTCTGTGGTGGATGAAGATGACTTTAACCCTTAAAGCGCTGAATTTTTTTGTAAAATCCATGGAGATCAAAAGGGTTTTTTTCATTTTGAAATCATCATAAATGTTAGCTCTTTCCGCTTCATTTTAATACCTATATGTTATGGGTCTACGGCCATCAGAAATATGTTTACTCTTACAGTGCGGGGATTGACTTTAGTCGTCAGAATCTAACGTCTACAGACGTCAGATTCAGACGACTAAAGTCGGTCCCCGCGCTGTAAGAGTTAACAGCTTGAACATGTTGAAGTGGGTGGAAAATGAGAAAAATATATTGGTATTGACTGTTCCATGTAAGTTCCCGTTCTGCAACCCCTAAGTTTACATGTAATTCATTCTTCAGAGATGCGAGCTGGTGCTTTGATGCATCGTGAGGGTTCTGATTTCCAAACAAACAAATTCAGATTCATTTATCTATACTCCAAGTTCATTGATTTACAACAATTGTAAATTAAACAGTGTTTCATCTAGCCATTTCTAACATGGCGCAGCGCCAAGTTGCCTTTAGTGAGCGCCATGTTGCCCTTCATGAGCGCCGTGTTGCCCTTCCTGTGCGCCATGCTTCCCTTCGTGTGCGCTATGTTACCTAGCAAAAGGGACCCACTAAAGGTTTATGAAAATCCACTTCCAGGAGCGGATACAGGATTTGAAAAAGGAGGGTGCGTGCGGTGTTCGGTTTGGATTTTTTAGTATATTAGGGAACTTTTAAAAATAATTTGGCCAGGATCAGCCTCTGGCTTCCATGCAGGCCATCCTACATTATGGTGAGTGATAATATGTATGCAACGTAGAAGCTAGAAAGACGGACTTTGGGAATATATAATTATAACAATGTAAAATAAGCATTGTGCGTCCACAATATTTGCTCAGCGAGTCATGACGACCCACCTACTTTAATGGAGTATCAGGCGAAAGTGATTGTGAGGCAGAACGGAATCAATACAACATGTACAAATAACTTCATCACATTTGCGCATCCCATTTACGCAACATCACGGTGATGTCATCAATTTACTACATGTGCTATTATTTAACCATTACAACGCTGAAATATTTTATTTAAACCATGAAGACCAAAGGGTTAGTTTCATTTTGAAATCATCATAAATGTCTTAGTTAGATCTTTCTGCTTCATTTGAATACCATGTTTCTGGATTTAAGGCCATTATACATATTTTACTCTTTCAGTGTGGGGATCGTCTTTAGACTTCAGAATCTGACGTTTATAGACGTCAGACTTAGACGTCTAATGACGGTCCCCACGCTGAAGAGGTTAAATACATGAGATTATTTTAACTTTTATTTTGTGCAGGTATGTCATGGGCGTGGCCACAGCGCTGTGTACCGCTAGCCAAGCAGGAGGCCATGTACATGGGAGCGTTTGGTCTGGCAGCCTACCTCTGTGGGACCATCTTTGTAAAGAGACATAATACGAAGCAAGCATTGGGAGTGATGAGTAAATCAGCAGAGCTCGTACATGAACGTAATGTAAGTCACACTCTGGTAAAGGCAGACGTCTGCCAATCTGGGGCTAGACAGAAACTGTATTATCATGATTATAGCCAGGATACTCTTCTTAACCCTTTAACCGCCGGTGCCGCATATATTTGGGTTTTCATTTTTTATTAGCACATTAAGTACCACCTTTTAAACATGTATGTTAAAGATAAAATGTCACATCAATCAGCAATATTTGAACGCTTGACCTCCATTTTGTCAAATCTGAATAATTTTCACTCACTTGAAGTTGTGGATCGCGTCAGCGAGACACAACTTCAAGTGGGTGAAAATTCCAGTTGAATAATTTGGCGGTTAAACGGTCAATAACCCGTTAAATAACCAACCATGTTGTCATATTCTCATATATGGTTTAAGAAGTAGTACCGCCACTCTCACATGTTTACCTGAAATATATATGTCCTACAGACTGTTAAAAGGATAAGTTAAGTGCAGTTAAATTATAAATAACATGTTTAAGGAATGTAGTTGTGATTATGTCAGTGTGTGTACAACTTTGTGCGTTTTGTATTCTCTATGTACATCTGTTGGCTATAGGTAGTCTAGTACGACTTGGTCTTCGATCATTAACATTTTGTGGATGAAATTATGAACACTGTTAAAGTCCATTGTGCACCATTATAACCAGAAGTTATAACCAGAAGTTATAACCAGAAATCACCGCGAGGGTGACAAAGATAGCTAGAATATTAGCGCCACCTGGTGAATAACTATAAACATAACAGAGTGACAAGGGGTTTAACCCTTACACTGCTGCATAAAATTTGCAGCATGTGTGGTTGCCCACTAAATAATATCTGGCACGTTTTTTTCTAAAACGTCATCTGATAAACAGCAAAAAAATCAGTCAGTTAGCCATCTTTAAAACGCAATCAGAAAGACAAAACAAAACCAAAGTAAAATAGTGTTTTTTTGGCTATAGCAGTGTAAGGGTTAACGCGATGAATAATGATATACCCCCCTACTTGCCGTACTTCACCTGTTTATTCATACTGTAGGGAAACTAATTTATTAACCCTTAAAGCGCTGAATTAATTTTATGAAAAACATGAAAACCAAAAGGTTTCTATCAATTTGATCTCATCATAAAGGTCTTCGTCAGCTCTTTCTGATTCATTTGAATACCTATGGTATGGGTTTACGACATTTAGACATATTTATACTCTTACAGTGCAGGTATCGACTTTAGTCGTCAGAATCTGACGTCTACAGACGTCAGATTCTGACGACTGAAGTCGACCCCGCGCTGTAAGGGTTAAACGCATGTACCACATGAGTGACTGTCTGACAATACAAAAAAGCTGCAATCAATTTATTGACATTTGTCATCGTTCATGAGTGACGTGCATACTGAGATTAGCGGTGGCATTGCGAGAATTTGCACAAATGATATACATCTCACTGATGTTTTTATAAGCATGATAAAACTGACATATCTGAGTTATTCTAAATGTGTCTCAAAACAACCAAATCATCTATATGCCCTGGTTATCTGTAGCACTCAAAGTAGCCAAAATTGTCTTTCATGCATTCCTATTTACAAATACAACTACTCAATTATTTTTTATTCCATTAATAGAACAATTGCGAGATATTTGCAGAAAGTCTTGCAATAATAAATATAAAGAAATTTAAATATTAATTGTAATCATGGTAATATCCACTTTCAACTAATTATTTAAATCCATCACGTGAATATGACAATTTATAATAAGAAAATAGTTCTTCATAGTAAATGTAAGTAAATAAATGATAAGCTTGATACTGGAATATCAGTTTTGAATTCATACCTCTATAGGCTAGTCTACAGTATACGTGGCCCATATAATCTGATAATCAGATTATGTTATTAAAAACGATTTCCACGCCACGAGTACGTGTTTGATATCCAAACCTATTATTTTAAGTGTCTAATTATTGATTGTAACTGCTTAACTTAGATGTGTAATGTTATGTAGTCCTGTAGATTAAAGTTAGAATGAATTTTCAAAATGTTTTAAACTTTAAACCATTCTTAGTTTAACATGTTTAAAGGAAATGGGTATGAAAAACTTTTTTTCACCTCAGTCGTAACTGACTTGATCATGTTGATGTTTTTAAGGTTAAGGTGTGGATTTTTCCGGAGGGAACCAGAAACTTCGATGGCAGAATGTTACCGTTCAAGAAAGGTGCCTTTCACTTAGCTATAGATGCTCAAGTAAGAAATAAATCATTTTTCAACCCCACTAGTCTACATTCTTAACCCTTGTCTTGCTGAATTGTTTCAATTGTATTTTTCGTCATTTGAAGCTGGAATTGCTAACGCAATTTCCAGCTTCAAATGACGAAAAATATAGATATTTCTCGAAAATATACTTCTTCTAAATTGAGTTATTTTACTAACTGAACATCTACCACAAACTGTATTGTCCATTTCAGTGACATATTATTTGGCTTAAAATATATGCTTAAAACCGTATATATCCGGGTCTAGCAGGACAAGTGTTAATCCGTTATTAATATGATAAGGAAATGTAATTTTCCCAGACAAAGTTGTCAGTCGCTAATCGGTTGATGCGACCCACGACTGCAAGTAAGTGAAAAATAACAGATATTTTCACACTGTAATACTACAGACTAAGAAATCTTACTGCTTAAACAACGTTTTCCTTTCAAAATCCCTGTATTTAAATATACCGGTATTAGTTAAGATTACAGAAATGTCTTATATAAGTTGTTTTCAGCTACAATATAGACACAGACTAGATTTTACGTGGAAATGTTGCGTAGGATTCAGTAATCCTTAAAGCGCTATGTTATCTAATTTCATTTTTTGTAGTTGTGTATAGCTACCGTGACACACAAATTTAAATGGTTAAAAATACCCATATTTAGACCAAATATTTGCAAATATTGCTAGAAAATAGTGCTTGTAAAATTTCATTAAAATTGGTTGTCCTAGCCACACTATAAACCCTTTACCTGCTAGACGGGCGTATGTGAACACAGGTCATTTTAATGACGGCCGTCTGTGACGCTGGCCCAACAATAAACCAATATTGAATCAATGTCTCGTGTCTGCTGGCTGCTTGATGTTTCACGTTCAGTTCACAATCAGAATGATGTCCCAGCAAACACGAGACGTTGGCGCAGTGTTGTTTGAATGTTGGGCCAGCGTCGCAGACGGTGGACCAACATTAAAACAACACTGGGTCAGCGTCTCGTGTTGGCTGTGTGTCTGACGTTGATGACCACTTTTTTCTTTTGTTTGCAGATACCAATAGTGCCTGTTGTTATTTCCTCGTATCGTCACTTTCTAGACAAAGACAAGAAGCTATTCGGCTCGGGTGGGTACACAAACTTACATATAATTGTTTGTTGTTTATTGTTTTGCCATATAGTAGGCCGATAGTAGGCCCTACAGACACATTGTGTAATATGTCAACTAGTTAGCCTCGCAAGAATTAAATAATTACGATTTATGATCACATGTTCCCCATACTCTCTGTGAAGTAAAGGATGTATACACTTGTTGCCACCGTTGCAACCCCATACCACTGCTGTTTGGCCTATATTTTCATAGAATAGTAAAATTGTAAAATGTCACTCAGAATCAATATAATCAGATGATATAGCCTATTATGTTTTAATAATTTGCCGAGGGTTCCCATATTCCCTTTATTTAATGTAAGGTGACCTCGCGCCATGTTTCTTGACATTTGTCTCATACATGTCTGTTGTCATCGTCAATTTTAAATCCACACGCCGTGATTGTCAAACAATGCTTGAATGTCACGTTCCAAGCTTGTCAAGCTCAAATCGTCTGCCATGATGATCAAATGTAGCTCCGCATGCAAGTATGAGTATTGTGCGAGAAATTTGCGGTTACATGTGACATGTGGTATGCATTCATAAATAATTATAATACCATTAATAATATAATAATTGACTTGTTATAAATCGTTTAATAAAATACATTGCGTATTATAAAAAAAAACCCAGCTCTAACATTACTAGTCTAACATTACTAGTCTAGAAGCCCGTTTTTATGTGCTGAATGCTATGGCATTCAGCACATAAAAACGGGCTTCAGTGGTGAAAGGGTTAAATAAATATGTTTTCTGCCTGACATTTAACAATTTATATTTATCGACTGACTTCGACAGTTTACTCTCAGTGGCGCTTTAAGTTTATATACGTAGATTTATTTAAATGACTCGTCTGATTGTACTAAATGTACGTTTGTTTGTTTTCAGGTAAGATAATTTTAACATGTCTTCCACCGATCTCGTCGGCGTCTTACAAAACCAGTGACGTAACCAGGGTGACCAATGAGGTGAGATCCCTGATGATAGACCAGTACAATAAATCCACCTTTGAGCTGCTGGGGTATCTCCCCGATTTCTGTCAGCCGGAGAAAACAACTGACCAGGAGAGCAGCCCCAAAGACACTATAAAACAGTCTGTAAATTCAGAGAGATCAGAGGAGGGGGGCTTAAACACTGTGCGAGAGAGAGTGGTGAACGGCACATGCGGCGCACAAACTCCTGTACTACAAGAAATGACATCCTGAAGAAGTGTGAGATGTCGCCCACTTGGACGTTGGCCCTTTCGCCACCAAAGATCGCTTTTGTAAAATTAATGCAACAGCATTCAAAAGTGGGCTTCAGTGGTGAAATGGTTAAGGACAATAAAACCATTAAAATGGTGACTAGCGACCCTCTACGTCCACGAGGTGGTCGTAGTGGGTAATTTCCAGGATTCTTAGATGTTGCTCACGATACCCCTAATTTCACTAGTCAAGTGATTTTTCTTAACGCTGGGCATCAAAGTGTCGTGAACCACGGCAAGACGCTTTGATGACTGGGGGAATGCTATACTATGGCTTTTTATCTTCCATGACATTTTATTAATAATGTTTATGCATTGGAAAACACATAAAAACACCCATTTATAAATGGAGAGTTATATATATATATATAATATATATATAAATATATAGCTTATATTTTGTTGTCACACAACATTCCAGCACCCTTGTTCTTCCAGCCACACGTATGCTAACAAATGTAAAAAGCTATTATTTGCATCCTCCAGTCCTTTCTAGTACACGTTTTATTATATGCCTGGGCTGGGTGAAGTGAACCGTTATGGGACTGGTGCTAGTATTATACATCTAAAGACTTGGATGCTTCAGCATAAGATTGATGTCGCTGAAACAGTTTAATCTCTACAGTTCTGAACTATTCAATTCTAATTTTCAGACACTTGACGTTGTGTCTCGCTAACGCGATCCACAACCCTAGTGACTGAAAATTACTTAGATTTGTAGAATTAGGTCACATTGTATGTTAGTATCACAGACGTAAAAACATTTTCACGTCCAGAAATTGGCTACACGAGTGCGAATAAAAATGGAAGAGTCGGCATCAGTGCTCTCATGGTCAATTAGAAGTGAAGATATGAGAATAATAATTAGAAATAGAGATTATGACTACTTAGTTGACTTCTATTTGAAGCTTCACTATTTTTCATCCAGTAGAAGGTGACAATGATAATGCTCTCGTAAGACATGTGACAATGAAACTAGATGAATTCATCCATATACACGAAAGCATTCAACTGTGGTTTTTAGAAAATTCAATAGAAATCGTTATTGAAATATTACATAGTAGTTTGTGTATTAGCTTTACAATAGATCATTTTATTCATTGGTATGTTAAGCCATGGTCACAGTTTGTTGTCTTTGTGTTCCACGTCAGCTAACGGAATTTTGTAACCAGCATACAAAACATTCGCATATATTCTATTTGCTGATCATCATAATTTGACTTAAAATCAACTCAACTTGATCCCACTGATGAGAGCTACCCAGATACTTTGCCGTGTGAATTCAAAAGACAGTACCTGGTAACTGCTTACTATTAAAAGAAGTAGTTAGGGCTGTTCCAGCGAAATTCCGCACCCCTTCCCCATGGACGGCAGTCGTTTTGTACGATATATGTACATATATGTACGATATATGGTATTTTTTTAATTCCGAGGGGGTGGTGGGCTTCAATTATTTACACCTTTCCGTTGGGTGTGGTATGTTGTCAATGACTCAAAACTCTGGAAATCCGGGTTCTGTAGTGGCTCGAGGACCGACATTGGAGAAGTGGGGGTAGTTTTTTAATTGTTATCCTTGACCTTGGGGAGGATTTTTAATAGAGCAGCCCTTTTGGCCTTGTGGAGCAGTACTACATGATACTACTAAACACACTTAATTAGCAGCACTTGTTTACACACGTGTCCTTAATCTTGTCTCTTGTTTTCGGATATTACATTGATTACTATCTATTATATATGGCAAAATACTTTCTTCTACATGTTGTAACATTTGTAACACGTAACATGTTATGAACGTTTTTCTCTTGATCTCCCTAATGTAATAATAATTGCACGTATTTTAATCCAGGTCTATGTTGTCTTCCCTAGAATGAAGACACATTACAAAGAAAGAGCAGATATAACCATGTATTTCATTACTCCTTGATAAGAAGTCATTTATTTCAAGCTTCCACTGCTGACTTGGCATTGCTTAGCTCATATAGATGAAAATGTAAAAAACATAGGCCTATACTTTGTAAAATCACACCTGTCATAATTGACAATTTAATGTCTGCACTCAAGATTTAGTCGATTTCAGTCTATATATTTGTGTTGTAAAAGAAATCTGAAAACACATAGGCATCACAAAATACTATAAGTATAGCTCTGTTATCTGAAATTCCGCTTTTAAACTGATTAATATTCAGGAATCGTTGCGGTCAAACATGGCTGAGCTTTCATTAAACCAGGGATAAATTAATCCTGTGTTATATAAAGCGGGGGGGATATTTAGTAATATCCTGAATAAATAGGACCTGTATTATGTCCAAAATAAGAAATACGTGAATTTCGTCTCTATATCTAGCCTAACTGGTAAATACGTAGCACAAAAGTGAAACTTTTGCAGCTCTAGTCTATGGACATGTTTACATCAAATGGCCATTATTAAGGAGCCAAAATAAAATTACCGATTTTTTTATTATTTTAGCCTGAATGTGTCAATTTACCTTTTCAAATCGTGTGAGCACACGGCCCCAAACTTACCCAGGAAACACGGGACTCTCAAACAATGTTGGTTCAACGTTGTTCCACCGTCTACGACGCTGCCCCAGCATTGAGCCAACATTGGTTTATTGTCTTGTGTGTACTGACTGGAACACAATCAACATATTATGTTATCAAGCTGTGATAAAGGAGACCAGACCACAGGAAAACAGATTGTAGGCCTACCTCAAATCAAGTTTAAGGTTTGTTTTCACAAGCTCATCCTTAAAAACGCTACATTGAAAATTAAATTTTCACCCACTTGAAGTTGTGTCTCGCTACCGCGACCCACAACTTCAAGCGGGTGAAAATTACTCGTATTTGTTTCATTTGACACCCAAAATTTGTAAATTTTGATGTCTATACATCCATTTCATTCCCAATAACAGTGATTTGATCGGCTATAAAACGGGTTAAAAACGACTATAGTATAGACGTGCTTATATCGATGCCAATAAAAGCATAGTACTATGGTCTCCTATCTCCTCATGACAATTTTTTATAAGGCGTGGTTTTATATCTAGTCAGAAGAAATCCTATGGTGCAACTTACCGTAATACTTGATGCAATTTGTAATTATGCATTTATGGATAATATAATTTGATGTTACAATAGGCTGTAAATGCTGATGCTAGTTTGTTCTTAACATAATATATATATTTTTAAATATTTGTCAGTTAGCAAAACTGAATAAGTCATTGGCTTTCTGGAAGTTGTTTTTATTTACTTGTCTGTGTAATAATCTTTCGAGGTGGAAGTGTAGAGAATGATGTGTCTTTGATTAGCTGCTAGCCCTTAGATGATCAGCTGGGCCCGTATTCTCGTACAAGTTACGATATATCGTAGGCTTCGGATTGGTCGAGATGGCCATCTCGACCAATCAGAAGCCTACGATATATCTTCCCTTCGCCTACTTCATGCTGTCTTGTTACCGCGACTAACCACTTTCAAATGGGAAATTCACTTAGCTTTGTTAAAATTGACACAAAAATCTTCATTCTCCACGTTTAAACCCAGGATTAAACACACATTTCGCATATTTGCTCTGCATATAATATACTACACAGAAGACTATGAACGCCATTGTCATTGAATGGTTACTTTTATGAATTTTCATGCATCTTATAAAGTAATAGTTTAGAAACTTGACAGCATTATTTTATATTTTTTCCACTACAATATGCTCAATATATGATTGTTAAGGTTGTTTTAAATCATTTTTAACGGTATCTGTTAGAGATAGGTGACGTATTCTTTGTTTTTGGGTGAGTAGACTTTAAGATGATTTCTGTGATAATTAGATGTTATATATACTGAAGAGAAGTAGCTATTCTTTCAATGATTCTCCACCTGTATATAACTTCATTAAATTGACGCACAATTACTTTTATTACAATTTGTCTGATGCAGTACCATGAGTACCAAAGGATGGTACTTTTTATTTGTATGTATACCCAGAATATAGGAGACCTTATACCAATGTTGTTTAAAATTCAGGCCAGCGTCGTAGACGGTGATCCAACATTGAACCTACATTGGCTTAAATTATGGAGGTATGTCGCTCCCAGAAAACACCAGACGTGAACCGAATGTTGGCTCAATACTGGACCCGCGTCAAGGACGTTGTACCAACATTAACCCAACATTGCCTTCACATGTCGTATTCACTGGGCTGGGATCAAACAGTCATCTACCGGCTGACACCGTAACCCTTTAAGCCGCTAGCGCCAGGTTATCCATTTAAATTTTCACCCACTTGAAGTTGTGTCTCACTCACGCGATTCACAACTTCAACTGGGTGAAAATTATCAGATTTGTTAAATCGGAGACCAAGTGTTTTCAGATTGTACTGTTATTGACACAGTACACCATTATCCTGCTTATTTTTTTAAGTTTTAAGTTATTTTTTTTTAATTTTCACCCACTTAAAGTCGTGTCTCGCTACCGCGATCCACAACTTCAAATGGGTGAAAATTACTAATATTTGTTTAATTGGAGCACACATATTTGCAAATCTTCTTTAGACACACATTTCATTCGCAATGACAGTGATTTGGCCAACTAATAAAACAGATTAAGAACGAAAGGACAAGGGTTAACATTGAATGATGTTTTGAAAGTGATACTCTAAATGTTGAACATGGCTATGGTGGTGAACATGGCTATGGTGGTGAACATGGCTATGGTGGTGAACATGTCTATGGTGGTGGACATGGCTATGGTGGTGAACATGGCTATGGTGGTGAACATGGCTATGGTGGTGAACATGGCTATGGAGGTCAACATGGCTATGGTGGTGAACATGGCTATGGTGTTGAACATGGCTGTGGTGGTGAACATGGCTATGGTGGTGGACATGGCTATTGTGGTGAACATGGCTATGGTGGTGAACATGGCTGTGGTGGTGAACATGGCTATGGTGGTGAACATGGCTATGGTGGTGAACATGGCTATGGTGGTGAACATGGCTATGGTGGTGAACATGGCTATGGTGGTGAACATGGCTATGGCTGGTGCTTGGAGCTCCGAGCTAGTGAATTAAAATTTACAGTTTTTGCGGTTTCAAGTGATGGGAAAAAATTACACGAATTTGTAAAATTAGGTCACATCCTGTGTCAGTTTCTCGGATTTAAGACATTATTCACAGATTTAAGACATTCCCAAAACGGTTCACAAATGCGAATCAAATTTGAAATATTTGCAATTTGAATATTATATTAATAAAATCGGTATACTGAAGGAGCTTTGTTTTGTATTAGATTCCTTGCTAACTTTTCTCAGTTAAATTTTCACCCACTTCCGCGACCCACAATTTCAAGTGGGTGAAGATGACTCGTACTGGTATTTGTTTAATTTGAGACTATAGTCGTCCTTAAACTTTTCACTACCATACATGACGGAAATTTCCGTCGTCATTCGTCAATGAACGTAACCATAAAATGACACAAATTTTCGTCAAATATATACTACATTTATGTATTTTTCGTCATTTGAAGCTGGAAATTGCGTTAGCAATTCCAGCTTCAAATGACAAAAAAAAGAACTACTACACTAGTATATCTGGTTCCTGGCATGCACCCCGGCCTGGAAGTCAAAGGGTTAAAGCTACACAATCATACCCAAATCATCATTTTTATTTTGGCTCCTTGATATGTCCATGATATGTCAACGTATCCATAGACTAGAATTGCGTAAGTTTTGTTGCGCATTTGCCAGTTAAACATGTTAAAAGAGAAATAAGGACGAGATTTAATTGACATGCATGTCCAAAATAAGAAATGCAGGAATAACTGATAAACGTGGTTTTCAGTACACTTTCTACGTTGCCATAGCAACCAAAACTTAAAAAGACTAGTCTATGGACATGTTCACATATTATGTACGTATTGAGGAGCCAAAACACAAATGATGATTTCGGTCTGACTTTGTCGCTTTAACCCTTAAAGCGCTAAATTAAATAATTTGAATTTTCACCCACTTGCAGTTGCGTTTCGCTACCACGATCCACGACTTTTCAAGTAGTTGAATTTGTTTAATTTGAGACCAGACATTTGCATATCTTGATGTTTAGTCATTCCCAATAACTGCGATTTGATCGGCCAATAAAACAAATCAAAAACTGCTATAGACAAGCTTAGCGCTTTAAGGGTTAAAAACCCAATGTCACAGATTATGAATATTATTTCAATAAAAAAGGTATAATTGATTTCTATGGAGATTACGCACTAAACCATTAAAATAAGAACGTGCTCACATCTGATTTAATATATTACATTTTCGTATTTTGTAAAATGAAGTAGTTTCTTCTTTAGCTTTAAGATGCCATGATTAGCGTCGCTAAAAAGCCGAAGCTGACATTATGAATGATAGTATTTTTTTAATTATTGCTTTGGTATGTTGAGCAAAGACTGCTTTGTGTTTACTGGGTTGGTTTTTGTGATGATCGACATATTGCTACTATTTGAAACCTATATTATAACTGGACAGTCAGTCAGACTGCAAACCTCCGCCTTAGTTAATGAACGTGATCAGGATACCCCCCCCCCCCCAATTATCTTTGGTCGTTAGCCCGAGACATACTTCCGGTAAAAAAATTCTGCAAATCCTTGGGATCGATTTTAATCCGGAGCATCCTCAAAATCGACTAGATTGTTTCTTGGCCCGAGACACCTCTGATAAGAATTTCATGCAAATCCGTTCATTACTTCAAAGTAATCCGATGGACAGATCTCTCAGATTGGTATGGAATATCTAGCCAAGCTCAAATTTTCTTCATATTTGAAAAATAGACACCAATCCGTAAAAATTAAAGACACTCTTGTGAAATAAAAGTCACACTCTCATAAATTATGGAGTTTCGCAGGGCTCAGTGTTTTTTACCTTGTAGGCCTACACTACAACACTCAGCGCTATAATCTCCAGTTTCGACATAAACCACCATATTTATACCGATGATACTTAATTTCTTCATCAGTCTCAAACGCTAAGGAATCTCTTCATTACCGAAGTTGCAACATTGTTTAATGGGTGTGTTGGCCTGGATGACAGGGTCCAAGCTGAAATTCGATCCTAGCAAGACAGAATTTCTTCTCATTGGGTCCAAATTTCAGCGACAAAATTCTGAATTAGCCTGAATTTCCGAGAACACATATGTCCCAAACATGTAGGTCATGCTTCTATCATATCCGTGACAAGTGTCGAATTCGAAAATCTGCCCTTCGCTCTTGCCAAACATATTGCAGTGGCATTGGTCAGTAGCAAGTTGGATTATTGCATCTCACTCTTTCGCAACATACCAGACACATATCTCTAGATTACAACGCGCTCACAATCATTACATACTTTATACCATATCATTATTATACTCGAGCGACATCAATAAGTTAATAATTCCACTTAAGCTCAAAGCTCTTAGACCTGGCTCTTAGCTGGACTTCCGTTTTGCAAGCTATTGAGTTTTGACTATTGAGCTATGGCTTCCAAAAGGCAAAATTTCAGATTTTGAGATAAAGTATGAGATTAAAATGTTAGCTTTCGGTTCCTAAAATTGTAAGGTATAAAAATAAATATGAAGTATATAAAATTGATATTTTAAACACACTAACGTTACAATTTGCAAAAAAATGAACAAATTTACTAGTAGGGTGAAAAACTTTCAAGACCACTTTCTGGCTAAGATGTTTTGATGATTGATTTGACTTCCTTGAACCTTTTAAAAAATATTTAGCCCCAGTGTCCCTCGCAAAAATCCCGGCATTTTTTTCTAGAGGCGGAAATCCAAAATGGCCGCCTGCGCCATAATGAAAAAATAACTTTTGACATTTAAAAGCTGCAAATATGAAGAAATACACTTTTTTGGCTAATGCGACCACAAGGAATCCATTTCTGACGTCAATTTGGTATTAAAACACATTTCTGTCCCTAAAATCCAAGATGGCCGACAAATTCGTATAGAAAATCCATTTTTTTAAGCGAAACAAAATTTGATCCCTTTGCAGGGTGGTATGAATGCAACAGTTAATATGCATATAGATGAATGCATAGTCTAAATAACAATCACAAATTACAATATAAAAATAAAATATAATAAAATTCAGCCCGTATGTAATGGATTACACCTCCTGCCAGGCTATGTTCTGAATCCTCAGATTCTGATGAATATGTCATGCTTTTCTGTTTATCATCATCTGGTTTTATTTTCATGCCAGCTTCACTTAGCCTTTCCGAGACGAGCCTGAGGTGGTAAATGTGCTCAACAGCATTTCTGCTGTATATGATTATATGATCAATGGAGACAAAGCAACACTGGTCAGTCCATATGTAGCCCCTGTCCATGGTGCGTTGGAAGAGGTTGAAGAGTTGGCCAGTTCATACGGCATTTGCTTGAACTCAAATAGGCCGCTATTGCAAGTGAAGGTAGTTTTGTATCGATACTCTGGTGCTACTGGAATCTGCCAGTATCCACTTTTGAGATCTAAAGTCGAAAACAACTTGGCAAGCAGTAGGAGTCTGAGACTTTTACCGTGGCCGCATTAAGCTTACAGTAGTTGATGCAGAAGATCTAGGTATGATTCATCTTTTTGGCGGTCAATGTGACTGGCGCCGCCCATGCTGATGTTGAAATCTAGATTGCACCCGCTTTTATCATATCGTTGACCACTTCCCTTATTCAGAGGGGTGTACAGTAGGCCCTCAGTATAATGGGTCAGCAACCATTAAGTTTGATGGTGAGGGTAATTAAGTTGCAGTGACCAAGGTTGAAAAGGTTCTCGTCAAAAGCGTCTGTATACCCCTTCATGACGTCATTGAGGCAAGGGTGGCAACAGCTCTCTGACAGAGGCTGTATGGGGAATACGGTCTGTATATGGCGTAATGCTAAAGTTTTGATCAAACGATGTCACTTTCCTTGTTCCATAATAAATCTTCCCATTCCCTCGGCTGATGTCATCACTGCCTATCAGCAACTAAAGTGGGAAGTCTTTTGTGACCAGTACTGAGAGCGCATCGGCATCCATGAGTTTGACTTCTGTTTCACCGATCACTGGCAGGGAGTTCCGCCAAGTTTGCATACCAGACCGGATGGCCAAAGTAATGACAGACATCCCAGTTTGAGACACATTAGATATTTATTTTTCAGCCATGAGTGATCTGGCAGCACCAGTATCGAGTAAGGCATGGAACTGCTCTCTTGCAATATCTAGCTATATACAAAATGGTGACAGTACTGCTATTAGTGGCCCCTTGAAGCCTTACGTTGTCTGGCTTGATACAGAGAAACATTTGCGTAATAGCCTACCCATTTGCAGCATGTGCAGATTGTCTGGTCGGATGTTCACGACATCCTATCAGTTCTTTCTTACGGCTGTGATTGAGGTTCAGACTCACCGTCCTTTGTGCATCTGTGTGTTTGGTCCACAATACTGCCTGCGTTCTCTTGTTTGCTCCAAGGTGTTGACTCATCTCGATGCCGGTAGTTGCTCGGGACTCCTGCTTATCCATGCAGGCCTGTAGTTGCCCCCATGTGTCTCTGCACGGTTTCCAGAATCGACAGAAACCCATCTGCCGACTCCTGCTTTCTCTGTGCCGCACCCACCTCTATGGGTTCTTCGTCCATCACCAGGTGTTATTTTTTCTGTTCAGCTTCCTTTTCCAGGGCCACCTCTGTCGCTGTTACGAGAGTATTAGCTTGTACTGTTCTCAACAGGTGGCCAGCAAAGGCTCTGAAAGTGAATCCCTTCAGGAAGCTGACTACTTTACCCTCTTCGCCCATCGCTAATGCTGTGGGGTGGGCCAGCTTGGCTTCAGATAAGAATCGCAAGATGTATGCCGTGGTGTTTTCTTCTGGCCTCTCTTTGATCAAATGTAGCTTTTTCTGTAAGCACAAATTCTCTACTTCTGACACGGATGAGACACGAAACAGAAGTACAACATGGCTGATGCGAGTATCCCGTTAACCATGACTGGAGAGCAGTGCCTGCACTTCGTGAACATGTTTGTTTAAATGGATACGACTTATCAGCAGATTGGAACAACGAACCACAAAGTACTATTTTTTGCGCATGAGACGACAGATGGTGACCTTCTGGGCGAAGTACGACACTGGATGCAGCCACCCGATGGGGTTAGTAGAAGCTCACAGTCTGATTCGTGTCATCAAAAGCTACTTTCGATCAAACAGAGGCCAGAAGAAAACACCACGGCATACATCCTGCGATTCTTATCTGAAGCCAAGCTTGCCTACCCCACAGCATGATGGGCGATGGGTGAAGAGGTAAAGTAGTCAGCTTCCTGAAGGGATTCTGTCTATTCTGGAAACCGTGCAGAGATACATGGGGCAACTACAGGCCTGCATGGATAGGCAGGAGTCCCGCACAACTACCGGCACCGAGATGAGTCAACACCTTGGAGCAAACAATAGAAGGCGCCGACAAAGAACAGACGGGATGTCATGAACAGCCGACCAGCCAATCTGCGCATGCTGCAAAGGGGTAGGCCATTACGCAAATGTTTCTCTGTATCAAGCCAGGCTTCAAGGGGCCACTAATAGCAGTACTGTCACCATTTTGTATAGCTAGATATTGCTGGAGAGCAGGTCCATGCCCTACTCGATACCTGTGCTGCCAGATCACTCATGGCTGAAAAATAAATATCAAATGTGTCTCGAACTGGGATGTCTGTCATTATTTTGGCCATCCAGTCTGGTATGCAAACTTGGCGGAACTCCCCCGCCAGTGATCGGTGAAACAGAAGTCAAACTCATGGATGCCGACGCGCTCTCAGTACTGGTCACAGAAGACTTCCCAAATGAGCTGCTGATAGGCAGTGATGACATCAGCCGAGTGAATGGAAAGAATGATTATGGAACAAGGAAAGTGACATCGTTTGGTCAAAACTTCAGCATTACGCCATATACAGACTTCATCCCCCATACAGCCTCTGTCTGAGAGCTGTTGCCACCCTTGCATCAATGACGTCATGAAGGGGTATACAGAAGTTTTTGACGAGGACCTTTTCAACCTTGGTCACTGCAAACTAATTACCTCACCATCAAACTTAATGGCTGCTGACCCATCAAACTGACATGAGGCCTACTGTACACCCCTCTTAATAAGGGAAGTGGTCAACAATATGATAAAAGCGGGTGTAATCTAGATTTCAACATCACCATGGGCGGCGCCAGTCACATTGACCCCCAAAAAGATGAATCATACCTAGATCTTCTGCATCAACTAATGTAAGCTTAATGCGGACACGGTAAAAGACTCAGACTCCTACTGCCTGCCAAGTTGTTTGCGACTGTAGATCTCCAAAGTGGATACTGGCAGATTCCAGTAACAACAGAGTATCGATACAAAACAACCTTCACTTGCCATAGCGGCCTATTTGAGTTCAAGCGAATGCCCTATAGTCCTGGGGCTGATTCTGAGAACTAGTCTAAATACAGAGTTTGCTGCACCCCCTCAAAGAACATAGGTTTGTCACTTTTTTTCTTTATTTGGTATGTATGTAACTAGTTTCAAAACATTACCCCTCTAAGAATGTGTCCAAAAGGAAAAAAAATCGCCTTTTAAAAAAATTATGATTTCTCATTTTTTTGCAGATTTTTTTTTTAATTTTAATAATTGTTATGGTTTTTGTCAGCTACAAGTGTACAAATGGCAATATTCTCATTTTCGTCAGAGCACTATGACCAACTGCAGGAAATGGTCCTCAAAGGGTCTTTCGGACACATTTTGAAAGAGGTAATGTTTTTAAAATGGAAGCTGGTGAACCAAAGAAACAAAATATACCATAAACCTATCTTCTTTTAGGGGTGCAACAAAATCCAAGTTTTCAGAATCAGCCCCAGGACTACTATGAACTGGCCAACGCTTCAGCCTCTTCCAACGCACCATGGACAGGGGCTACATGGACTGACCAGTGTTGCTTTGTCTCCATTGATGATATAATCATATACAGCAGAAATGCTGTTGAGCACATTTACCACCTCAGGCTCGTCTCGGAAAGGCCAAGTGAAGCTGGCATGAAATAAAACCAGATGATGGTAAACATAAGAGCATGACATATTCATCAGAATCTGAGGATTCAGAACATAGCCTGGCAGGAGGTGTAATCCAATACATATATTATATTTTCAGTATACTTATCTCCTCACTTCACGCGGTGGAGACCTATATATGACATATACGTGCTGAATTTTTATTCTATTTTATTTTATTATTTTAATTTTTTTTATTGTAATTTGTGATTGTTATTTAGAGCTATGCATTCATCTATATGCATATTAACTGTTGCATTCATAGCACCCTGCAAGGGGATCAAATTCTGTTTCGCTTAAAAAAATGGATCTTCTATCCAAATTTGTCGGCCATCTTGGATTTTAGGGTAAGGAATGTGTTTGATTACCAAATTGACGTCAGAAATGGATTCCTTGTGGTCGAATTAGTCAAAAAAGGGTATTTATTCATATTTGTAGCTTTTAAATGTCAAAAGTTTTTTTTCATAATGGCGCAGGCGGCCATTTTGGATTTCCGCCTCTAGAAAAAAATGCCGGGATTTTTGCGAGGGACACTGGGGCTAAATATTTTTTAAAAGGTTCAAGGAAGTCAAATCAATCATCAAAACATCTTAGCCAGAAAGTGGTCATGAAAGTTAGGTTTTTCATCCTACTATACAGACAATACAAATTATAACTCCAGCACTAGCGTCATGAGCGTGGTAATAGGCCCATATATAGTGTATGTCTATATGTACCCCATTTGCTAGATGTTGTTGTATAAATTTTTTTTATTGTTGATTATGTATCTTGAGGGTGCTAAAAATAAAAAGTAAAGTGGGTTAAATTTTGTCGGGATCATTGAGGTCATTTTCAGACCCCCTGAAAACCCCCCTCGCCCCTACTATATGATTTTTTCAACTTAATCGAATAGCGGCGTGTAGCAGCTCATTTTGTAGGTATTGATGAGTAGAACAAACTTTATCAAAAAAACTTTGGGCTAAAATTTATATTTACTCTTCGAGTGGGGGGAATAAGGGGGTAAAAAGGGGTAATATCATGAAAAATAGGGTATATTTTTAAATTAATGGAATAGAGTCGTGCAGCAACTCATTTTGTAGGTATTAATGAGTAGAAAAAACTACACCAAAGAACAATATGCTAAAATCCATATCTACCCCATCCAGTGGGGAATAAGGGGTAAAAAGGGGTAAAATCAAGTAAAAATACCTATATTTTGTCAACTTATCAAATAGGGTCGTGTCGCAGCTCATTTTGTAGGTATTGATGAGGAGAACAAACTTGACCTGAGAAGAAAATGGCAAAAAATCCATATTTACCCCCTTCGGGGGGGGGGGGGGATAGGGATAAAAAGGGGCATATTTTCAAATTAATCGAATAGATAGATTGTGATGTGTTTGGTGTACCTCCTTATTGGGGCATGAGTGGGTTTCAGCCATCATAGAAATCCTAAACAAACACAATTGGAGCAAAAATTAACTATTTTACCCTTTTTCGCTGATTTGACATTGTTGTGACCTTGAGATGACCTTGGGGTAATACTTATATGAAGCCCCACCCCAGCCCATGTGTACTTGGGTTGGGCTTCATCACACTCAGGAAGAAGTGCTAGTTATTGGTCCAAACGTGACGATGTATGTGTTATTTGGTCTGTCATATCAGATGGGGGTGATATAAAGGTCACTTTGGGGGGTATTTCCCTCCAACCCCATATTACCCCTGTAATCTCTTGAGATGTGTTTGGTGAACCTCCATGTTGGGGCCTAAGTGGATTTCAGCCATTATAGACATTCTAAATTAATACAATTGAAGCAGAAACAACAAAAACTTACTATTTTCACCCTTTTTGACTGATTTGACCTTGACTATGACCGTGATGTGACCTTGATTTGACCTTGGCGTAATACCAACATGAAACCCTACCCCATCCCGTTTCACCATGTTTACTTTGGTTGGGCTTCATCACCTTTGAAAGAGTGTTAGTTATTGGTCCAAACATGCCACTATATCTGTTATTTGGTCCATTTCTGTCATATGAGATGGGGGGTGACATAAAGGTTATTCTGGGGGGTATTACCCTCTAACCCCCATATTACCCCTGTAACCTCTTGAGATGTGTTTGATGTATCATAGACATCTCAAATGTACAGAAATAGAGCAATAACAACAAAAATTATTTTCACACTTTTTGGCTGATTTCACCTTGCTGTGACCTTGAGATGACCTTGACATGACTTTGAGGTAACACCCTTATGAAGCCCCACCCCAGCCCATATCACCATGTGTACTTGGGTTGGGCTTCATCACACTCAGAAGAAGTGCTAGTTATTGGTCCAAACATGACAATGTATGTGTTATTTGATCTGTTCCTGTCATATCAGATGGGGGTGATATAAAGGTCACTTTGGGGGGAATTACCCTCCAACCCCATATTACCCCTGTAACGTCTTTGAGATGTGTTTGGTGAACCTCCATGTTGGGGCCTAAGTGAGTTTCAACCATCAGAGACATACTAAATTAATACAATTGAAGCAAAAACAAGAAAAACTAAATATTCTGACCCTTTTTGACTGATTTGACCTTGACATGACCTTGGGGTAATACCCATATGTAACCCCACCCTAAGCCGTGACGCAGTGTGTACCGTACTTGGGATTACCTCCATCAGCTCACTGACCATTTTTAATAGAAGTTGGCCTACTATACTGGTCATTTGTCCAAATATGTCTATTAAAAAAAAAAATTCTTCCCGCTAACATTCTCATACAAGAAATTGAATAAGGGTTGAGAAAAAAATTAAAAAAAACTTTCACCATCTTTGAACTCGTTTTCTCAAAATGACACGATTTTTAAATTGATATTTTCCAATTTGGCCTGAGTTGGAGCTATTCAACATACAGGCTCGTGTGACACCTCTTTTTAAAGGTAATTTTGAGGAGTTTCAGGATCTGATAATAACTCCAATACCTCAAAACGCGACTGCCAGATCGGCACAAGTGTGTATTGACAGGGTACACTCGGCCAGTGTTGGTTAAATCTTGGGCCAGTGTCGCAGTCATTGGGCTAATCTTTAAACAGCATTGGCTCAATGTCAAGTTTGAGTAGTATCTTGTAATCAGTTTAGTTGTTGATATTAATGCAGTTACCGTGTACTCTATAGGCTACTGTACTAGGCCTACAGCCCTGTACTCTCATGTCCATAGGCTACTGTAGGCCTACATGTAACCATCCTTTGCATGACCGTTTCGCCGTTGGATGAATCTTTGTCAGGTAATCAAATGGCTACATTGCCAGTATCCCTAACTTATGGGTACATCTGCCAAAAAAAATGTTTAGTAAGCTAATTTCAAGTGATTTGGTAGGGTATGGGTATAGTAAATGACCAAAAAACGTAAGATGGGATAAGGGTTGGCGAATCCATCATATCTTGGCATTACCATAATATTATTAAAGTGTCCTATCCCACCATTGTATGACAAATATTCTACAATTTTATAAGTTCCTAGCAAGTAGATTTTCTTACATTACAAATTAATTTTATGAAAGTTTTATGAAGCTGCATCTAATGATTGCTTAAGATGGTCTACTTGAGATATGACATTACGATTTTTGCTAAATAAACTGTTAAGTTCCGGATGGAGGAATTCAACATGATTAGCTTGCTCCATGCCAGACAGTGTGTATGTATTAGAACAAAAAATAAGTAAACATAAAATGTGTTATGCTTAATAGCTGTAATTAATTGTAACAGTGTTGAAACTGCCCAGCCCGGGGACCGAACCACCAACCCTGGCATCGTGATGCCTGAGTGCTACGCGTCTAGCCAAAGAGTCGACTCATTGGACAGAGTAGTAATCACTCCACTCCGCCATACACACACCCGGCTACATACTCCCCTCTCAAATATCTGCTCGTCCCCGAGCAGCCTTCAACACACTCGTGGGTTAACTTCTCCTGCCTGCCTTTTACCGCAACCCTATCCCCAGTGTTCTGTACTGAGGTCAGGCCTATTGGTACTGCATTACCGGCAAGGAGCCCCACATTGGGCGTCAATGTAACAGTGTTGAAACTGCCCAGCCCGGGGACCGAACCACCAACCCTGGCATCGTGATGCTTGAGTGCTACGCGTCTAGCCAAAGAGTCGACTCCTTGGCCAGAATAGTAATCACTCCACTCCGCCATACACACACCTGGCTACATAATGAAAAAAATGTACAAGGGGGAACACCCCCCCCCCATTAACGTCGATAATTTGACCTTGTGTGCATGAAAACTTGAAAAGTTTTTCATTATCCTCTTCAAATTTGTTATGCATGTCACTAATAAGTCGTTCTCAGACAATTTATAAAATGGCTTTAAAAAAAAGCTAAATGTATTGCCATTTTTCACATTTTACGTCACTAATTTGACCTTGTGGGCGCGATAACATGAAAAGTTTCCTTCCGAAATTTGTTATGCATGTTACTAATGACCAGTTTTAGGACAAGTTTACTAATGGCTGAAAAAGCAAAATGGACGATTTTTTGGATTTTACATCAATAATTTGACCTTGTGGCCGCACTAATAACTTCAAAGTCAATAAAAACGTGAAAGGCAGCGGTGCTAACCACTACCCTAGGGCCACCACCTTTGTCAGAAAGACAACTTACGTATGAGACAACTTTGGGCTTCGAGAGTTAATGGGAGACATTTACTTTACAATCGTTGTAGGGATTAGTATGAGAACAACCAGCTGTTATACATGTCCCTTTATTTTTCTATAAATCTCACAATTTCATATTTAGTAATTTACCTTGACCTAACATTCAATCAATGTAATAAATGCAATAATCGTACAATATGTAACTTTAATTGCATGACGCCGTTAAAATATCTAGTAAGACACTGATATGGATATTTGAATACAAACACACACATACTCAAGCAAAACATATTCGCCTAGGTTCCATCGATATACCATAATGATCTGATAAACATAAGATTTCACACATTCATAATGTACCTACAGGAATGTTTATGGAGTTCAAATTGTAGAGAATAATAAAATATGTAAAAGTTACATATTTTACTGAAGGATAATGCTGACATGATGTGTACATGTATAAAGAAATTCAAGTTCTAAAATTTTGACAAAATGAGGCTTTTCTATATCACATATATGACTATGCAATCAGTTGGTACAAGGAAGCTATCAGAGTAGCCTAGTTTAACAAGTAACATATGACCTTTTACTTTCAGGAGGATAAAATATGTGGGTGAGGATATATAACTCACTGACACATAAATAATTGTAGGCCTGCTTTTTTAGTTTTAACAACTCTTGTGTTATGAAAGATGACTAACGTTAACCTTTTAAACCACCATGATGCATTAAATCATCATCTTCCATCTCTGAAGAATGACTTACCTGGTAAATTCCTAAAACCTGAAGGTTTTAGGTCGAAAAGATTTTAATAATAACAATTTTTTTTTCATTTCCCACACTTTTGTGGTCATCTTCATCTACTACAAGTCTAGACTTGTGACAGCAATTCACGGCTTGCAGTGGATAAACATGACAATGGTAAATTCAGGATTGAAAAGGTTAACAGAGAATAATATTTGACATCATGTTCATGCGTTATCCTGTTCTCGCTTTAGTTGATTGCAAAACAAATATACATAAACTTCAACACAAAAATTGGAGTTAAGTAGTTATTGGTCTGTCTCAGTGTCATGTTTTAATGAAATTAATATCATTGTGTATTGCACTCAGGCGTAATAACAATAACAATTGAACTGTATGTAAATCAGTAATAAGTTGCGATACATTGTATTACCATATCTAATACAAAGATTACTGAAAATTTATAAAAATAAAAGTAATGGAAGGCAAGGTATGACAAGTGATCTGTAAAAAAATAAATAAATATTACACTTTTGGACCATTCCAGCAAACCAAGTCGCTAACCCAAAGTCGGTTCAGTGTTGGCCCACCAAACTAACCTTTGATGAGTTGTGTTCGCTGGGTTGTTCAGACTTACACATTAAATGCAGGCACCTTTAACCAGCACCTTGACAATGATTGCACAATAATCATAGCTAAGTAGGTATAATCATTTAGAGTGTAGCCTGCAGTGAAGGGCCATATATATATATATACAAGAAGAATCAGCTAAATATGTGTCATTTACAAGACAAAGCAGGCACAAGACATCGAACCACTGAATGAGTCATCATAAAATCCATTTATAAATTATTCCAATGATCCATGTAAATGATTTTCTAGTTTTGTTTTTAACCCTTAGAGCACTGAGCAAAGAAATTTGAATTTTCAGCCACTTGAAGTTGTGTCTCGCTACCGCGATCCACAACTTCAAGTGACTGAAAATGTTTGTTATTTGCGAAATTTAGGTCCCAACATATATCAGTGTTTCAAGATTGAAACCATCTTTTATTTTTAACAGCTGGTTATCCGGGGTGACACAGTTACTAATAGAAATACAGAATGTCTAGTGTAGTCGACATCAGTATTCTAAGGGTTATGTTATTGAACATTAAATAACTTTAACCAGCTCATTGTTTTGTTGTTCCCTTCATGCCTCTCATGCAGCTCATGTTAACCTAATTGTCCACATCAAGCACTATTTACATGGCTTATTCCCAAATAAAGTATGGTAATAAAGTACTATGGTGCAGTTGTATTTCTAGTTGTAATATGACATCCTCAGGGCAACAGCCTTATCAACGGTCATGTCACATAAATACACTACTTCATAGATATAAACTCCAGGTTGGCATTCACTTTTCTTGAGCAAAACGGTAATGTAAATGTCAGAAGAAAAAATATTGTGATTCGTAATTAATTTGACATTTTGAGAAACATCAAATGCCTACAAATCTCGTATTGGAGGCTATACCATAGGAAGCACACATAATATCACTCTATCACAATCATGTAAGCATTTATTAATTTGTAGAAATGTATTTATAAATTAACTGTAAACACCATGTAGCAACCACTTGGTCTTCATGAATTAAATAATCACATTAATATCATTATACACCTTTTGACTACATAAACTATCTGATAATTTATTCATTTTAATGATACTGTAGCACATAAGATGGCACCGTAAAGTGAAAACATAACGGACACCAGATGAAACACCAGACCAATATTGTGCATATTGACCTCAGTGCTGGGCAAAAAGTCGTACAAGATACATATCCCACAAACAATTAAAGCATTCAATTTTATTCATTAAATACAAGATATTATCCTACTTGTGAGCATGAGACGCTGACCCAATGCTGGTTTGATGTTGGAACACCGTCTGCGATGCTGGCCCAACATCAAAGCGGCATTGGGTCACCTTACCATGTTGGCTGTGATCACACTTGTATCTGGTTACAGTGATATGTGGTCCAATCTCTATTATAATGAACATCGCATGACACAATACCCGCATTTATGCTTTACGGAGATCATGGTATTATGGAGAGATCAGGAATGCGTAAAACAATTTAGAACTAGAAATATTTATACAATTTCAAACAAATAATACCGATATTTAGTTCAAAAGGCTAGTCAGTCTATTTAAAATGTATCCCGCCATAATAAATGATACATGCAGTATATATTGGGAACTGTGGTAAGATCATCAAGTAAGATCGGTGCTGGACAGTCAGTAGATGTCAAAAGTCCGACATCACAACGAAAGGGTAAAACCAAATTAAAGCACTTCAAGGGTTTGATTCAGATACCTTATTGGTTCTCCACATTCAGAGATGTATGTGTATACAGACAATATAAAGCAACAAATCGGATTTCAGTGGCTGTAGTTAAAGCAGGTGGGTCGTCATGATTCGCTGAGCTCATTGTGGGCCCACCAGCATCGTCAAAGTTCAGAGGAGTGGGGACGTCAGAAGATAAATATCATTGATCAGTGAAGCTAAACAACTAACCTGCTTTAACCCTTAAGGCGCCAAGATAATTTAGTATATTACCATGGCGTCCAATGGGTTTTTTCGATTTGAAATAATCAGAAATGTTTCAGTTAGCTTTTCCCGCTTCATTTGAATACCTATGTTATGTGTGTACGGCCATTAAAAATATTTTAATTTTTACAGTGCGGTGAAAGACATTAGTCGTCAGATTGTGACTAAAGTCTATCCCTATGCTGTAAGGGCTTTTGTCAATATTTTCACACAGCACTATTTATGTTGTAACAGTAATCGTGTGTAATTAAAGTTCAAAAGATCTAAATACATTACCCTTACAACACTGAAATATTTATGTATGAACCATGGAGACGTTTTTTCCAATTTGAAATAATCATAAATGACTTAGTCAGCTCTTACGTTTCATTTGAATACCTATGTTATGGGTCTACGACCATTACAGATATTTTATTTATTTCAGTGCGGGGATCGTCTTTAGACGTCAGATTCCGAAGTCATAAATGACTTAGTCAGCTCTTACGTTTCATTTGAATACCTATGTTATGGGTCTACGACCATTACAGATATTTTATTTATTTCAGTGCGGGGATCGTCTTTAGACGTCAGATTCCGAAGTCCCCACGCGGAGAGTGTTAAAAATCAGGTTCATAGCAGTTTCATTACAATTATTAAAAAACTGTTTTATAAGTATATATATCACATCAACATTTCTCCGTATTTGCATTACACAGGTGATGTTGTCTGTGAGTTCTCAATTCAGGGAAGTGGGCAAAAATTATCTAAATATTTCATTTTTATCATTTGCTCAACTTTTTCTGTCGATTGGAGAAATAATAAAAAGTAAAGTAACATCACACATTTTCAGTGTACCGGGGTAATGATATTCTTACAATAAATAGCATACCTGTCCTTAAGATATTCTAGATACATTTTAACAAATACAAGGCATAAGGATCAACTATAACTGATATATACATTCACGGTAAATATTTTTTTCCTGGTATAAATAATACAGTAATATAATACATGTAATATCTTCTGATTAAATTCTCATAGCCAGTTTTTTAATTGTTACCCTAGTAATCCTTATCACCGCTAGCTCCATTTTGACTGTTTAGCAAAAACACGGCTTCAGGGACACATCTCCAGGGACCCATCCGACAAAAAGTCTTCGAGTTTCATTTTATTTCAAACGTTGTACTTAACATTTCCCAGTTAGTACATTCATTCATTTGAAGCTGAAATTACTAATACATGTACAATGCAAAACTTCAGTTGAATAAAAATAGTTTTATTTAAGAAAAATAAACACTTCTCTAGCAGGAGAAGGCTTTGAGTTAACAACTGTAGATAAGGGCCTAGCAGGACAAGGGTTACCTTTCTCTCATTTCTAGTACCGGAAGATAATTTGCAATAAGAATTTATCACTTTCCTAATAGAAATGTGAGAAATGCAAGATAAGATTCATCAACCAAGTTTTTAGTGGTACAGTATAGGCCAAAGAACTACTCTGCATTCCAGGATCCAAAGTTTTAACAAATATATCAGTGTCATGGCCCCGTACATACCCCCGATAGCATTAGCACCCAAGAAGAATTGTAACGCTAGTAATCCTAAAAAGAGTTAAGCTACAGCAGTGTAAGCTCAAACTTCACCCGAACCATTAAAGCACGACTATAATAGTCGTTTTTAGTTTGCTTTATTAGGAGATCAAATCACTTTTATTGGAAATGAAATGATCATTCAGACATTAAAATTTACAAATGTTTGGTCTCAAATTAAACAAATGTGAGTAATTTTCACCCAATTGAAATTGTGGGTCACAGTAGTGAGACAACTTCAAGCGGGTGAAAATACAAATTATTTAAAGCGACACAATCAGTCTAAAAATCATCGAAATGCCAACATTTATTTTTATTTTTGCCTGATTGTGTCGCTTTAATTTAGCGCTGGGTTGAACAATTTATTCAATTGTCACCATGCTATTAAAAATATCTGCTGTATCAGCCTTTATGTATCTAGCACTGGTGCAAAAATCATTTGATTGCTAAAAGCATAAGATAAGATGAATGATAAAGATGGCACTCTGAAAATAAGTTTTTTCACACATTTTTCTTCGATTTTCAAAGATTCAATAAATACAATTCAAGTAGAGATTGATTGGAAAGCCATGAGAGTACATTTCACAGTTATTTATATATTGCCTTGGCAATAGCCTGATAACCACAGCAAATTTTTCTACTGATACAGGTATATTAAATGTTGTACCATACTTGCATATTACAAGTTGCCTAAATGACTTGATCGTGTTGATGACTTAACCCTTTTAAGCTGCGAATTGCTGCCGCAATTTCGACTTGTAGTGGATGAAGATGACATAGTGTGGGTGATAAATTAAAGAAAACTACTAAGTATTCGTAGAACAATTTCTTTGAAATTTGCCTTCTAAAACTCTTAGCTCTGAAAAATCAAGTATGTTTTCAATGGTGTAAAATGATGCTTTAATGCATCGTGAGGGCTCAAAGGGTTAAGTTTGTTGTCTACAAAAAAATTCATGTTCACTGACCGCTACAATTATATGGTGTACAGAGGAAGTTCATCATGTAGATACTTTTACATTAATGGTAAAAAATATCAATAACATTTTGTTTTAATCTCAAAATAATTGTATTTTCTCATACATGTATGTAACAATAAAAACTTTCTTTATTTGGGCTTTACAATATTTGTAGACCTCAAAAAGTAGGATACATTTGTATATCAAAAGTATACAATTTATAATACATGTACCTCACAATAATAATAAAAATTATGTGTAATTGGCTACTAATTTCCTACAATATTTGCATGTTTATCACTCATGCTATGAACTGAAGGTATGACAAAGTCAACCAGGGGATGATGTTTTCCATGACATCATGAAGACACATTTCACAATGTTTTAACACAAAACAGTAGTTACTTTCTTAACATAACAGTTTACAGTGAATAAGCACTTGACGAGTCTGTTGTGTGTGGCTATAAGAGTTGTGTGTCACCGCGGGCATAAGCCCACTCGTCGACTTCTTTACTAGTTTGCCAATAGACATCTAACATTTTCTGCCTCACTCGCTCTGTCAGGCTGTCCACATCCTCGGGGCCTAGTCCCGCTGTAGGTACAGATGGTAAAATTTTTATAATGATTTTACCTGTCAAACAAACAAAAACATTGAATAACCAGATGTTTATCCTGCACTGGAAGAATAAATAAAAGCATCATTAAGTGCAAAGATACATAAGCAAGGCATGCACATACATACATTGCGCCCCCCCCCCCCCCATTTAGTCCGTACTAATCAGCCGGACTGTACTAACCATAATAAAAATACCTCTCGAGATTCCGGAAGTCATTTTTAGGTGGAAAATGCACCCCCCCCCCTCAAAAAAAGGTTTTAACCCTTTCACCACGGGTGGCGCCGAAAGGCGACCGTCTGGCAGAACACTGAATTAATTTTCACTAAATACTAATTACACTTATTACCGTGGTCGCCTTTTGGCAACATCCACGATCAGACCATTGTATATCCATATAACTCAGCGGTGAAAGGGTTAAAAGGTGAACTCAATTAGCAATGACAATTTCGAATCAGACATTCACCATATTTAAATTATCATAAGGCGAATCACAGATTTCGAAATATTACTTTTAAAAAGCCATGAGTCAATCCTGCTTATGTGAAAAATGATCTGTAAATGATCCTAGCCAATTTAAAGTAATCCAGAACACTATTTTGATAACACGAACTTGGAGACCAAATCTAACAATAACACAAAAACTGAAAATCAAATTGGTTGAATAACAGCCATTTGAATCTGATCCACGTAATTTTATAGAAAACAGTGTATACAAATATATATGTAGTCTTATTAAATTATTTTTTTAAACTAGGTAAGCCTACACCCAGATTCACATTAGCCAGGGTGAATGAATTGCATAGATTTCTCAATCAATTTTCAACAATTTTTTATGAAATTTTACACATACTATTCTCTAGTCATGCTGAAAATGTCAGTTTTGATAGGTATTTCAGAAGTTAGACCATTTGACATGTAATGAAATTCTGGAACTAAGCTAATGGTTTTATAGAGGGCGAAATTTGGCCACATTTTTTATGTATGTTAAATAAACTGACGTTTAAACCACGGTATACAAGATTTTTCTATGATATTTTCAGGGTAGTTGCAGCATCATTAGAAAATAGTGCTTGTAAAATTTTAAGACAATTGGTTGAGAATTGACTGAAAATCAGCGAAAATCATTCAGCCCGGTTAATGTGAAACCTACTATAGCAGTGAATATTATTTTGGAAACTATGCTAAGCATAACACTGTGATTTCACCTTTCACATCTTTACACATTTATTTCTATTTTTTTGATGTATTAATCAAGCAAATCTTGTGAACAAAACATTGCTTGATATCAGTAAGGAGGCTATATGGAAGGAGTGGGAACTCTGCAGACGAGTTGTGCCAGATCCCCTGACGTTGATCCGCCGTGACGATGTGTGTTGGTCAGGGTTGTAAAATTTATGACAGGTCGTCTACCCGGAGGTAGAACAAAGTCTTTATTCAATGCTAGCGGCAACTGATTGAGAATCAAGGCATACTGTGGCTGCACACTATCAAATTTAAATTTAAAAACTCTGCAGCATTTTTCTTTTAATTTATGTATAAACGTGAGTAGTTACATGGGCTGCAGAACGTTGAAATGATACATAATCTTCGGCCTTAAATAAAATTAATTAAACAAATTATCGGCTAACCATTACAAAATACATGGCTTAAAAATATTTTAAACAAAGTTATGATAAAAATGGAGGTTGGTGTACCTGTTATTGAGCTATTTTAACCACCAACCCTACAATGGTTCTCAAAACCACTTTGCAAGACGATGGATGTATAATTAAATATGTGCCATATCTTACGAATTTGAAAAACAATATCCTGACCACTGCCTAATCAAATGATTGATTAAAAATATAAAATTAACTCAATATCTTCTAGTTACTAAAATAGTAGCATACAAGTCGTTATTCCTCCGATTTTCATGATTCAAAGACAAGATTAATGATAAAAATGTGGAGATTATGTATGAGGCAAAGTTGTCACATGTGTGTCCTACGTTATTAGAAATCAGTGACTGTGTGGTAGTAAAAACAAAAAGTCATGTAAAATAGGCATCAAGCAGGCTGGCTGGATAGGATGGTGTATCTTCGCGCATGCGCACTGAAGCTCAAACGTTAGGAGGATCCACCACCCACTGATTCAGCATTGGGACGGAGGAAACCAATTAAAAACCCATTATGTTGACCACAAAAACAAAGAAATCATTTCATTGATGACTCCCTCTAACCGGTGCCCCACCATCTGAGTTCAAATTTCCTCTCCTTCTATTTACCCTCCTTGGTATCAGTCATGCTAAACTGCTACAGCATAAAACAGCTTTTAATGGTACAGGTAGGTATATATGAGGATTAATAAAACACAAGGAGACAACCTGTCAGTCTTACCTGGGTTAAATATTTTTTTCTCCGCTGATAACCAGTGTTTATATGATGAATACACAATAGGAACTATGGGAATCTGAAAATGAAATAACAGAAAGAAAAGCCTATTAGCAATAAACCTTTAAAGCACTATGTTATAGGATTTAATTTTTGACCCACTAGACATTATGTCTCTCTCTCTCGCTACTGCCACCCACAACTGAAAGTGTGTGAAAAATATTCAAATTTGTAGAATTTTAATCGAAACCGAACTAATCTCACAAAATTAAATGCTTTTATTCTTTAAATTTTTGTTTGAAGTGCAATAAAAAATGTTGTAAAACGCTTAGCGATGTTATGAGGAATTTCAGGGTGAGGCCAAAAAAAAAAATTGTTTGTTTCCGGTAACCCGACCGACCCTAATTTTAGGTGTCGACCCTAGTTTTTTTTAAGATCTGTCGGCCCTAATTCTTTTTATCAATAAATAACAGAGCTAAATTCTTTGTGTTAGCATTCTGATCGGCCCACAGTATAAACAAGAGGACTGAAGTCCTATATCATCCCCCGCCATAAATTGGGTCAGACTTTTTGCGGTCACAAATATTTAAAAAGTTGATTTGTGGTGGCCATTTTAATTTTCAGTAAAATCATATGTACATTTTCAGATGGTGGGTAATGTGATTGTACAATGTGAATTATTACTGATTTCAATTTTTCAGTTTTTGGGCCCACAAGAAAATATGAGGTTTATCCATGGCGGCCATTTTGAATTTCAGTAAAACCTTGAAATAATTACTTGCACATCTCTATATCGTGGGAAATGTGATAGCAAAATTTGAATAATTTCTTACTTTAAGTTTTAAAGAGTTTTTGCGCACACAAAAAAAATTGGAATTAACCTCTGGCGGCCATTTTGAATTTTGGTAGCATCTTTAAAAAATCACTTGCAGATCCCCATGTTGCTAGGAATGTGATGTTAAAATTAAAAAAAAAATTAACCAAAACAATTTTTTTGAGTTTTACGCCCCCCCCCCCCCCCCAAAATTAAAGTTGATCTGTGGCGGCCATTTTGAATTTTAGAAAAACCTTGAAAAAGTCACCTGCACATCTCCATATCATCGGGAATGTGATAGTAAAATTTGAATAATTTCTGACTTTAAGTTTTAGAGTTTTTGCACCCACAAAAAATTTTAGAGTTGACCTCTGGCAGCCATTTTGAATTTTGGTAACATCTCTAAAAAATCACTTGCACATCCCCATGCTGCTAGAAATGTCATGCAAAAATTTCAAAAAGATTTGACCAGTAGTTTTTGACGTGACTGGCGTGACTAAAATCCCCCTTCCCCTATGGGCGGGGGATAAAAACGGTACTGTTTATGCAGAATTTGTTTATTTTGCTTTGTTGCACAAAAACAAGACTACATAAGTCCAGAAGCTCCCGCTCCGAATTAGAATTTGATTTAAGCAATTTTGTATAGGGTTATTAATGTAGTCCTAGTCTAGGTCAAAAATCAAGACGCAAGACAACTAGGTCTAAGAAGCCCAGTCTAAGAGTAAGATAAGAACTAGACAGTCTGTCAGAGATTGCAAACCTCCATTGAAATTAATGATCCTAATCAGTATCCCAGTAATGGTCTACCTATCTGGCATGGTTTACCCGATATCAGGCCAATCGAGTTAACTAATAGCTGATTTACGGTCATTTTGAATTTGATATAAATTAGTTAAAAACTTAGGGTGCATCCTCCCCCGAAACCTCAAATTTTGTTTTATAGTAATGGACTAACATCTAACACAGTTTGCAAAATATTGGGCATGTGAAAGTAAATAATGGCCGATAGAGGGCCATTTTGAATTTGATCAAGTCAAAATTTTCCAAGATGCATCCTCAGCTGAAATCTCACATTTCATTCTATAGTAATGGTCTAGCCATCTAGCACGGTTTACCAAATATCGCCCATGTGAAAGTGAATAATGGCCGATAGGAGGCCATTTTGAATTTGATCAATTCAAAATTTTTCAAGATGCATCCTCTCCTGAAATCTCACATTTTGTTTTATAGTAATGGTCTAGCCATCTAGTACGGTTACTAAAAACCGGCTATGTGAAAGTAAATAATGGCCGATAGGCGGCCATTTTCAATTTGATCGAGTAAATTTTTTTCAAGATGCATCCTCTCTTGTAATCTCACATTTTGTTTTATAGTAATGGTCCAGCTATCTAACACGGTTTACCAAATATCAGCAATGTGAAAGTAAATAGTGGCCGATAGGCGGCCATTTTGAATTCGATTGAGTCGAAAGTGTTTTAAAGGCATCCTCTCTCTAAACGTCACATTTTGTTTTATAGTAATGGTCTAGCTATCTAGCACGGTTTACCTGATATCAGGCCTATCGAGGTAAATAATGCTGATTGTCGGCCATTTTGAATTCGTAAGTTAAAACTTTTCAGGTTGCATCCTCCCCGAAAACTCACACTTTGTTTTATAGTAATCAGGTAATGGTCTAGCCATCTAGCACGGTTTACCAAATATCAGCCATGTGAAAATGAATAATGGCCGAAAAGGCGGCCATTTTAAATTTGATCAAGTCAATTTTTTTCAAGATGCATCCTCATCTGAAATCTCACATTTCGTTTTAGAGTAATGGTCTAGCCATCTAGCACGGTTGACCAAAGAACGGCCATGTGAAAGTGAATAATGGCCGATAAGCGGCCATTTTGAATTTTATCGAGTCTAATTTTTTCAAGATGCATCTCTCCTGAAATCACACATTTTGTTTTATAGTAATGGTCTAGCCATCTAGCATGGTTTACCAAATAACGGCCATGTGAAAGTGAATAATGGCTAATAAGCGGCCATTTTGAATTTTATCAAGTCGAATTTTTTCAAGATGCATCCTCTCCTGAAATCACACATTTTGTTTTATAGTAATGGTCTAGCCATCTAGCACGGTTTACCAAATAACGGCCATGTGAAAGTGAATAATGGCCGATAAGCGGCCATTTTGAATTTTATCGAGTCGAATTTTTTCAAGATACATCCTCTCCTGAAATCACACATTTTGTTTTATAGTAATGGTCTAGCCATCTAGCACGGTTTACCAAATAACGGCCATGTGAAAGTGAATAATGGCCGATTGGCGGCCATTTTGAACTTTGACAAAAATATTTTTTTCAAAATACATCCTCTCCTGAAGCCTTACAATTTGTTTTATAGTAATGGTGTAGATATCTTGAGCGGTTTTCATGATATTCCACAATATCAGGCCTGTCGAGGTGAATAATGGCTGATAGGCGGCCATTTTGAATTTTATCAACTTCAAATTTTTCAGGATGCATCCTCTCCTGAAACCTTACAATTTATTTGATATTAATGGTGTAGCTATCTTGAGCGGTTTTCATGATATTCCGCAATATCAGGCCTGTCGAGGTGAATAATGGCCAATAGGCAGCCATTTTTAATTTTATCGACTTGAAATTTTTCAAGATGCATCTTCTCCTGAAACCTCACAATTTGTTTTATAGTAATGGTGTAGCTATCTTGAGCGGTTTTCATGATATTCCGCAAAATCTTTCAGTCGGATTTACCGATGTTATAAATTAGGTCAAAGTGCTGGGTCAACTTCAAGGTCAAGGTCCAAAAACCTGAAAAGGCACAACTAGGGACCTTACAGAACATGTATGTGCAATATGACTGTCATCGGCCCAGTACTTTTCGAGATCTGCTCCGGAAACGAAGTGCGCGTCAAAACGTCTAAATAGGTCATAGTTCTGAACCAGAAGTAGTTCAAAGTTCAAATACCCCAAAAGGCACAACTAGACCCCCTAGGGGTGTTGTGTGTAAAATTTGAAGACAATCGGACAAGTACTTTCAGAGATATGCTCCGGAAACGAATTGCTTACGGACGGCCCAACGGCCCAATGGCCCAACGCCGTCACATCATCATTTTCTCCTCTGCAACCTTGCGTATTGAATTCAGATTAAAAATATTTTAACCCGTCCATTAGCCACCTGGAAGTAACCCACATACCAAAAATTGTTATCCTAGCTTATTTTCTCACAAAGTTATAGGCAAAAGAAGAGGCCAAAAAAAAACGGAGGTAGAATTCATAGCTCCCTTCGCTCACCTACGGTGACGGCGGGAGCTAAAAAAAACATGTGCATCACCTAGTAGGGTGTAGCAAAAAAAAAGGTGAAAAAAAATCCGACCTACCTACCCTATTTTTAAAAAGTCTGTTACTGGAAACATACAATTAATTTTTTTAGGCCTAATTGAAAGAATAATATTTGTAAAAAATAAAGTGAGTATCATGCATAAAATGACCTGTGTGCACAACTACTCTATACACGTGACCTGGTAAAAAAAAACGCTAATAAATAAAATCACTATCAATGCTATTCTTGGGTCTAGCCTCATTCCTACCGCGATCCACAACTTCAAGTGAATGAAAATTTGTGCTATTTGTGAGATTTAAGTCCCAACATATATCAGTGTTTCAAGATTGGAAGCATATTTAATTTTTCACAACTGGTTATACGGATGCCAACAAAAACAGAGAATGTCTAATGTAGTCGACATCAGTGCTCCAAGGGTTTATACAAATATATTGTCCTAAATTAAATGTAGACAAAACTTGTGAGCAATGCAAAGAGGGAAGTATATATTCCTAATTTTGATTCCCTGCATATATAGAAATGCAGAGATCATGGTGATACACGTGCATTTTTTTTAGACAACTGTAAAGTGGCCATAAAATAATGATACATGTAGCCGTTGTTGGTTTAATGTTGGGCCAGCGTCGTAGACGGTGGACCAGCATTGAACCAGCAATGACCCGAACCCACATGTCATTCAACCCTTACAACGTTTAATTATTTTGTATGAACCATGGAGACCAGAGGTGTTTTATTCAATTTGAAATCATCATAAATGTCTTAGTTAGCTATTTCTGATTGATTTGAATACATATGTTTTGGGTCTACGACCATTGGAAATATTTTAATTCTTTAAGTGAGGGGACAATCTTTTCATGTTAGAATCTGATTTCCCCGAACTAAAAGGTTTAATAGCGAATCATTGACTTGTGAACTGCAAGTGAATATCGTAAATGAACCTTTATTCACTGTAGCAAATAAATCGCTGAGTAGGCCTACATAGGTATAAAAATGATATCCAAATAAGTTGTCCAATGTGATGTGATGGGTTCCTAATAATACTCAAATACTGAGCTTAATTTGTGGTGAGAAATGTATCTGGTTAATTGAATCTGGTTAAAGATGGGTAAAGAATTAAAAATGAATAGTTAAGCCAGCATACTTGTGCTTGTATCGCCAAATGGAAGGCTCCTTTCTTAAATGAGATCATTCCATCTTTCGTCATATTTCTTGTTCCCTCTGGAAATATCCAGAGCTTCAACTGAAAATGACACATATCAAAACATGTTAGGCCTAGAAATGGATTTATCTATCTTTTCTCCAAGTTGCGTCTGACTATGAATGCCTGTAAAAGATGAATTAGACTCAAGCTATATATTAGCACTAAAACCGCCAAGTTATTTAATTGGAATTTTAACCCACTTGAAGTTGTGTCTCCATGATGTGATACACAATTTCAAGTGGGTGAAAATTATTCAGATTTGACAAAATAAAGGTTAATGAATTTCAAATCTTGCTGATTAATGTTATGTTTTATCTTAAACATGTTTAAAAGCTGGTACTTTATGTGCTAATTAATCAAAAAATTAAAAACCTAATATAATCGGGATCGGCGGTTAAAGAGGCCATTCAGAATTCTCTTGCCCAGAGATGCTAACACACAGCAGTAAAAAATGGAATTCTCTAGTTGAAAAATTGTAGTAAAACATACTCAGTTGCCATTTGCCCATATCCTGGGCTGAATAAATAGTAAAACTACTGTTTTTTTCTTAAAAGAGATTGTATTTATTAATATAAATATTAAACTACTTTTCTGTCATGTAGAGCTTTGGCAGTTTTTTCCATCGTTTCTCGAGCACTGTCTGGGTTGAGTCTGTCTATGAAAATGAGGCCACAGAGCCAAGCACCAACACCAAATGTTCCTGCCCACAGTAGTTCTCTCTTAGCTAATACTGTACAGCGTTCTGGAAGAATTCTCATCATACCTGGGGACACAAGTTGACAATGTATTTATGGCTGAATAAATTAAATGTTAAAATCAACAAATCTCAATCTTTAGAATACATATTCATTTTCTGGGTAGATCCACATCATTCTATCTTATATTTCTAGGTGCTACAGATAAGATGTGGTTGTGTCTAATTATTCATTGAAAAAATGTCAAAAACCCAATTCATTCGATATATTCCGCAACATAACCATAAAATGTTGATTACACAACTCACTCTGTGTAAATGTAAAATAATCAACTACTTTATTTTAAGCATTAGCGTAAGTGTTTTTTGGACTAAAAATTTAAATTCAGAATCAGAATCAGAATCAGAAATGTTTTATTTGACCAAAAGAAAAATATATATTTGTTCATACAATTTATTATTGTTACGGTTGGTCAAGGAGACCCTCCTTAAGGTCAGAAAATGACCGCTAACAGGAGGGCCACCCTTTAACTAAATTCACTAAAGCAATCTATTTTTACTCTTTCCAATTACTAACATAAAATACAATAATGACCGCAGGTAATTAATGGTAGTATAATTAATTTAGCAAAAAATATATATTGATATAATTATAATGACACATGTTGTTATGATTGTTATGTAAAAAAGCAAACCCAGCAAACAAGAGACGCCATATCAATACCGGTCCAATACTGACCCAGAGTCAGAGACTCTGGATCAACACTGATCCAGCACCAACCAACGTATAGAGCTCACCGGGCATGCACGGTAAATCGAATTACGGAGGCAATGACCAAATAAATGCAAGAAAACGACACTTTCAATTCATATTGGCTCAACGCTGGGTCAGTGTCATAGACAGTGTACCAACACTGATCCAAAACAAAGCAAACATGTCCTGTGTGCCAGGTAACTTGACTTGTTTACCCAGCAAACACGACATATACACCCGATGCCCGACCAAGGTGTGGGTCCAACTCCGGGTAGACATTGAATTGATATTTCCGTCCGGTAACAAAAATTGCAATAAATCGTTTATTTTTCTGTGTACTAAATGATTTGTAAAAATTAGGTGTAATTCTCAATTGACAATAAAAACCTATTTCTAGCCCCAATTTCTAATCTGATGGGGTTGAATAAAAATTATTATACACAGACTGACAGACTGACAGACAGACTGATTTACAAATAATTAACCACTATCATCCTCACAGCTCTGATGATTACTGACACACACATATGGCAATAAAATCCAGTCATCTTTAATGATTACTGTCACACACATGGATATAGCTTACAATAAGATCCAGGCAGCTGTGATGATTACTGACATGTGTACACATATGGCTTAGCAATAAGATCCAGGCAGCTCTGATGATTAAAATAATTACTGACATGTGTACACATATGGGTTACCAATAAGATCCAGACATCTCTGATGATTACTGACATGTGTACACATATGGCTTACTAATAAGATAAAGACAACTCTGATGATTACTGACATGTGTACACATATGGCTTACTAATAAGATAAAGACAACTCTGATGATTACTGACATGTGTACACATATGGCTTACTAATAAGATAAAGACAACTCTTATGATTACTGCCATGTGTACACATATGGCTTACAAATAAGATCCAGACAGCTCCGATGATTACTGACACACACATATGGCTCACCAATAACATCCAGGCAGCTCTGATGATTACTGACACACACACATATGGTTCACCAAATAGATCCAGGCAGCTTTGATGATTACTGACACACACATATGGCCTACCAATAAGATCCGGAAAGCTCTGATGATTACAGATATGTGTACACATATGGCTTACCAATAAGATCCAGGCAGCTCTGATGATTACTAGCTGACACACACATATGGCTTACCAATAACATCCAAGCAGCTGTGATGATTACTGACACATGCACAGATGACTTACCAATAAGATCCAGCCAGCTCTGATGATTACTGACACACACATATGGCTTACCAATAAGATCAAGGCAGCTGTGATGATTACTGACACATGCACAGATGACTTACCAATAAGATCCAGCCAGCTCTGATGATTACCCACACACATATATGACTTACCAATAAGATCCAGCCAGGTCTGATGATTACTGACACACACATATGGCTTACCAATAAGATCAAGGCAGCTGTGATGATTACTGACACATGCACAGATGACTTACCAATAAGATCCAGCCAGCTCTGATGATTACTGACACACACATATGGCTTACCAATAAGATCAAGGCAGCTGTGATGATTACTGACACATGCACAGATGACTTACCAATAAGATCCAGCCAGCTCTGATGATTACTGACACACACATATGGCTTACCAATAACATCCAGGCAGCTGTGATGATTACTGACACATGCACAGATGACTTACCAATAAGATCCAGCCAGCTCTGATGATTACCGACACACACATATGACTTACCAATAAGATCCAGCCAGCTCTGATGATTACTGACACACACATATGGCTTACCAATAAGATCCAGGCAGCTCTGATAATAAGCGACACACACATTTGGCTTACCAATAAGATCCAGGCAGCTCTGATGATTACCGACACACACATATGGCTTACCAATAAAATCCAGGCAGCTCTGATGATTACTGACACACACATATGACTTACCAATAAGATCCAGGCAGCTGTGATGATTACTGACATGTGTACACATATGGCTTACCAATAACATCCAGACAGCTCTGATGATTACTGACACACACATATGGCTCTTCTGATTTAAGCAATTCCTCATCTCGCACCTCAATGTCATGCCCAAAAATTTTGAAGAAAAATGTCCATAATATAGATATTGGTCTGAAACACAGTGAAATAAAAAACAATTTTTACAATTTTAAAAGAATTGCTACAATAATAGATTTAAAATCATCCATTTAAAATTAAAAGCATGCAATAGTCTCAATTTGTTCTCACTTTTTCTTCAATGGGGCGGTCTTGGGCATGCCCCCCCCCCCCCCCAATTTTTTTTTATAATGTAAAGACCTAAAATGAGGCATTCTGGCAGAATCTGTAGCTAATTTCCAAGGTTAGTATGAGGTGTTGTTGTGGTTTTTTTTTCGGGGGGGGGGGATTTTGTTAGCGTGGCGCTGGGATGATTCACACTTTGGGTAGAGCCCTGAACATAATATCACATTCCACACGATTTTAGATTTTTGGTGACATTATGGACATGGCAATGCCAAATTGATTAAAATATTAATGATATCAGTTCCATATGTACATGTACAGTATATAAAAGCCTAAAGCGTTTTTTTTAGTATGTCTTTATTGAATAAACAAATTAATAATTAAATAAATGAAAGAAGGAAAGGACCCATGATCATGATCGTGAAAAAACAACTAAGCAATCAGTTGCATATATACCATGATTACTCCAATTATTATGAAACAGTCCTCATGTCTGAGCCAGTGTTTCATATAGGATTCAAAAGGGGCATGGCGTCAGCTATCATTAGGGGGCACCTTATCATGAACGCCGGGCACGCAGTTGACCTGAGTGGGCATTTCCAACACCGACCCTCCCCAATTAAGGGTACAAACAGAATAAGTTAAGTGTGTAAACATCGCCAATTTATGTCTCCCCTCTGTAGATATAGGTGGGGACATATTGCTTCACCCCTGTCTGCTCAGTCTGAGTCTGTGCTGTGAGGTTGTCTCCCATGCATTTCTCTTTGGACAGCGCTTTCTATCTTGCAGGCGGTCAAACACGAGACGTTGACCCAATGCTGGGCTAATGTTGGCCCACTGTCTACGACGCCGAACCAACATTAGCCTAGTATTGGGTTACCGTGTGTGTTTGGCACCACGCTGAATGTGGGCTAGCGTCACTGACAGCGGGACAACATTAACCCAGCTTTGGTTCAAAGCATCATGCCCGTATTGCAGCATGAAGTACTTACGGACTAGGACTGAATGGTTACTGGCCAGCGTCGCTGGCCCACCATTTAACAGACATTGGGTCAGTGTCGGCTTGTAATAGCCACAAGCAGTAATAACCCTTTAAGCCCTCACAATGCATTAAAGCATCATTTCAAATCCCTGAAAACAAAATTTTTCTACAACTAAGGATTAGAGGGAAATTTCTATGAAACTGGTTTACCAATACATGGCAATTTTCTTCAATTTAAAATCACATCAAATCATCTTCATCCACTACAAGTCGAGAATTGCGACAGCAATTGGCAGCTTGTAGTGGATGAAGAAGAATATATGGTAAATTCAGGCTTGAAAGGGTTAAGCAATACCAGACCAGCACACACAAGACGTTGAACCAGTGCTTGTTTAGTGCTGAGCCGGTGTCGCAGATGGTGAGCCAGCATTGAACCAGCATTGGGTCAAAGTTGTGTTTGCTGGGAGTGTTGACAAGTGTTTTGCAACAAAACGGAATAATACATTTTACTTAATACATAGTCTTCACTGTCCACATGAGCCATTTTAAAACATTAATTACAAAAGCCATTGACACTAGTTACATCTATTAGCTATCAAACTTCATGGTTATGCTGCATGAGGGGAAACATCTCTAGTTTTCTGTTCACAAAAAACTAGACCCTTCTAGTTACCACTGACACACACATATGGCTACCAATATGATAAGATCCAGGCAGCTCTGATGATTACTGAAACACACATACCACTTACCGTTATCAGGTATTGCGTCATAAGTGTGAGCGCGTGACATCATTGACAATGGCCTGGGTGGGTTGATTTTGACGTAACAATAGTTCAAAGAGGCAACATGGCGGTTGTAAAGGTCACCATGGCGCTCACGAAGGGCAACATGGCGATCATGAAGGGCAACATGGCGCTCATGAAGGGCAACATGGCGCTAATGAAGGCCAACATGGTGCTCACAAAAAGCAACATGCCGCTGCGCCATGTTTGAAATAAAGCTAGATGAAATACTGTGAGCTATTGGTAGGTTGTAAGTATGGTAAAAACATCAGGTGATCAGTGCAATATTAGGCCAGACGTTTTTATTATGTATATGTTTTACGGGCGGAAATTGCCAGGATCATGCAATGTCAGGATCCAGAATAAAAATAAAATTAAAATTCAGATATATCTTGGAAATACGGGGTGTTTGGAGGGGTGGATTAGACAAGTGTAAGAACGGTTTCCGGGAATGACCTCAGCAACTGGAAAACACGCAGGGACAGCTTTTTTAGGCCACAGTTAGTTATGTCTGTCGGTTCCCAGGACCGCAAAACATGGTGAAATCATTCATTTTCTCAAGAAAAAATATTTGGAGTAATATCAACATATTGGGATATTAAAAAAATAGTTGAAAACAAAATTGATTTTTTTTTTTAAATTGAAAATTCCAATTCAGGCTATTGGTCAAATCAATCTCGGCGGGACGGTAAAACATATAATAAAAAAGTGTGGCCTTACATCATTACTGATAATACAAATCAAGCTTATTAGATTTTTAAATTGAAATCAGAGGAATCGTTACTTGAATATAGAGACCATAAATTATCAAGTAGATCTGTGCACACATGGTAAGAAAATCAGAGCACTCAGTTGACAGGAGTGCATCATATGTATATAATATTTTTTTGAAATAGCTGTTGACTGACCCCAACTATTATGTGACAGCCCTCATCTTCAAACTTATCTAAGCTATTGACTAAAAGATATTAAACAATCTGTTAAACATGTTAAATATTGACAAGAAATAAAATATAGAAACACAGACTGAGATTAGTCGCAAGTCGATCACACTGCTCTGAAAGGGTTAAGCATCGACCCTTAAAGCGCTGAATTTTATTATGAAACTCATGGAAACCAAAGGGTTTTTTTCAATTTGAAATCATCATAAATGTCTTCGTTGAAGCTCTTGCTGATTCATTTGATATACCTATGTTATGGGTCTACGACCAGTAGAAATATTTTTACTCCTACAGCGCGGGGATAAACTTTAGTCGTCAGAATCTGACGCCTACAGACGTCAGATTCTGACGACTAAAGTCCATCCCCACGCTGTAAGGGTTAAAATAATGCTATGTATACATGTATACAAAGTTATAACATGTATAAATATGTAACTACCATAACCTGATAACATCTGTTGAAGTAAACCAGCATACAGTACAGCTTATAAACACAACACTTGATACTTCTTGACCCTAATTTATATCAAATCTCTATCCACCATACTGTATCATGTTAGTGGATTAGTGGCACATTAGATACAAAAGTTTGATCTCTTTAAATCAGGGAATATTTTTTGTTCGACAATTATTGATTACCGGTAGTGATATTTCCCTACAGGTGTGGCTGACATTATAGCTTGATCATTGATGTATAGAATATTTTGCTAATCAATTTGAAATTTTACTAGCAAATGGGCAGGATTGTGTAGCTTTTCTCTACGCGATACTGAACAAAATATTCCCTGTAACAGTTAGGTCTAAGTGAGCAATTTTAATTTCGTTAAAAAACAAAGCACAAATCAGTTAAAGAATTGCTCGCGGGGGCAGACTTGTCAATACCGTTACACGCTGCACTATAATACATAATCATGATAATATAAAGGATGAAAATATTAGATCAACTTTCACGTGAAGCAGACCTTGCTATTTAACTCTTTGAAGCCTCAATTTACCATTATCATCTTCATCCACTACAAGCTGCGAATTGCTGTCGCAATTCTCGACTTGTAGTGGATGAAGATGATTTGATGTGATTTAAAAATCAAAGAAAATTGCCATGTATTGCTAAACCAGTCTCATGGGAATTGTCCTTCTAAAACCCTTAGTTATAGGAAAATTAAGTTTTTTTTCTGGGATGTGAACTGATGCTTTAATGCATCGCGAGGGCTTAAAGGGTTAACAGGTATAAGGAGAGCGATACGGTTGCTTTCTCTACTCGCCAAAAATGTGTTCCAGGACAGCGAGCTGCAAGCTACTATAACGGCCAGTGCAGTGATAGTAAAACTGATTTTTATAATGGCTGGCCTGAAAATGCACTCTTGTACTCAAATAACTAATACATTACCATGATTACTAAAATTATGTAAGCAACAGGGGCGGGGCAGGCAGACGGAGTAGAGAGGAAATGGAGAATAGGTGAGAGAGGGAGGGAGAATGTGTGTGTGAGTGAGGGTGTGAGGTGTGTGTCCGGTTAGCAAGGTGGAGAGGATTCATGAGTGAGGGAGGTAGAGAGGATGAGTGAGTGAGGTGAAGAAAATGAGTGAGTGTCAGGTATAGAGGATCTGAGAGTGAGGGGGAGAGGACAAGTGAATGTCAGAATAGAGAGGATGAGCGAGTGAGGTGGAGAAAATGAGTGAGTGTCAGGTATAGAGGATCTGGGAGTGAGGGGGAGAGAACAAGTGAATGTCAGAATAGAGAGGATGAGTGAGTGAGGTGGAGAAAATGAGTGAGTGTCAGGCATAGAGGATCTGGGAGTGAGTGGGAGAGGACAAGTGGATGTCAGAATAGAGAGGATGTGTGAGTGAGTGGGAGAAAATGAGTGAGTGTCAGGTATAAAGGATCTAGAGTGAAGGGGAGAGGACAAGTGAATGTCAGAATAGAGAGGATGAGTGAGTGAGGTGGAGAAAATAAGTGAGTGTCAGGTATAGAGGATCTGGGAGTGAGGGGGAGAGGACAAGTGAATGTCAGAATAGAGAGGATGAGTGAGTGAGGTGGAGAAAATAAGTGAGTGTCAGGTATAGAGGATCTGGGAGTGAGGGGGAGAGGACTAGTGAATGTCAGAATAGAGAGGATGAGTGAGTGAGGTGGAGAAAATGAGTGAGTGTCAGGTATAGAGGATCTGGGAGTGAGGGGGAGAGAACAAGTGAATGTCAGAATAGAGAGGATGAGTGAGTGAGGTGGAGAAAATGAGTGAGTGTCAGGTATGGAGGATCTGGGAGTGAGGGGAGAGGACAAGTGAATGTCAGAATAGAGAGAATGAGTGAGTGAGGTGAAGAAAATGAGTGAGTGTCAGGCATAGAGGATCTGGGAGTGAGGGGGAGAGGACAAGTGAATGTCAGAATAGAGAGGATGAGTGAGTGAGGTGAAGAAAATGAGTGAGATTCAGGTATAGAGGATCTGGGAGTGAGGGGGAGAGGACAAGTGAATGTCAGAATAGAGAGGATGAGTGAGTGAGGTGGAGAAAATGAGTGAGTGTCAGGTATAGAGGATCTGGAAGTGAGGGGGAGAGGACAAGTGAATGTCAGAATAGAGAAGATGAGTGAGTGAGGTGGATAAAATGAGTGAGTGTCAGGTAGAGAGGATCTGGGAGTGAGGGGGAGAGGACAAGTGAATGTCAGAATAGAGAGGATGAGTGAGTGAGGTGGAGAAAATGAGTGAGTGTCAGGTATAGAGGATCTGGGAGTGAGGGGGGGGGGGGGAGGACAAGTGAATGTCAGAATAGAGAGGATGAGTGAGTGAGGTGGGGAAAATGAGTGAGTATCAGGTATAGAGGATCTGGGAGTGAGGGGGAGAGGACAAGTGAATGTCAGAATAGAGAGGATGAGTGAGTGAGGTGGAGAAAATGAGTGAATGTCAGGTATAGAGGATTTGGGAGTGAGGGGGATGGGACAAGTGAATGTCAGAATAGAGAGAATGAGTGAGTGAGGTGGAGAAAATGAGTGAGTGTCAGGTATAGAGGATCTGGGAGTGATGGGGAAGGAAAATGAATTTCAGAATAGAGAGGATGAGTGAGTGAGGTGAAGAAAATGAGTGAGTGTCAGGTATAGAGGATCTGGGAGTGAGGGGGAGAGGACAAGTGAATGTCAGAATAGAGAGGATGAGTGAGTGAGGTGGAGAAAATGAGTGAGTGTCAGGTATAGAGGATCTGGGAGTGAGGGGGAGAGTAAGAGGGTAAAATATTTGCTTTACTTCACTTTTCGGCCAGTATGGCCATTTAAGTGGAAATTCCAGGTATTACAATATCCCATATTGTATAGTTAAAGAAGTAAAGGAAAGACAAAGCCAATAAAAGCATGATCGTACTAAAATATTCAGTTTAAAGTGTTTGATATGATAAGATGATGATGCTCCTGGCACCTATATGTAATGAGTCTGATGACATGTTGTAGCGCCTGCACTACAACACAGTTTAATGGGTATAAAAATATCAGTATAAATATTGTAAAATATAAATTGATTATAAAATGAACGACTTATCAAGTCACTATATCTCCATGAAATTAGAGTGATTGTGTAAAAAGTCTATGTCTAATAATTAAAACATAGAATATAGGTTACATTCCCGAAGGAACTGAATAATAAAACCAGCAGGGGTGTCCCTGAATAGCTCAAATAAGGAATTAAATGCAAAATACTTCCTTCTGATGTGCGCATATTTCGCACAACTGAGAAGGACATGTCTTACAGTGAGACGAGTATTGCAGCACATAGGTCGCAATTCTCCTCTCAATAAATAGCTGTTTGTGAAATAGGCATGGCCAATTCTGGCCCTGCATAAGACAACGTCATCTCTTCGGCGTTCCATTGGTGTAAAAGATCGCTTAATGATTGGTTGTACCTCGAACAATTTGCTGGTGACATTGATGTTCCATTCACCTTGCAAAATGTCATCAAGGTAGACAGAGATGTTGTACTTGAAATCAGTATATGGAATATAATAAAACTGTTTCGTCTTATCCAGGGCAGCCTTGGCCAAAACATCAGCCTGTTCATTGCCCTGTATTCCAATATGGCTGGGTACCCAGCAAAAATAATGTCCTTGTGCCCAGACAAGTAGTGACACATATGCAAAATATTGGAAACAATTGGGTTGTTGAGTTTTTGACTCTTAAGAGCCTGCAATAAAGATAGCGAGTCTGTGATGATCATGAACTCCTCGTCACTACTATCCCAGATGTATTCGATGGCAGCTTCAATAGCTAACAGCTCTGCTGTGCAAATTAAAGCCTCATCGTTGATGCGGCAGCTAAACTCATGATCATCACAGACAAAGGACATAGCTGTCCTCTTGTCTTCCTTTGATCCGTCAGTATACACCTTCCGGTGCCTCGGAAATCTACAAAATAACTCAAGCAACATGCTCTGGAAGACAAGGGGACAGGTGTCTCCTTTCCTGAGATCTGAGAGGTTAAAAAGTATATTAGGCTGTTGGAGAAGCCAGGGTGGACATTCTGGTGGGCGCACAACGCCCTCCAGATGGGGTTGGAGCCTTATACCCAAAGTAGGTATAGTCCCTGGCTTGTTATTAAACAATCTCTTGTATTCAGGGTTCACCACACACGAGTATGCCGGGTTCTCAGGATTTGCTTTCATTTTCATGTAGTATTGCAGGCTCAGCTTCAACCGGCGAGTCTCTAAAGAGGGCTCACCAGTCTCCACCTGAAGACTTTCGATGGGTGATGTTCGAAATGCCCCTGAGCCTAATCTCAAACCTTGGTTCGCGATTGGATCAAGTACTGCTAAGTACGATCGTCTCGCTGAACCATAAACAATACAACCATAATCCAGTTTGGATCTGATGTGAGACCGGTAAATCCTCAGTAAGGTTGTCCGGTCACCACCCCAATCCTTGCTGGATATAATTCGTAGTAATTGTAATGCTTTCCTACACTTATCTTTCATATATTTGATGTGTGGAATAAAACTGAGCTTCTTGTCGAAAAAAAGCCCAAGAAATTTGACCTGCTCTTCAACATGAAGCTGTTGTCCATATAGTTTGAGATTAGGCTCAGGCTGTAAACCATTTTTTTTACAAAAATGTACACATAAAGTTTTTGTGGGAGAAAATTTAAAGCCGTTCTCATCCGCACAAGTCACCAACTTATCGAGGCAACCTTGCAGGCGCCGCTCAATTATTGCCATATTGCTTGACTGGCAGTAAACAGCCAGATCATCAACATATAATGATTTTTCAATATCTTGTGGTAAAGCATCAATTATACTGTTTTTTTTAACGGTAAATAGAGTTGGTGAAAGGATACTTCCTTGTGGGACACCCTCCTCCTGTGGATTTAGTGAAGAGTGGGTGTTGTCCAAGCGGACTTTAAATTTTCTCCCCTTCAAAAAATTGTCAATGAATAAGGGTAATCTACCCTTCAGGCCCATTTCATGGAGATCTTTCATGATACCACCCTTCCATGTGGTATCATAGGCCTTTTCTAAATCAAAAAATATTCCCACTGTATGTTGATTTTTAACAAAACCTTGACGGATAGAAGTCTCAAGTCTGACCAAATGGTCTGTGGTGCTTTTCCCTTTTTGAAAACCACATTGATATTTAGTTATTATGTTATTGTCTTGCAAAAACCATGTAAGACGATGATTGATCATGCGCTCCATGATTTTGCAAAGACAACTTGTCAGTGCTATTGGCCTATAATTATTAGGATCTGGGAGTGAGGGGGAGAGGACAAGTGAATGTCAGAATAGAGAGGATGAGTGAGTGAGGTGGAGAAAATGAGTGAGTGAAGTGGAGAGGATGAGTGAGTGACATGGGGGGATATGAGTGCGTGTGGGGATGGTTAAGTGAAGTAAGAGGATGAATGAGGAAGCTCGAGATGATACATGTGAATGAGGTTGGGTGAGATGATGAGTGAGCTAGTGGAAAGAATGAGTGAGTGAGGAGAAGAGGATGAGTGAATGAGATGAAGAGCATGAGTGAGTGAGGTAGAGAGGGTGAATCAGAGTGATGTGGAGCTCCAGGATGAGCGAGTGATGTGGAGAGGATTCATGAGAGAGTATGTTAGGCATGGGGGAGTTGCTGCCGCCACAAGTAATTAAGGTGGAGAGGCTCGAGAGGATGAGCGAGTGATGTAGAGAGTGTGAGAGGCAGAGAGCATTACGTCCTAATCTTCCACCTTTTTTCTCAGTTCTTAATCTTAGTTCTACTATCTCTTTGGTCAACTTTAAATCAAGATTATCCATTTTTGCATCTATCTGGGACCTAACTTACAAGTACTAATTCCTCTCAAATGGTTTCGAAATACTTCAAAGTGCATTGATTCAAAGTCATATTCTTTGTCGCTGTATTCTATGCATGTCAGGCATGACCTTTGTTACTAGTCATACTACGTATTTTGGCGAGGTATTTTGCATTTTTATTCGAAAGATTAAGCAACATGTGGGCATGAAATGACACTAACTCAGTAAATATTATTATAAAAATACTCTTTAAGACAAAAAAAACCTCAAGTGATTATTCCATATAGCAGTGTGTGATAACTTAATAATACTTATAGGGCAATTTCACGTAAAGGGCACACAAAAAGTCTCATAGCATGTCAAAAATAAAAACCTTCCATGTATGATAATTTCACAACTTTTGACAGCGAGATGTCATTCCCCAACATCAGTTAAATTTCCAGAGCTTAATTATGCCCATGAATGAAGATATTGACTTGTGAAATGTATGCTGTTTTTGCGTGTACTGGAGGGGACATTTGTTTTAACAATCATTAGTCTCTGCTCAAATGCTAATAATGTAGGTGATTTGAAAATCCTACCCCCTAAATTTTTTTATTATTATTGTCGTGTTTCTAAAGGGAAGATCACTATGTGTTGTACCGTATTTCACATGTATATAGATTTGATATTCATTTGAAATGTGACAAATGAAATTTTGCAATACACTCAAGTATGAATTGTACAGCATTTACTTCGACAGCTCAACAAATTAGTGCTCTGACATCAACTAAATATACACATATAGCTTGAATACTATATATGACATATTTTGTGTATTTTTACAGTGCTTTTTCATGCGAATCCTCTGCACAATTATATGTGTGACAAACTGTACTGGAGGGGACATTTTTTTACCGGTTGAAATAACATCACAAGTGCTATAAATGCATACTTTAGATCAGTAAAACATGATATGTTGCTCAACATTTCATATTCTAATTTTGCTCCAATATTTTCAAATTGAGCTGAAGTAGCATAATTGTATAAACTTTGCTAAAATAAAATGATGTTTAAGTGGTTTATCACTGGTAAAGGCCGCAACTATTTGTCTGCATCGTATCAAACACCATCAAGGAAAAACAATGGAAAATAATTGTGACATAACTTGGACAATGTCACGGTGTTCAAGCTAATATCATAAAATGTACTAGAGAGGACATATTTTTATTAACAACAATAACAAACCTGTAAGCATGAATGATCACTCAATAATCCAACTGAATAACAAGTAAACTACTGGAAAGAGATAAAATAGCATCATCAGTCATAGTTTACAAACATCTACATTACTATTATTCCAATATAACCGCAGAGACAGTTAGCGTATCCATTCCAACCCCCTCACGAAAGTCTAGAAAGCATTTTTTTGGCACATCCTCCCCTTAAACCTGACATTTTAGTGTGAGGTGTATGGTATAAAACAAAATGTGAGGTTTGAGGGAGGGATATATATGCCAACAAAATACTTTCCGGGCTTTCATGAGGGGAGTTGGATAAATTATAGTACTGGGCTAGGTATCTGGGATGCTTTGCCTGATATCAAGCATATAGTAAATAATGGGCAATAGTCAGCCATCTTGCATTTGATAGAGTTGAAATTTGTCAAGGTATATAAATGAAAACAACCATTTTCAAATGCATATACCTCCCTTATCTTCACTTCATCATGGCTGTTAGGAGCATAAGCTTGTTGTAGGGTCTAGCTAGCTAACATAACGTAGTTTGCCAGATATCAGGCATATTCAATAATTAAATAATTGCCGCAAGTCTGCTATTTTGAATGTGATCAAGTTCAAATTTGTTAGGTCACAGCTGTCACTCCCTGAAATCTAGCATTTTCTTTTTACTTTGTTACTTAGTTGTAGTGTAACTGTTTTATTATGCTAATGTACCGTACACAATATATTTATGTACAGTGGTTTAAAAATAATATTAACTCCAGCCGATCTTGAGCTTATATAATTGGATACAAAGTTTTGTATGTAATGGTACATATAATTAAAAAAATAATAATACATACCTCAAACTGAATAAAAATTTACATGCATGCATCAATAGCCCTACCATTATTTTACACCAAGCTACGTTTTTACTACGGTAAAGCAATTACTGGTTAACTATTTTAGTATGGTACAAATAATAATTTATCATGTTTATATAACAATACCGTTCTCTCACTCCAGCCTAGGCCTATATCTACAAATCTGGGATATATTTGTATTCATGACAAGACCTATTAAATTTGATTTTTTTCATATATCCCGATAATCGGCTATTTTTAATTTGCCAAAATATCTCCCTGAAACCTCACATTTTGTTTTAGCATAATAACCTTTGAACTATCTGGCACATTTTAGCAGATATCACATATATTAAAGTAGGCCTAAACATGACGTCATTAGGCCAATTTCTATTTTATACTTTATACATTTTGGGCAGCTCCGCTATCCTCGGGTCGGATAGTCCCCAGAGTAACAATAGGAAGGATAACTCCCTCTGGATAACTCCATTCATCCCACGTGAGAGACATAATGTCAAACACGCTATTGCCGGCTGCTGCATCGGCTCCGCTGTTGAGCGGAGGAGCCAGGATACGCCACTGGCAATCCGCCCGAAGATTATGGCCAGATACGAGGAGACTGCAGCTGCCCTTGGATGATTGCTGTAGACGGCAATATTTGCTAGATATATCAGACATAATATATATTTTTTTAAAGTAGATAATAAATGGCAGATAGTTGGCAATTTTGAATGTGATCTGAGTTGAAATAAGGTCTATCCCTCCCGGAAACCTCACATTTTCTTTTATATTAATTGTCCAGTTATCTGGCACTGGATATGAAGCATGTTAAGTTAAATAATGGACACCAGTTTTTCGAGGCATACATGTATATTTTATGAATATAACTGGTATGCTGGTAACACTTTCTCAAACCTCACAATTTTTTATAGTTATAGTCTAGCTATATCAAACGATCTGCTTAGCATTGCCCTCCTTAAAACCTCACATTTTATATTATATCAATTAATTGTCTGGCTATTTGGCATGGTTTGCCAGATATCACTATCAGGCATAGTAAATTAAGGCCATACAACGCTGCGCCAACTTGAGCATTGCAAGATCCTACATCATGTACCAGTGACATGTGCGCTATCAACTATTATATATCTGGGGCTGGGGCCATGTTATAAGACATGACATAATTTTATATCCTAGCATATAACCTGTAGTGAAACCACCTCCTAGGTGGATAATGAACAGGGGCATTAGATAGTATGTAGTTCTCTTTTCTGGTCAGATTTTGAAAGTCAACAAGACATTTAAACTCATTTTTTGCAATAGAAAATGTATATGACAATCATACATTTAAACTGTTAAATCCATTTTAAAGTAGGCGGGTCATCATGGTTCGCTGAGCAAACATTATCCACCCATCCGCATGTGCAGCATCGTCAAGGTCCACAGGAGTGGGGCCGCCGAAGCGAAACTATTATGGTTTGGTGAAGCAAAAGGACCCAGCTGCTACAAACACATTTTTTTTTAAATTCAAGTAGTCTAGTAGATTGTGTATCGGTACAGACCGCTTAAATCGCTTGACAAGCATGAAAAATACCACAAGTTCTATACCTGAGTAATTACACTTTTAGTGTTACATACGTTCTGTCCCCTCCAGTACGCAGTGTACTGGCAGCCTATTATAGACAATATAGAGCACATTTGTTTGATGATATATACGGCATAAATGTATATATATTGTACTAGTAGGTCTTGTAAGTCAGAACAGTGAAGAAATTACATTAACATGCTAATAATATTGATTTAAAAATGAACAAAGGAAACACCCACAAAATATTTTTTGGTCACAGCTTATACATTAATGAAATACATATGTATTTTTATTAAATATCAATTTGTTGGTGTCTAGTGGCTGCCATTAACGAAGGCTTTATTATAATAATAAATAATTACCAATATAGATCAGTAAATTACAAAAATTATGTCTTATCACACAAAGAATACGAAATATTGATATTATGTACTGGAGGGGACAATTCTAATTTAACACTATTTTCATCTAAAAATGTATAAATATGTGGTTGTTGTAACATGAATTTCCAGTTAATATCCACGTGGGGGGTCAAAGAGGCAGGTTATATTGCAATAATAATATATCTTAGAAAAACACACTGCGTGGATCTTGAATAGTGGTGTACTGGAGGGAACATTATTTTAACGGAATTTTCACATACATACAGGTAATTCTAATTAATTTGCTAATGTTAATCAGCAATCAGTTTGAAGTATTTGTATGCCATTTATAACCACCAGACCTATTCAAAAGAGTAATTAAATGTCTATATATATGTAGATAGTTCAAGCTGGGCAGTGATGTACTGGCGGGAAAAAATAAAAAAAACTTTTAACGGAAAATACTTTAAACTCAATAAATACACATAAAATCAGATTTTGTGACTCGATTTTTGTCAAACATGTGTCGTTTAAATCGTAAGACCAATAACCATACCACAAATAAAACTTTATTTGTGTGTTAGATGCATATCTGGAATAGAAAAACCCTCCTATGAAGACAATTCCGGGATGTGTTGAAAATAACATAAATACCACTGATTCATGAAGAAATAATTGACAAAACTTTATAAAATTTGGTCTGTTGTTTCCCCATACAACCCTTGTTAAAATAAAAAATGTTTCATATAAATATCTGCTCAGTATTTGCTAAAAAATTGTGTAAAGTTTCAATTTTTCCTAAATGCACCCTTTATGTGAAATTGCCCTATAATAGATAAAATTACAGAATACGTTACTTCCAATTCTGCCAATGATTTGTGGCCTGGCAAGGTAGTAGATGCAATAGGTTTGGTAACAATAACACACACATATTTTATTTTATTGTTTAGTTTAATTTAAACAGTATTGAATGGTTATTGAATGGTTATTAAACATGTACACACTACTGTTCTTATAATGAAAAAAATAAAAGAAAAACACTACTATTTTGAATAGTCATCATATCTCATATGTACATGGTTCATTCAATCATGGTGTATACATGATATACTGCAATGTATCAGGATTATTTATACTGAGCAACATTGAAGGGACATAAATATATTTTATTTTACATGTTATTTTGTATAGTAATATCTATACAAAAATGCGCAATACAAATCATAGAGGCCTATTTTGAAAAATGTTTAGACTATAAAAAATGTCACGTATTCCGTGTCTGTTTTAACGCTTTTGTCAGTTTATTTTAATTAATTTTACCTGTTCATTTAAAAACATGATCAAAATTGATGTTCTACATTTACTTTCTCTTTAGACTTGGTATTTCAATTTTTTAGGACAAAAACTCCGAATTTATATATTTTAAAGTAAAGTTGCAAAAAGAGGTCCAGAGAGAAGTTGCTTTTTTATGTGTAGCTTGTGGGAAAGTCTCGAAGTAGTGGGATTTCCCCATGTGTTTACACTTTTAGTTTTACCCCATTACGATAATATAGATCTAAATTAACCAGGGGTCAGGCCTGACGAATGGCTGCCAACTGGTGGCTAGTCTGACGAGAGGGGTGGGGGGAGTGGCCTATTTCTTTGTTTTGGTGTATTTGTATTGTATAAATTTATTATAGTGACATGTACATATTTCACATTTCATAATTATTTCACATTTCATCAACGAAATAGTTACCCAGCCCAATCGGGCTTATATGTCACTTCAAAAAAAAATATTGACATAATTATGTGACATTGGTAAAATGGCCAAGTCCTGTATACATGGTACATAGTGGTGTTTCTCCTCTCCAAGCCCTCCAGATATATTCGGCTAAAGCTGAAATACCATGGTGGTTTAATAAAGTTTAATCTTGATAACACGGACATCCACAAAGAAAATAAAATTTATTTTCAATATTAATGTTGCACATTTTGCAGATTCTATTTTCTAAATCTATACCTCAAAATCGTCCGACCTCGATTTCCAAGGGGAGAATCCCCAGTCTTAGTTGAGAAAAGAGTGAACGTTTAGCTCGCGAGCGTAAACAGGTCAGATACTCTTCTTCACCAAATGAGTTTTTAAAAATAATGTAAGATCTTAACTTAAATTTAAGTGAGACATTGACACGCCATTCATCCTCCATCTTATTGATAAGTAGAGTAGTGGCTACGTTCAGATCAACCATTAATCGATTATAATAATGATTATTTAAACCAATTAGGTTTAGTATACTTCTGACATTATCAGACCAGCTATCTGAGCATTGTAAACCGTACTTCCAATCAAAAACGTGTTTTGTAATTCGTGTGTTATCAAGATTCAAAAAGCGACACTGAACGGGTCAGCGAGCGCCGGTTGTCATCACCCCCCCCCCCTCCCCCCCCCCCGGATCAGCCGCAATGTAAACATGACGGCCAGGCGTCAGGCCATGAAGGCTGATCTTCTGACACGCTTTCTATTCTCCTTATATAGATAGATATAGATTTATTCAGCATTCTCATAAAATAGGTTAACAATCAGTTATACATTATGCATTCTAAAAATTCATTGTGACCACCATTCTGGAACACCAGGGATAAAAACACTGAAAAGTATCCTGGTTTTTATACACCCTGATTACATAATAATGTTTTGACATAAATATATGACATCAAACACGATAAAATGCCACATTGACTTTCCGACCATACTTTTTTGTAAATATTATCAAAACGTGATCAAAATCTACCCATTTTATCAGTACTATGTTAGTTTTCAGATACTTTTGTCAATGTGATAGTTATAGTTAAAATGGGAGTCAATGGGAGCCCGGCATTTCGTAAACGAGGCTGCCCATACAGTTACATTATAAAGAATCACGTACGATTAGACACTGCCTTAATAAATCAATAGCACAAAACAATGATTTTTGTGAAAATATAAATGATTTATTATAATTACTATAAAATCTGCTGAAAGAATTACGAACGATGAAGCAACCACAAACAATATTCAAATTGAAATTAAAATCTGACTAGATTGTATTTGTGATCAGACAAGGAGGTTGCTTAATGCCACGTGTCATTTTTGTTTAATTTAAAGTATGCTAACGTGACATTTTTGTTGACACTTTATTAATGTCACGTTAGCAACAGTGTTACTAGAAGCCACTTCGCTGGTTAGAATTTGTCTGCACCCAATTAGACATAAGTGTTTGTATTGTTGGTTTTAGATTATTGCATTGTAGAATGGCTAAAATAACTGTATTTCGATGGTTTGCAATAAACAGCAACATCTAACGTGACAGAAGTGAGTCAAGACATTTTATATCTGATAAATGTCAATGATGCGAAGTATTATACTAATAAAGAATTATAATTAAAATTAAAAGATGTAGGGACAACGAAACAGCTTCAAGTCAAAATTAAAAGATAGAAGATTATATTTGTGATCAAACAAGTATATATTTTAAAGCTAAGTGTGTTTTTTGTTGCATTTAAGTCATGGTAACGTGAAGTTTATTTTGACATGTTGCTAGTGTCACCTTAGCAACAGTGCTAATAGAAGTCGCATCCTTGCCCAGAATTTATATGCACACAGCTAGAAATATTTTATTGAATGGCTGGTTTCAGATTGTTGCACTGTAGAAGGGCTGTGGGATTTTAGTGCTAACGTGACAGATGCCTACCCTGATGACATCGCAAGGCTCTGACAAACTGACCGCCATGTTTTAGAGGGCTTGGCTCTACTGTGATCACCAGAGCGCGCTAGCTGACTAGGGCCAACACCGTTACCGTCTTATCGGTAGGCGGAGTCACTGTCTTTTTTACACGGGCAGCTGTGGAAAAATGGTCGTCAGTGCGGCCGAGCTCCACGCAATGTGAGTAGCTTGGCTTAGCCGGGTAACAGATGCCAATGACAATTCCCAAAGTATTCTGTTGTTAAAGAACATTTACTAACCATTGATGTAATACTGGATATGTAAACACAATTGGACTAAACACAAATCTTTGGATTTCACATTTGGATACCTTATTTTTTAGGAATGAGAATAGGTATCTCACTTACCCTATAAGTATAAATGACACTGTCACGTTGACAGTTCCAGTGTCACACAAAGTATCACGTTAATATATGAAGGGTCAAAGAGCATGTCTCGATACACTAATATGTGTCAAGTATATTGTCACATTAATAACAAAGGTGTCCAAACTTATCTCACGTTAGCACGTATTTAAGACTGCTGTGGCTCATATACAAATGCAGTCTATGTCCAGTGAATTGTGTGAATAGTCCATGCATATTATTATGCACAGCATCATGGTGTTTTAATATTTAATTGCCCACCTAATATTATGTTTGTCAGTATTGTGCCATGGTAACGTGACAGCCTATATTAATACTTGCTTTATTTGACCATAAAAAAATCAGAGCAGGTAATTTCAACTAACATCATGCTTACATCATATGGTCATATTAAGAACTCGGAATAAAATCACCGATTTTTTGATGATTTTAGCCTGGGCCAGCCCCTTTAGACAAATGATAGACTGCACAATGACATGTATATATGCATAGGCCTAAATCCCATGCTACACTGACTAGCTTCACAGACGTGAAGACACTGGTGACAAGAGTAAAATCCCATGCAGGCATTCAACCAATGTTATACTAATGTTGGTTCATTGTCTACGACACTGGCCCAACATTAAAACAATTTTGTTTCAACATCTCATGTTTGCTCAGGGCTGATTTATGCCTATCACAGCGAATCATGTAACCAGGTAATAATGATCAAATAACGTTTTCGTATAGTGTATAGTGTAGGCCCTATATAGTGTATAGTTTCGTTTTCGTGTAAGGTTATCTGTTTTGTATACTGTCTGGCAGCTGGCATAGTAATAAAAATCATGGATATAAATTTAGGATATATGCCTACAAATAATAGTTATTTCATCTTTTAACCCCTCCACATACTCTAGCCTCTAATTATGTATGACTAAAAAAAATTGAGGGCCATTAAATATTTTATTTACAGCATGTCTTTCAGACAATTATTTATTTCATGAAAATTCAATCTCAAAATATTTACTTCAAAAACACTCCACCCCCCCCCCCCCCCGGCGATTAAGTGGTGGCCCCCTTATGACCAATCACAGAATGTCCAGCTTAGCTATTATTCGTGCACACAAAGACACTACGTAGACTACATAGTCAAATGCTGGATCCGCCATGTCTGTTTTTAAAAAAGTTGAGGCTATCTATGGATAATCGTACTTGACCGAAAATAATCAGTAAATTTCAATATGTAATCACTAAGTAAAATGATTTAAATTATATTATAACTTGATATAATTCTATTTTTAATTTTGCTGCTGTAGGCCTATTCAATTTTGAAATTTTACAAAAAATATTAAAAAAACTCAAAATTTATAAATCAATATCTTTACCGCAAATACCATCAGATGCCACCATTTGCGATCTTTTTTTCAAATTTTCCTAGGGGGAGGCCCCCCGGACCCCCCACCGTGTCCGCTGGGCTGCGCGCAGCGGGTATGGGGGTTCCCACCATAAAATAGCAGCCATGAATTAGGGAAAATCTACTCCCTCCCCGTTTCGGAAAAGCTCTGTAAATCCGTACCCCTAGCGTTGTGCGTACACATGTTCATAACCCTGGCTACGCCCCTGTAAGCCCATCCTTCGTGCAGGGTGTACTTGTCTTCCCACTACACCCTGCCAGATATGAGCCCTTGTCTACCTATTTGGGACCCCACTCCAGGAGGACACACGTGCCTCTCGTGCGACACCCCCCAAGCTTAGACATCAAGGCTAATCGCAACGCGCCGGCAAACAGACGGCACCGTCTGGCCTGGGAACATCAAGCCAAGTGACAGTATACGCGAAGCGATGCGAGAACTTGGCCAACGCTGTTCCAACATTGTGATAGCGTCGATGATAATGGCCCAACGTTGAGGCACCACTGTGTCCTTGCCATCTGCGAAATGTTATTAGTACAGCTTATCACACAATTAAAGAGTGTGTACAACTGGATTATACAGTCAAATATTGCCACCTCTGATTACAAATTGAATAATTAGAGCCTAAAACGGGGGATTACATCAGCTAATTAATCAAAAACAGTTTAAACACTGGCTAAACTCTTATTCTTGTGATTTTGTGTCGATATAATCCCCCTAATTATCTACTTATGAACGAAAGCGCACGCAAAATATGTGGTTCCATTTTGCAAAATAATACGTAATTTCGAGATTAAATGTGCTCATATAAAAGTCAAGAAAATAATTCAGAACGTTATATGTGTCTCTTTTTATGGTAAAATATGTATGCTATGACATACTTGAATTAGAAATGTATGGGTAACATATTTATTGCAATAAAAGCTATATTTGTTCTACGTGTACCACTTTCATAATTTTGGGCAGTTTGAAATTTAGGGGAGGGGCCGACAGTTGGGAGTCGCGTGGAGAGGGGTGCTCAAATAGGTGGAAAAGGCCTCATCGCATTCAGGGGTAGAGTGAGAACGATTACAACTGAAGTCTCTACAGGGTGGATAAGCCCTATTCTAATGTATGGCTCTGAAATACTATACAATGGTAGAGAGCAAAATGACCTCGAGAAAATACATCTCTCCTATCTAAAAAACATGCTTGGTGTAAGAAGACAAACACCCACTCAGGCCATATACGGCGACACCAGTCATTTCCCTCTTCTGCTGAAACAACAAGTCCAGACTCTGAAATACTGGGCTCGTCTTATAGCTTTACCAGATAACCACATCTTGAAAAACGCGTACAACTGTTCCTTGGGACTAGACAGTATAGGAATCAAAAATTGGACTACGCATGTAAAAACATTAACTTTTAATCTGAATCTGGGTTCACAGACGATAGAAAGAAGGTGTAGGTTCATAAATAATGTTAAACAACAAACTGAAGACAAATTTATTGACGACTAGACTGAAAAAATCTCATGCCAGAACCAACAGACAAAACTTAGAACATACAACACTTTCTCTTTCTTTCCGAAACTCGCTACATATGTAAGTGATCTGACTGACACAAGACTAATCGCTGCGGTGGCCCGGCTTCGCCTTAGCTCCCATAATTTAGAAATAGAAAGGGGGAGACATACCAGACCCAAAACCCCTGTAGCTAATCGTATATGCCGACGTTGTCAGACGACCCAAGTTGATGACGAAATTCCTTTCTTAATGCAGTGTAATATGTTCGAACTCGATAGAAAAGCTCTTCTCTTTGAGGCTGGAAATTATATCACAAACTTTAATACCTGATGCGATACTGAACAATTTAAATCTATCATGAGCAGCGAAAACCATGCAATAATCAATGCTCTTGCAAAGTATACTTATGTGTGTTTTGAGAAAATAGTAGTTTAACAACCTCCACACTGACGAACTTGGCCAGGTACAAGGGCTTCCATTACTAGTGTTATATGTGTGGTGCTATTCAGCTCTTAAAGCTGTAGAAAATATGTGTAAATCATGTGAAAAATCTTTTCTAGTGAGGGCGTCGTGTCCAGTTCATCGGTCTGCAGCAATTCTGCGCAGTACTGATGAGCTAGTTATACTTTAGATTTTATATATCCAGTAATATTTTAATTAATGATGTATATAGCTGTTCTTTTAATCTCATTCTAATGAACATTATCTTGTTAATGAGATTTTTCATGGTCATACCTGGGCATTACCATATAATAGATTATTCCACCTGGGATTATTCTTTTAAGTTTAGGGCTAGATTTATGGCTAGTTTTAAGTTTAGGGAACCCTTCCCGTCGCCTGTGTTATTGGACCGGGTGGGACCCTAAGGAATTAGTCAGAGCTGCTATGTCAACTGACTCTTTCTTTGAGGTCTGGGAGGTTTTCACTCCTGGTGTTAATATTTAATGATATGTGGAAATGTCTATGATGTGACCGAGAAGTGCTCAAATGACGGAGTATAAAGTATGTAACATGTTAAAGATCATATAACTATTAATATTGTGTTTAACGCTCACTAGACAAAATGTAAACTTGTATATAACTCTTTAACTTTCCACGCTTTCCAGAGTGTCTTTTTTGCTGCCATTTAGCTATTTTATCTCCGGTTTTGGTGCGGGAAACATATATGTCCCATGTACATATACCATGATGATGATGTATTGTGTTTGACGTTATTTTAAATAGTTATGATGAATATTTTAAATACCCTAAGTTTGTTTAAATGTGTAAATGGCAAGCCGGAATGTAAGTGTACATACCATGCCGATATATGTGATTCACAGAACTAACCATTCTAACCCTGCTGTACATATTGTATATATATATATATATATATATATATATATATATATATATTGCTATGACAAATTAGTCAGCATTTACCTACCTACCTACCCACCCACCCATTTATTACTTTCCATATTCAGATAATATCATACGTATTCACAGCTTATCATATAGGCAGTTGGACTACGGGGTTGTAAACTATGACAGGGAATCACGCAAATTTCATTGTTCAACCCACATTTATCATGTTACACCTCATAAAACCACCTAAAAAAAGAGGAAAATGCAGAAACCATGACGATTTATTTACGCTAAGCTGAGCGTCACATCTTCTAGTTTCCCGGTTCTAGGTCATTAAGTAACATGTTTCAATGATGGATGGATATTTACAGATATTTATTGACGGCGTCACTGAAATGAATAGTCCAATAATTAATGATTTCAAATATATAGATGTACTTCATTATGCTTGCAGCTTTTAATACTGACTGTGGTATTGATCTTGAAATAAATATACGAGTACGACTTGAATAATATAATTGTTCGTTGTTAAGTTTTACATATGTATACAGATTGTTATAAATGAACTTGAATTATCTGCACAATACTTAATGTTTCCAGCATGAATAAAAAAAATCACATGTGATAACACGTATCTGTCACTTCTAACTATTTCTGGGAATGACAACCTCTCACCTAGTTTGTTTAAGCTGTTGGTCACCACAAGGATACTAGAACACAGTGTTCTAGTATCCTTGGTCACCACAAACACCTCACGTGTGGAGCAGTTTAAGCTGAGCACAACTTCACACCTTCGGCTCTCCAGGCTGGTGTTGACAAGAATGTTTTTAGCAAATAACAAATGTTCAGAAATGATTGTACACGGTGATAATTACTTACGCCTATGCCCGTTAATGAGGTTACACATATTGTAGTCAAAAACTACGCTCTGGTGACTTCTATGACATCAGGAATGCGTTGACGACTATGGCACCCTTTCCGTCCACAAACCTGAGATATGATGTATGTACACCAAAATTGATTTCATTATATATTATCGGAGTAAGTACAGGACAGGTACTGTGTAAAGGCATAGAAACCTAAATCTATATTAATAAACAATACTATGAATTGATACACTTTCATCAGATATCTAAGCGTGCAGTGTCAGAGACATCTTAAAACTTACTCAGTACCACCCTCCCCCTTTTTCACTCTGGAGGTGTTGACAAGATTTGAGCAATATGCCTAACGGTAGCTGCCATCAATTAGGGCGTAGTTCAGTGTTGATCGTGTTGTGACAACATTTTAGGGAGAGGAGCATTACTTTGAGTACGTAACACTAAGTAACCTATTGAAGTTGTTATCTCGAAAAAGAAATACTCGCTAAAATATTTATATACAGAACCGCTTTGCATAGTAACAATCAGTATGAACTTAACGCGGTAAATTGATAAGTAATTGCAAAGTGTACATTATACAATGTCATAACAATTAGAAAAGTATCATGATTATGAGGCTAGTTATAAGTTAGTAACATTATTATATTACTACAGCATGTAGCAGACATAGTTTTATAAAACCTTTCCGATGCTTGGAGTAGGTGATGTTTGGACTTGGTAATTTTGATAGGTGCAGTTTTTCGTATATTTTGAGCCACCCATTGTGAATTATAACTTTGTCAGTTTTTAAGATATTTTAAAGTGTAATACATCATTGGAATCGCTAAGGCACCTAGTATTAGCTCGTCTTTTATATCTCGATATCATGAAAAGAACCTATACAAAAAGAGATTTTAATAAATTGCCAAAATTTATCAATCTTTGTACAATTATCATGATAATGGCTTTGCCAATTTGCAAGAAATTGTCAAGCCAAATATACCATCGAAATCGCTTACTCAACTAGTACTTGCTATTGATAGTTAATAAGTAATAGTTAATAAAGAACTAAGATAAAAACGGTTTTAAATAAATAAAAACTTCAATATCTTAGGCACAGCGTCGAGACGCATATCAGATTATAGTGGCTAAAAATGTTTTCCAGTGATATAACTATTTCCACTGTATCTCAAATACTTTTTCTGTTATTAATTAAAAATCATGTTTCCATGTGGTTTTCAATGCAAATAATTATTTGGATGCGATGCAGTTAATACCTAGTGCACTCTTGGCTTTACAAGCTGCCATACACCACTAATTAGCAGCTGACGCCGGCGTTGGCAGGAGGTCAGCTATGTGTGATAACTATCCCAGTACAATTATTAACTTCGTCAATTTCAGTGATACAGACATGACATAAAAATGTTCAGAAAGCTTATTCTATTCTGAAAACAATGATATAAATTATATTATGATTTAGTTATTAATTTAGAAAGGTAGGAATATTTGGCCTCCCATAATAATGTATTGTCCCTAGCAGATTCTTTCGGCCGGCCAGCCTGGAATATTTTGCCTCCTATAGCCATAATGTATTGTTCCTAGCAGATTCTTTTGGCCGGCCAGTAACCATGGTAACATACACGCTGCTTTATTACCATAAAGTCTCCATATTTTTAATAGTACAAGACTACATAAGTCCAGGAGCTCCCGCTCCGAATTAGAATTTGATTTAAGCAATTTTGTATAGGGTTATTAATGTAGGCCTAGTCTAGGTCAAAAATCAAGACGCAAGACAACTAGGTCTAAGAAGCCCAGTCTAAGAGTAAGATAAGAACTAGACAGTCTGTCAGAGATTGCAAACCTTCATTGAAATTAATGATCCTAATCAGTATCCCAGTAATGGTCTACCTATCTGGCATGGTTTACCCGATATCAGGCCAATCGAGTTAACTAATAGCTGATTTACGGTCATTTTGAATTCGATATAAATTAGTTAAAAACTTAGGGTGCATCCTACCCCGAAACCTCAAATTTTGTTTTATAGTAATGGACTAACATCTAACACAGTTTGCAAAATATTGGGTATGTGAAAGTAAATAATGGCCGATAGGGGGCCATTTTGAAGATGCATCCTCAGCTGAAATCTCACATTTCATTCTATAGTAATCGTCTAGCTATCTAGCATGGTTTACCAAATATCGGCCATGTGAAAGTGAATAATGGCCTGAAGGCAGCCATTTTGAATTTGATCAAGTCAAAATTTTCCAAGATGCATCCTCAGCTGAAATCTCACATTTCATTCTATAGTAATGGTCTAGCCATCTAGCACGGTTTACCAAATATCGCCCATGTGAAAGTGAATAATGGCCGATAGGAGGCCATTTTGAATTTGATCAAGTCAAAATTTTTCAAGATGCATCTTCTCGTGAAATCTCACATTTTGTTTTATAACAATGGTCTAGCCATCTAGTACGGTTACTAAAAACCGGCTATGTGAAAGTGAATAATGGCCGATAGGCGGCCATTTTGAATTTGATCGAGTCAATTTTTTTCAAGATGCATCCTCTCTTGTAATCTCACATTTTGTTTTATAGTAATGGTCCAGCTATCTAACACGGTTTACCAAATATCAGCAATGTGCAAGTAAATAGTGGCCGATAGGCGGCCATTTTGAATTCGATTGAGTCGAAAGTTTTTAAAAGGCATCCTCTCTCGAAACGTCACATTTTGTTTTATAGTAATGGTCTAGCTATCTAGCACGGTTTACCTGATATCAGGCCTATTGAGGTAAATAATGCTGATTGTCGGCCATTTTGAATTCGTAAGTTAAAAATTTTCAGGGTGCATCCTCCCCCGAAAACTCACACTTTGTTTTATAGTAATCAGGTAATGGTCTAGCCATCTAGCACGGTTTACCAAATATCAGCCATGTGAAAATGAATAATGGCCGAAAAGGCGGCCATTTTAAATTTGATCAAGTCAATTTTTTTTCAAGAAATCTCACATTTCGTTTTACAGTAATGGTCTAGCCATCTAGCACGGTTGACCAAATAACGGCCATGTGAAAGTGAATAATGGCCGATAAGCGGCCATTTTGAATTTTATCGAGTCAATTTTTTTCAAGATGCATCCTCTCCTGAAATCACACATTTTGTTTTATAGTAATGGTCTAGCCATCTAGCACGGTTTACCAAATAACGGCCATGTGAAAGTGAATAATGGCTGATTGGTGGCCATTTTAAACTTTGACAAAATGATTTTTTTCAAAATACATCCTCTCCTGAAGCCTTACAATTTGTTTTATAGTAATGGTGTAGATATCTTGAGCGGTTTTCATGATATTCCACAATATCAGGCCTGTCGAGGTGAATAATGGCTGATAGGCGGCCATTTTGAATTTTATCAACTTCAAATTTTTCAGGATGCATCCTCTCCTGAAACCTTACAATTTATTTGATATTAATGGTGTAGCTATCTTGAGCGGTTTTCATGATATTCCACAATATCAGGCCTGTCGAGGTGAATAATGGCCGATAGGCGGCCATTTTTAATTTTATCGACTTGAAATTTTTCAAGATGCATTCTCTCCTGAAACCTCACAATTTGTTTTATAGTAATGGTGTAGCTATCTTGAGCGGTTTTCATGATATTCCGCAAAATCTTTCAGTCGGATTTACCGATGTTATAAATTAGGTCAAAGTGCTGGGTCAACTTCAAGGTCAAGGTCCAAAAACCTGAAAAGGCACAACTAGGGACCTTAGAGAACATGTATGTGCAATATGACTGTCATCGGCCCAGTAGTTTTCGAGATCTGCTCTGGAAACGAAGTGCGCGTTAAAACGTCTAAATAGGTCATAGTTCTGAACCAGAAGTAGGTCAAACTTCAAATACCCCAAAAGGCACAACTAGACCCCCTAGGGGTGTTGTGTGTAAAATTTGAAGACAATCGGACAAGTACTTTCAGAGATATGCTCCGGAAACGAATTGTTTACGGACGGCCCAACGGCCCAACGGCCCAACGCCGTAACATCATCATTTTCTCCTCTGCAACCTTGCGTATTGAATTCAGATTAAAAATATTTTAACCCGTCCATTAGCCACCTGGAAGTAACCCACATACCAAAAATTGTTATCCTAGCTTATTTTCTCACAAAGTTATAGGCAAAAGAAGAGGCCAAAAAAAACCGGAGGTAGAATCCATAGCTCCCTTCGCTCACCTACGGTGACGGCGGGAGCTAAAAATATGTAATCGGTGCGAAATCAATTGTATTTGACTTGTAGTTATTCATAATGAAAAATATGTTAATTTCCAGGTGGAATATTAATTAAAGCTTCATAACGGATAACAAGCAATAATGAGCGAGACATATTCATGTTTAATATATCTTTTTACAATCAACTAATATCATTTACTATGCATGCTATGGGTCCCAAAGTGTCCGCATATTTTATTCTATAAAAACGAACCAGTGGCACCCATTAATTACCCAGTAAACACGACACATCGACCCAATGTTGGACCTATGTTGGCCACCGTGTACGACGTTGGCCCAACATGGGTTGAACATTGGGTAGATGTGTCATTTTTGCTGGGTAATGATCCGTCAATGATCTGTTCTCATTACGTATTGCTGAATCTCATCACAGTTTATTGTATGACTAATGATGTAATTTAATCTTTCTTCACGATCTTTATGTATGATTTTGCCAATTTAATCAACACAACATTTGGTGTTTTTATTAGGAAATGTTCATGTAATATAGTGGGCTAAGGTCCACACTGAAAAAGGAATGTTTGATGAACTGCGCGACTTGTCATAATATCTATATGTAACATACAAAAAAAGTTTTGCAATCCACTTTAGTTCAACTCATCCGTGTGTGATGATATGAATGCAAGTGATGATATTAATAGTGCAAGAGCATTAGGGTTGAACCTGGAATAAAATTGCAGAAAGCTGATTTTTTCAGGAATGATACATGGACATCTCCCCAGACGAATTCCGAAGATGCCCCGAAAATCCCCCTTGTGCATTTTTTTTAATTCAAGATGGCCGCCACCATATAACGCCATTTTGGAAAAAAACAGGGGTATACCATAATTCCTCACTTTTGCAGTTCGAAAAAATATTTAGGTGTCTCTACTTCTGTTTGAGGACACAAAGAGTTCATCCAGATGATCTGAAATGATATCAGTACTTTTCTCAATACCAAAAATCCAAGATGGCCACCATATTGATATACTGAGTATGTTGAGCGATATCTTAATTAAAAAAACGAAAATATGAGGTAACTATCTCGTTGTTGAGCCTAAAATGTATTTTTTGTCTAGACCCATGGAGTCTAGCACTTATTTAGATCACCAATATTGTATTATATTGAATTTATCAACATAAATCCCACATACCGGTAGTTTAATGTTATGTAACACCATATAACGTCATTTTTCCAAAAAAAACCAGGACTATACCACAATTCCTCACTTTTGCAGTTAAAAAAAATATTTTGGTGCCTCTACACAAAAAGCTCATCAACAGGATCAGAAATGATATCATTCCTTTTCTTATCTCCACAAATCCAAGATGGCGACCATTATGTGAAGCGTCCCCCACCCCCTCAGAAAATCACGTACATGCCATAATCATCATGTTGTTGAAACTTTTTTTTCAGGGCCATGGAATCTAGAATATATTTCCATCACCAATTTTTTTAATAGAATGTGCTTATCAACACAAAATCCAACATGGCTGCCATATTGGTTAGCTCTTTTAGCGCAGATGCCACGATTAAGCGATGTCCAACTGCTTTTTTATATGGGAATATAGATATAGATTGATCAAATTTACAAAAAATCATATGTCAGAAATCATTGATTAAAAATTCTAACATCTCTCATCTTTAAATATAAGGGTATTTTTCATTCATTTGAAGCTTGAGATAGCGTAAGAAATTCCAGTTTCAAACACAGCGACTAATTCCAATGTAGGTATTTTATATAGTAGGCCTATATAAAATGTTTTTCGATTTTGGTTAAGTATTAGTTGTGATTATTATTGTGAATGTACATAATAACAGAGCTAAGTACAATATTACACCAGATTGAACACGTTTAACGTCAGGATATGATAGTTTTATGTCAGGATATATGAATATGATATCAGGATATGACACTTTAATATCATGATATGTAATATAATGTCCAAACATTGGTGTTTATTATAGCAAAATCACGTTATGATGGCTCAATACAGCTTTATAAAGGCAGTATATAGTGGCTAAACATCACGTTGCTGTATTAAAAAAAAAAGATATACATCATATTATCAAGAAATGCATTACAATTTCGTGATATATCATTTTAACATCACTATGGCATTTTAATGTCAGGATATGACATTTGAATATTAGGATATGGTACTTGAATATTATGATGTGACTTTATACATTGATAAAATGACACATTGAGGTCACAATATAGCATTGTACTGTGATGGTGTGTTATTATAATGACAAACATGCTATTTAATATCGAATATTGTATAATAAACAGTTCGAAGTCAGGATCTGGCATATTTATGCCAGGATATTGGATCGTAATTTATCAGAATATGACACTTTAACGTCATGATATTATAATGTCCAAATTTTGTCCTTTTATATCACACAATAAGATTTGAATGTCAAGATATTCAATTTTTTATGATAGGATATGACATTATCAAATCAATATATGGCGGGCTTGGCGGCATTCTAATGTGACATTATAAAGACTGAATATGACACTACAATATTTTAATGTGACCATAGAATGTCAGGCTTTTTTACTTTGAAGTCTGGATATGGCATTTTAATGTCAGGATATTATATTGTCATGTCAAGGTATAACATTTCAATAACATTATATTGACAGACTCACGTTACCATATGGTAATACAGAATCGACATAGAACATTCCAATATCAGGCTGGCACATGTCAGTTCAACATATATATCGCAATATAATTCAGTAAGTAAAGGCCTCTACATTGCTCAAATACCGGTACTTCAAAACTGCCAACAACAAAAGCACTTCGGAAGATTCAATAAAATGGAAAGTAATTAGATAGCGTTAAGACACGTTCTCTTTGAACAGCATGTGGCCTTGCCCTCTTTTACTTTCATTTCCTCTTACACTAAAATGTCATATTGTGATGTTAATATGCTATATCATGATATTTAATATCGTGACATTACACTAAACGATCCTGTCGCTGTAATACCATACCGTGATGTTTAACCACCATATCCTGCATTTATAAAGCTGTATCCAGACATCATAACGTCATTTTACTATAATAAAGAGCAATATTTAGACATTACAAAACCATATCATGACGTTAATGTTTCTTGTCCTCATATTATCGTGACATAAAGAGATCATATCCTGACGATAAACTGTGACATCAATTAATTTAATGTCATATTCTGATATTCTGATGTAAAATCATCTCATTACAACACCATACAATGCCATAACTTCATTACGAAATATATATATCCTAATATTCAAAATGTAATATCTTCATATTTAAATGATATATCATGATATTAAACATATTGACATTCGCAGATCAAGGACAAAAGTAAGTATTTAAAAGAGCATTGTTACAGGACGATTATCACAGATGTCATGTACATGTAACGTGTGAGGCGCAAGTCCTTATCTTGTAATTGATTTTTGCTAGAAAGCCTCCCTTCAACGTCACCTACTGCCCCAGCCAACACGGGCATTAATCCAATTCCGTTTAATTTTTGTGCCAGCGTCGAAGACGGTCAGCCCATATTAAAACAGCATTGATGAGTGCCTCGTGTTTAAACTCCATTATGATACAGAGCATATTTTGCTGTACAGGAGGGTGTAGAATCTACAGTCTGGGAACGGATTTTATATAATGGTCGTTTGTAAACTACGCAAACTGAAAGAGCAGTCGCCCCAGAAAGAGTTCTAAAAAGAGTAAGTTGCGGGTACAGAGTGGCTTGCTCAAAGGCGGGGGGGGGGGGATTTCACAAATCTAGACTATATTGTACAACGATGTGCTCTTTTTGTATTGGCCAAACATGTAGAAACTGTGACAGCTCGGATGATTGAAACGCAATAATTTCATTATTTACCTGAGATTAATTTGTAAACTTGACAAATCTCAATCTACATTTCTAGTGGGAAAGCAGTTCGAAAACACTCAAAGCGTCACCCACCGTGGTAGAATTAACTATAACTACCATGTGGAATTCCTGTCGATAAACTCAATATAATAAAATATGGTCATCTAAAAAAGTTCCAGACTCCATGGGTTCGGCTAAAAAATACATTTTAGTTTCAACAACGAGATAGTTATCGCATATTTTCGGGTTTTTTAAGAGATCGCTTAACAAAATATTATGGCGGCCATCTTGAATTTGTGGTATTAAGAAAAGTACTGATATTATTTCTGATCATCTGGATAACCTCATTGTACTTTAAAACATAGGTAGAGACACGAAAATCATTGTTTTAACTTCAAAAGTGGGGGATTGGGGTATAACCCTTTTTTTTAATGGCGTTACCTGGTGTTATTTTTAATTAATACTATGTGGGATTTATGTTGATAAATTCAATATAATAAAATAATGGTGATCTAAATAAGTGTTATATTACATGGGTTTGGCCAAAAAATACATTTTAGGTCCAACAACGAGATAGATATCTCATATTTTCGTGTGTTTTTAAGAGATCGCTTAACATAATCAGAACAATATGGCGGCCATCTTGGATTTTTAGTAAATTGAGAAAAGTGCTGATATCATCTCAATCATCTGTATCAACTCTTTGTGCCTTAGAACATAAGTAGAGACACCAAAATATTTTTTTCCTAACTACAAAGGTGAAGAATTAGGGTATACCCCTGTTTTTCGAAAATGGCGTTACATGGTGGCGGCCATCTTGAATTAAAAAAAATGCACAAGGGGGATTTTTGGGGCATCTTCGGAATTCGTCTGGGGAGATGTCCAGGTATCATTCCTGAAAAAATCAGCTTTCTGCAATTTTATTCCAGGTTCCTGTGTTTTTTTCACTAATGCTGTTGCACTATAAGTCTTAACCATGTTAACAGTGTCATACATCAAGTGTATGTATGCTGTATTTTTATATTAATAATATACATATAGTCTGATAGTGGAGTACCAGTGAGGCTAAGGTCCACACTGAAAAATGAATGTTTGATGAGCCTGCGTCATGTATATTTCTTCACCCTGTATATTTGTTTCACCTCTCGACGCAGGTCTCTAGGAAATGGACAATTTATGGCCTGCGTCATGTACAGGCGAACATCGTTTAGAGGAGCGTCAAATCTCCAGAAGAGCTCTATTTCTTGGTGTTTTTTCAAACAAAAATAAACATTGTTTAACTTTGATTTCCCATTAGTACAGGTTCTTAGGTGCCAGGAACTGCAATCCGGTGTGCATCGTTGTGCATAGCATTCTAAAACGCAATTTTATACATGGGAGTGTATGATTTTTCACAAAATCGAAAAAAATTAACAAAATTACTTAAATTCGTGTCCTGACCTTAATAGTGGTCCAAATTCAACAATTTAAGTACCAAACTGTTTGTAATGATACGCTGAGTAGTCGTGTAAGCAATACCCTCACATAGACAAGCTCTTTAACCACAACAGTAGATAAATTAGAAATTATTTGCAATTTTTTGTTTGTTTTAGGTTTGAGAATGTTTATTTTAACATTCATGTGTCTGATTGTGATGTTCTCGTGACTTAAATATGCAGTATCATTGTAGTCCTATGCATTAGCTTTGCCATACTATCTCATTTGTATATCTGTGAATTATATTGAGTTCTCAAGATATGAAATAGTGACCTTACCCCCTCTACATCCCAATTCAGCTCACTTATCATAAAATTGTAGACGCTCATTTATTTCAATATTTCCAAGTGTTCCAATCAATAAAATTAAGCTTGTAAAGAATTTTTATGCGTACTGAGACATTTGACATCTTTGTGTGTTTTTTTCAAACAAAAATAAAAGCATATTTTCTATCAGTACAGGTCCCTAGGTGTCAGGATCCGCAAACCGTTTTGTGTGCATTCGTGTGCATCACATTCAAAATTGCGAGTTTATATTAGAGGATAAATGAGATTCACAAAAAAATTTTAGTGGTCCAAATTAAACCATTGAAGTTTCAAGATATCTGGAATAACAACCTGAGTCTACAGTTCTGGAACCATTAGAACTAGCCTACATTAGAAATACTCATTACCACAATTATCAGATAAAGGGGGAAATGGGCTATTTTTTCATCCATCTATTTTGTTTTAGTTTTCAGATTGCTGTGACTATTCATGCTTTATGGCTAAACTGTGGATTATTCTTGTAGCCCTAACTATTGGCTTTACAATAAGATAAATTCTATATATCTGTGAATGATATTAAGCCCTCAAAGTAGGAAATTGTCCCCCCCCCTCCCCCTGAATTCAAATTTGTTCCAATAATCATAATATTTGAGATGCTCACTGATTTATACATTTGCAGTGTACCGCCCAATAAAATTTAAACTTATATACATGTTTTTCTGTATACTGAGTAATTTCCAATACGGTCAGTTTTTATGATACACAAGGTTATGTTGTCAAAATTCCAATATGGCCGCTATTTTTACAAAAGTTTAGGGTCCAATCACTGGCTCGTAATTCGTTGCAATCATTCAAACATCGCTATCGAACCATCTCCGAGTATAAACTATGGTATGAAACTCCCATATTATTACTGATTCAAGCCCGTACAAATAATGGTTTTAAATACCGCTCCAAAAGATAATCTTTTTGAACACTCACAATTGTCAATTATAGTCCATCTACCTTAGACTTACATGACTGGAATCACCTCAGTTTATAATGTGTCATCCCACATAATCTTGTGGGTTATGATCCTTCGTTATGCATCAGTAGCTATACTGTATTCACCCTTCTATTCTATTAATGCTATTTATAGTCAATTGCGACATATTCTATATATTTTACTTCCGATTTTGCACCCTGAATTGCCTTTATAAGTTTAAAAAGCCTCCATTCTAAATAAAGCTACATGACTAATAAGGTACATTTATGAGCAAAATAATCCAATTAAGAATACTTTTATTAATACACAAAACACAATACACAAAACACTCACATATAGAAATAAAGGAAAGGAATCGTTATGATTTACAGATTGACATACAAATTAGAAAATCCCATTTCACTAATACATCATACCACGTATAATGTAGGCCCCTATGTTAGAATACGATCTCGCTACTGATGATTGAATGACTCTTTGTTTTCGATATATAGCTACCATAAATGAGTGGGACAACCGTACTAATAAATAAATAATAGACTTAACACACTAAAACATTTAGAAAGTTGCTTAGGTTGCGACCTCGCTGCTGAAAATAGACTCACACATTCATATTGAAATATTAACATACCATAATTAATATAATGTCTCAGCGTGCCATCACGCTACAATCATTTTAATATCTATACATATAGCACAGAGGGGCTTTATCCAAGTGTTCTCGCCACTGTTCACACATACACAGCTACACAGAACAGTAGGTAAAAGAGAAAACTGTGTGAAAATATTTCCATCTGCAGGTACCGCCTTGGAGTAGGTTTGTATAGGATAAAGAATGGTTAATGTCATTTTTCAGCCGTGGATTATTGAAATGTTTCTCAGATCAATTTAATGCTAAGACACCATGGCCTTTCGCACAGCTCCGCTATCCTAGGGTCGAATAGTCTCAACCAGGGGTCTGGCCGGACGAATGGTTGCCAACTGGTGGCTTCGTCACTCTCAAGCGCAATCATTTATTCGTACGTAAGCTCATGAGAGCAAGTAGCCTACATTCAGCCGATGTGGGAATCCGCCCAAATAACATAGCCAGAGTCATCAGGTCATGGAGGCTGTAGCTAGCCTAGTGATGCTAACTTCCTAATGAGCTGCCGCATGTGGGAACGAAATATACCATTACTTTTTACCATCCAAGTTACCCGAAGTAGGACTGCTGGTTTCTGGGACATGACTGACATTTGGAATAACTAATAAAGCACCTCTACCTGATTTGCTACTTTCCAAGGCATGCATGCCTACGTCTGATTCATGCCACTACATCCAGTTTTCTCATTGTGTTGCTGATGGTGTTGTCTCATTGTCACGACGACTGTGTTTTTTTCTGTCACCTTAAGCGGTATTGTTTTTGTCGTCATATTGCAGTCTTTCAAAGTCTTCTTACTTTCTGGCACTGATACCTTGTCTTCTTTTAGATCTATCTAGAACTTTCAGAAGTTTCGATTCGACTTTCTATAGACTCAGCCTTCAACAGAATGTCTTTTCTGCTATAGATAGTTATGAAATTAGTTGGAACACTGCTGATGTATGGAAATTGTCACCGCTGACCAATCAATATGATGACATCTCCCTGTATATTGTACAGTCACTTCTGCATTCGAAGAATTACAGTCAGTTGAGTCAGCTTGCTTCTGCTTCTGCGGCCAGACAGGAACTTTTTAATTATTGTGCTTGAAGGAGTCTCGCAATTCACAATGTCTGATCTAACAGGACATAAATAATCTTGAGAAGAGCGGCAGTAATCTTCCAGCACTTCTCAGCACTTTGAACATCTGGCAACATTGTCATGCTTGTATACATAGGAACACTGAAAAGTGGACCAGACGTTTTTGGCCTATAGCTGCTGGTAATTATGCCAACAAACACCACTTCGCTTTTTTACCTCATTTACCTATAGGTCAGCTTACTCTATTGGAACAGGTTTCCATTTCAATACTGCTTGCATTCTTTAAACCTCCTCATCAAAAGCCGTCACGGCAGGTGAAATTGCTGATAATAGCTGTATCCTTTAAACGTGATATGACCTGATACACTAGTTTTATGGTACCATTGACAAATGTTTCAAGAAGGGCTGCAGGTCCCCCATACCTTCTCTTCCTTGACACATATACACGACGTTTAAATGACTGGATCTTGGAATAACGCCACCTTTCACATACTTAGCCACTTACAGCCTCTCCAGGCTGGGATTAGATTTTGAGGGCTTAATTGTATGATATGCCGATGACATTATCGTGGTCAGCAACATTGTGTATCATATAATTGATACCAGTGACATGTTTTATTATAGAGACATAATTTATTAGTAACGGTGCCGGGAATGCATCATCAAGAAATATAGCATGGAGTGTTTTTTTTAAATTATGTTACAACATGTCACGTCATATTATTTCAGCAAACTTCGCCTTCAGATAACTAAATTATATGTGTTAGCTTGTGAGATAAATTTTTCTATATTATTTTTTAATGTCAGGCCATTTCACCCTTTTTGATGCGCTTCAGCTCAAAGACGGGTGGGTGGATAACAGTTATTTAGGAGTGATCAAGTCAAAATGTACACTTTTTCAGCAATGTCACTCATTTCACTGATACTCTTCAGTCTTTATCTGGATGATAATGCAGTCAAAAAACAGGAGTGAGCTTCAGAATTTTTAAAATGCAGACAAAGTTAATTTCTGAGTAGACCTAGCCGGCATTATCCACATACCCTGTTAAACATTCCAGTGATTGAACTATGTGAGAGAGCTGAGCTAAGTGAAGTTGAAATTATAATTATATGCCCTTGCTGTAAAAGTGATCCATCTTAAATTGTACCAGCCAATGCGGCTCCGCCAGTACAGGCACGTCAGGAGAGACAATGTCTACATTACAACTCCTCTCACCAGAAAGGGAACATAGGTCACTAATTGATCAGATGTCTCACTTCCATTTATTGGCTTGTGATAAACGTCACTAGTTTAAAAAAAACAGGCAAGCGCTAGGCACCAGTACCACAATCCAGCCAGAGGATATATGGCTGACTGTCGAAAATAGATACTTTTATACCTCTCACTAAACTCGTTTAAACCCCATACATTAACAGTTATTGCAACGTGTTTCGAAGTAGCGACACAGCCATGCATGCAAACAGACAATATTGAAAAGTTCAATAACTGTCCAAAATGCATTGTAGTTAGCTGAATTGTGATCAAATGCCCACTGTAGTGTATTCAAACTAGAACAAACAAATTCAGAATATATACAAGCATAATTTGATGCCTACTGTATATAAAAATATAATTTGATACCATTCTTTCTGAAACAGATATTAATTGTGAGAAAAATTGTTCTGTCTATGTCATCTGGCACTAGAAAAGGGAATTTGAGGTGCCAGAAGAATATACAATTTGACACCAATATCATTCAAACCGGCTACGAAGATCCATATTTGTGAGAGAAAATGGTACATTCTTGGTTTTCAAAATTAGGAAAAACGTACGCGGCGTACAAAACAGATCTATATAGTTTAGCACAAAGATCACACAAGTCACATAATTCAATTTATGAAGAAGTACATATGGCGGCCATCTTAAAAATGGTCGCCATTTTGGATTCACAGAATATTAAAATAAACTCGACAGGTAAGACAACTGATGCTTTGACACTAAAATGAATCAAATACATGCATTAGCTCCCTATTTATTAGAAAATTGGTAATTAGAAATTCATTTGGCGGCCATCTTAAAATATAGTCGCCATCTTGGATTTTCCATGGGCTAGCTGTGGTATGGAATGCTGAAGTATACTTTTAAGAACCATCATGCCAATTTTTTACTTCCAAATTGTTGTTAGTTGCTCCACAGTAACAGTTGGAACACATTTCAAGAGCAAAATTAAGATAATTTATGCTGTTTTACTCGGCCGGGATGGTAATTAAGGAGGGGGGGTACATAAACGGTCCCTGAAGGTTCATTTATCTTGAAATACATTCGCGTCAAATTTTTTTTTGAAGCTTTTGGGTATGAGAATTTGACAATACAATTTCAGGCCATATAAACCTTCAAAAATGACAAATATATTGACATTGCAACATTTTAAAACCTCAATCGACAATAAAATAGGTCAAAATATACCTATTTCACAAAATCTAAGAAATATTTTGGTACCTATGTCTTTTTAATGTCTATAACGTGACTCAGTCCGTCATTCTAGACAACTTGGTAAGTGAATGGGTAAAATTTGACTAATATTTAGGCCCTGGCATGAATTTAAGTGATTTTCAACATTTACCGATATATTGCATACCCTGTCTTTGAAATGCTCAATTTTGAAGGTTATGCACAAGGCTGCACAAAAAACGGATTGCAGTTCCTGAAACCTGAGATTATACACTAACAGAAAATCGAGGCTAGACAATGTTTATTTTTGTTTGAAAAAACACCTCTCTTTTGGCGATTTATAAAATCCAGCTGTACACAGGCCTACATGTAATAAAACAGGGAGCGATATTGCGTCGCCGACTTATTGCCGCTGATTATGTGATAACGCTGACACGATGCTTGTCACGGCATTCACACAACAGTGCTCCAGCTAACAGAGACGGCATACTCAATATTGGCTCAACGTCGAACCAACGCTGGTATGTTGTGCAAGCAGCATGGTGTCCCGTCAGGTGGTCTTTTGATCATCCATTTATCGTGCAGCATTATAATTCATGCACATCGCCGTAATTATATCATGAAATAGCGCATCGGTATGACATGAAGCGAGATAAACAAAACAGTACATGTAGGTCTATCATCAGATCATGCGAAATTACCAGAGATCAAATGCATATCTGACATTACAGGTAACCCTTGTGGCGTCGCCCCGACATTGCACGATCAGTGAGCTGTAGTTCCGACTACTACTGTCTTTTTGCCGGTTAATTGACAGAAATTTAACTACTGAAATATCTTTTTTTTTAACTTTTAGGCCCTATGTGCGGTTAAATATAACCAGGCAAGGAGAGCATGATTCCGGATAATGATACACTGTACATCGCTCAAATATATTACTATAATATCCACTAGCATCCACAGGGTCCCAGCCATGACACAATTCCCAGATGGCATCTGTCTTGGAAATGCCAAACATTCGTGCTATGCCGGTTCAACGCTGGCCCAACGTCTTCGACGTCGGCCCAGCACTAACCCAACATGTGTTTACGGTAATGTCTTGCGTTTGCCGTGATCAAACTGTCTCTGCTTTAAACACTGTTAAACACGAGGCATTGAAGTTTTGAACCAGTGTTGACCTAATATGTGACCAGCGTCACAGAAGTTGTGCCAACATTAGAACAACATCGCATCGGGACATGACATTACATAACTAATCCCCCGGTCACTCCAATACTGTAACCTGCCTTAATGAGCCGTCCACGGCACGCCTGTTTGTTTATTCACACATGGAGGAGGCGAACGTCCTATGCAATATCAGCGTCCCTACAAACACAACACATCGAATCAATGTTGGTTTACTGTTGGGTCGGCGCCGCAGACAGTGGCCCAACCTCAAGCCAGCATTGGTTTAATGTGTCGTGTCTGCTGGGGTGATCTGGCGACATAGAGAGGGACAGTGTACGTTCTAGTGTGCTCATAACCTGATAGGGCACCTGTTACTATAAAGACATAGTCTACGTTTGTCTTATTCTGCAGTACAATGAATAGGCCTAACTGTTCCCCTTTTGTTTTGTTAGTTAATTTTATTACCGGTATTTTAATAAAAGAATAGTATCAATAATCAATTAATATAGCTGTAATACGTCTTAGAAATATGCAAATATGGTCACTATGATAATTTTTGATCGTTGTATGATCGGGGTCAGTTCGTTATTCCGACAGGTCTATATTCCGACAGGTCTATATTCCGACAGGTCTATATTCCGACAGGTCGATATTCCGACAGGTCGATATTCCGACACGTCGTTATTCCGACAGTTCCTTGATGTAGGCTAAATTGTAATGGGAATTAGTCTGTGAGATGAACCACTTTAATTTACGTGTCTGGGCCCAAAAGGTTTGAAGAGTGTTTCTAGTCAGAATTTCATGCTGATTCTGAAATTCCATTTCTTAAATGCCTCAGACGCAGCATTTTTTCAGAATATAGCATTTTGCGTGTTTTTTTCATACAAAAATGGTAAAATCGCTATTTTAACCAGTGACACACACTGTTTAAATGTATCTACATAAGAACATGTGATGCCAAATTAAACTGTCTGATACATGTGATCCAATAATAAGACAACAAATTCAGCGCTGAGACCGATTTTATACGTCAGAATCTGACGTCTAAAGTCAGTCTCAGCTCTAAAAGATTTAAAAATATTTATAATGGTGTTAGACCCATATCATAAGTATTCAAATCAGGGGGCTTAACTGATATTTACCCCCGAATAGTTCAAATCGTCCCAAAAGCACTAAATTTGGACCACGTATGGCTAAGGCCATAATATTTTTGATTTATCGCGGGAGCCAAGCTGAACTCTCGCCGTGGGCGCTTTATTTGACAAATCCAAGATGGCCGCCATTCAAATTAGGGTCATTTCATAACTTGTAAACTAATGGACACATGTGATACCACTTTTCTATGGTTTTTGAATATGTAGGATTGATTTATGATGTTTTGCAGTTGATTGGGGAATTATTTAAAAAACAAAAATATTTGTAAAGTTATTTTGTCAATATATATACGACATGATAACGGTTTAAACGACGCAGATCATCAACACAATCGTCTGTATCAGGCATTGATAACGACCTATCCATAAGATTTGCTACCAGATCCAGTCCTTGGAGTTCCTGTGTATCAGTCATATTAAATAAATTCAAAATGGCCGCTGTTCATAACAAGCCCACGTCATAACTTGCCAACTAATAGCAGTAGAGAAACACTTAATAGAATCTTTCTACGGTTTCATAAGCGATTTTAAATATATATTAGTTGCTTAAGGGCAGTGAATATTCTAAAAATCGTACTATCTAAGCAAAAGAGTTGAGTCAGACGTCGAAATTAAGAGCTTATTATTTCATGTGTTTGTAAGAGCCCGTTTCCAACCAGGACGAAAGTGTTTTTTGAAAGGTTTTTTAACCGTTCACATGTCAACTTTGACATTTTTATTTTTTTTTTGTACTTTTTTTTAGGCGGCGCGAATCGGTTATACGTTCGGTTGCTATTATTATACCACGAATTTGAACAGTTTGGGTCACTGCATATGTATACACCAAGGAAAGCTTTCGGCCGCAGCGGGTAGACAAGGTTAACCCTTTCAGTGCGGGCAAATGCGTTCAGATCTAAAAAAAACACCGATACCAATGCAAGCTTTAAATGAATAATACATGTCAAAGAATGATGCAGCACGAAAAGAGTTAACAAGTACAGTAACAACCTTAGTCTTTTAGATGTAGGTCTTCATCGCTATTCATCACCACAGTAGCTGTTAATAGTGGTTAATCCTCTCATCACTGATTTTTTTTTGTCGGAATAACGACCTGTCGGAATATAGAACTTTCGGAATATCGACCTGTTTGTCGGACTATCGACCTGTCGGACTATCGACCTGTCGGAATAACGACCTGTTTGTCGGAATATCGACCTGTCGGAATAACGACCTGTTTATCGGAAAATCGACCTGTCGGAATAACGACCTGTCGGAATATCGACCTGTCGGAATAACGACCTGTCAGAATACTATAAAACGATTCACTTATCATGCTTATAGCACGATTTGACTTATTGGACGACAACGATCGTGTTATAATGGGGTATCTCGAAAACCCCCTCGACCCCCTCGACCCCCTCGCCCCTCGACTTAATTATAAAAACAGTTTTTATTTGTTTATATAATTATAACTTTTGTATAATAATAACATTCGGGAAATTATAATATAGGCCTACTGTGATGCTAGCCTGGCTATCAAGTGATGTTGGCTGACCGTCTGCTACGCTGGTCCAGCATCCACCCGACGTTGGTTTAATGGCTCTTGTTTAATGGGTGGCCATCGATTATAGTTTTATCAATACACGTAGGCCTACAGCTGGCCAAACACATTTTAATGCTGAGTCACTGTTTACATGGTTTAGGACGCTTGTCTAACTTCAACTGCTATGTAGCCTAGATATTAACCCAAGCATGGGATTGAATGCCTCTTGTTTTTTTGGTTGGTGCGCAAAAAAACACTTGCCAGTCATATCACCCGGCATGTCACTCGCCAGTTTCATTCAATCACACGCTTTGGCACCAGCATCGCAAGCGGTGGGCCAGCGTTACACACGTTGGGCCAGCAAAAATTCAACATTGGTTCAATGCTTAGTGCTTGCTGTGCTTAGCTATCATTGGACTGGAACACTGTTGAGCCAGCGTTAATGTAGGACAGTGGTGGGACTCAGATGGGAATCTATTATACGCCTAATCAAGTGCCCGCATATATTGCGTATCGTGCCTCTCCCAAAATATACAGGAGGCGTTCAGCCAATGTTAGGCCAGCGTCGCAGACGGTGAGCCAACATTGACCTGATATTTTTTCCCTAATTTTATAAATAGACTAGTCTATCAAAAAAAAAAAATTAAAGTCGAGGGTCGAGGGGGTCGAGGGTTTTTTCGAGATATCCGTTATAATGATGTTCACTTGTATATTTCTTCACCCTGTATATTTGTTTCAACTCCAGACGCAGATCTCTAGGAAATGGACAATTAAGACCTGCGTCTGCGCCTATCTGTCTATCCTCACCCTGTATTTCAACATTATTTGAGCACCGTACGTTATGTATGACAATGACATAATTATATGCCAATAAGCGGTGGAAAACAAACAAGTGTTCTGTCTTCATGTAGGTGAATGGTTTACATCCGTCCAATTACATTGATAATACATTACAATGTATAGCGCTCATTGGCGGACACTAAGTTGCCGAATTCGGGTACTTTTCTTCAATATTTTATTTCCATATTTCGCATACAGTCTGATGAGTTTGACCATGTATTAAATACCCCACGTATAGCACTCATTGACGCACTTAAAGTGCCAAATTCTGCTACTTATCTTTGATATTTTTATTTTATATTCCGTACATAGTTTGATGATTACGTATTAAACATGCTATAATTAGAAATAATGTGATTCCGCATAATCCTGCCGTCTTTAGGTGTCTTTTCGGTGAGGCTGAACTTGTATTGACAATACATTACAATGTATAGCACTCATTGACGCACTTAAAGTGCCAAATTCTGCTACTTATCTTTGATATTTTTATTTTATATTCCGTACATAGTCTGATGATTACGTATTAAACATGCTATAATTAGAAATAATGTGATTTCGCATAATCCTGCCGTCTTTACCTGTGTCTTTTTGGAGACGAGGGACTGCCCATTGATAATACATTGCAATGTATAGCGCTCATTGACCGACACTTAGTTCGGCCGAATTCGGCTACTTATCTTAATATTTTTATTTTATATTTAGTATATATTGTGATGATCATGCATTAAATACCGCACATCAAGAAATGAAGCGATCCCGTGAAATCCTGTCGTCTTTAGGTGTCTTTTCGGTGACAATGTTGAATTACAATGTTGAATGTACATGATGTATGACGCTCATTGACGTACTTTAAATTGCCGAATTCGGCTAGGTCTACTTATCTTTAATATTTTAATTTTATATTTCGTATATCATGTATATAGTCCGATGATCACGTATTAAACATGCTATAATAAGAAATAATGCGATCTCGTATAATCCTGCCGTCTTTATAGGTGTCTTTTCGGTGACGCGGGACTGCCCATTGATAATATATTGCAATGTATAGCGCTCATTGACGGACTTTAAAATGCCGAATTAGGCAAGATATAATTATTATTTTTTTATAAAATTTGGTATACATGTAAACAGGTAAATGTTCTATAAAGCCGATTCGATAAAAAATATTGCTTTCAGTAGTCTTTCAGATTTAAGACGTTTCAGGCGATTTTTGACCCGTTGCAAAGATTTTTTATCAGCCTGTCTTAGAGCTGTAGTACGGAGCGCCAGCATGTATTCGTTCGGAAGCTCTGCATGAATTATTGAATAGAGTAAATATCTAAATATTACCTTATATTTCTTATATCTTTTGGCCTCAGTAAACCAAAAAAGGCAGCAGTAGCCGATGTTGACATGACAATAATACCATAATATATGTACTTTACATAACAGCGAAAAGATGAACTTTTTTGCCACCAGTAAAATATCAGCATTAGCAACGAAACCACAATAAATTGCGTTACAAATGACGCCATCTCGGACACTTGTTGCTGTCTGATGGTTGACTTGGTTTCGCGTGCACCAAACGTGCACCTTGCCGTGTACAGCAGGGTACACTGACAGCCAACACTCACTTACGGCATACAATACAACTCATGTCGCAAAACAATCACACTATGGATATAGGCCTAGTATAACCCTTTAAGCCCTCACGATGCATTAATGCATCATTTTACATTCCTGCAAACAGACTTAATTTTCTTACAACTAGGGGTTTTAGAACAAAAATTCCCATAAAAATGGTTTACCAATACATGGTAATTTTCTTTAGGCCTGATTTAAAAACCACCTCAAGTCATCTTCATCCACTACAAGTCAAGAATTGCGTCAGCAATTCGCGGCTTGTTGTGGATGAAAATGACAATGGTAAATTCAGGATTGAAAGGGTTAATTAAAGGGGCCTATGTATATAATTTTATGAGCCATTATTCATAAACTCATGATCCCAAGATAAGATATTTCAAAATTAGAACTGCCCAAAATTTTGTGCAAAGTGCTTTTTTTTATAATACAGCTTATAACTTATAAACTTTGGGCAAATTTATCACACCCCTTATAATATAAGGGGTGGGTGTGATAAATTTGCCCAAAGTTTTTTCAGCGCCAGCCCTCGATCATTAGATTATTTATTTTTCCCATTAAAAACAGAGAAAAAAACATGGCTCGTTGTTCCCATATAAATAGAGCACCCATTTATGATCGACCATCAAAGAGGAGAAAAACCACTCGATGGGTTTGGTGCACTGATCTCAATAGAGCATAAAAAAGTCACTGGCTGCGCTAGAAAAAAATTGTTTGCGCAAAGTTGCAACATTCCACTTACTACTCCGTTACCAAATCGAAACCATTTCAAAATTTGTGTTACTTTGTTTAGCCTGACATCACACTTTCAAACGTGATATCCTTATTGAAGCATAATACTAAACCATCGTATCTCAAAACTGCTGAAAATTTGAGAAAATTTGACAGGATAAACAAAAATCCTTATATCAACTCCGTTACCAAGCCAAAAAATACTCAACTCCGTTACCAAATGTTTGGCTCGACATAAATGTAAACTGTATATTCTCTTATCATAATATCGATCATAAATGGGTGTTCTATTTATATGGGAACAACGAGCCATGTTTTAAAAGACTATAAAAAGACTATATCAGCAATCATTATGACTGTAAAACCCATAAAATTTGGCAATTCACTACTCCGTTCCCTTTTCTTGGTAACGGAGTAGAGTAGAACAGAGTAGTAAAATTAAAAGTATTATTAGGATTAATGAAAATATATGGGCAATAATTCAAAGATATATCATACGGGTGGAAATAGTCCCCATAGCAACCGTTATAGGCATACAAGCATAAAACCAACTCCATGCTAGGAACGGAGTAGTAAAAACAAAAGCATATTTTCTGACATTTTGGTTATACCTGTTTCGAATAACTTATCACTCAACAATATTAATTCGTTCAAGGTGAAAAACTCGTATAAGGCCCTTCAGTGTGTCAAACTACACTTGATATAATTTTAGTTCATGATTATTCACTTGATGGGGCATGCTACAATGATGATAACGGAGTAGAGTGCAAATGTGGGGACATGTATATTCATCAAAATGATATATATCGATATCAATTTCAAGGCGAATTTTGATCATTGATTAGTTTAAGTGAACAATGTCTAGCCATGAAATGTATTATTCCAATTATATTGTGTATTTGTATCCTACAGTGAAGTTTCAAATAATGGAATTTTCTCTGGGGACATGCCATTTTTCACGTTTCCGTGACATAGGGTTCTAAAAACATATATATATATATATATATTTTTACAAATAATCTAAACATTATATAGTAATAATGCTTAAACGTGAAGTTGAACCATTTATTTTTAATATTTTTATATATAATTCAAAACGCGGGCCTTTTAAGTCCTGAGGATACTAATTTTATGTAAAATTACCCCAATTTTTGGTTTTACCCATATAGTGTTATTAGATACATGCATTGATGGATTTTTGCACAATACTAATATATATACGTAAGTTTTTCAATTTTAATATGTTCTGACTATTCATTAATTTATGACCGAATCGTATGATGTCTTTTAAATAGCTGGTTCCGAAAAGTTTTAAAAGTACAACAATTCATAACAAAATGAAACTCCCCCAGTTCATTCTCACACCAGTTACACTTTCTTTGCTCTCTGGGTAGGCTATACCTCTATGACATCCAATTTCAACTGGAAGGTTGTGGTTTCTGCAACGGAATCTCGCAAGTAATCGTCTAGCTGTTATTGTAGGTTAATGTTGTCAAATAGTGTTCAATTTTGAAGTTTGCTTTAAACATTCTATAGCTCAAGCATTTGCTACTTTGATTGATTTCTGCTGCCCATTTTCGTCTAAACTGGTCGAATTATCTTTGTTTAATTTGTTGTTTAAAACATTCCTTACTACAAGGGATGATATGACTTCCCCAGATAGGCCTACCAGGAAAACCACAATATTCCAGAATCGTTTAACACAATTGAGCCCAGGCGATTTATACACATTTTCTTCGTTCAATTTATATAACAATTTGTACATCAAGTTTGGAATTTTAGGTTTCTCAGAGTCTTGGCAAACGTTGGCCCAGAACATAATCATTCTTGTTTGGGCGGATATAATTAATGGGTATTCACCTAGCTCACCATACCATATTTGACCATGTTGTCCTGTTTTTAATAATAAAATATATTGACAAAATCTTAAATGGAGTTAGTCAAGAATTTTTGTTCCTTCATGGGCCCAGATTTCACTGCCATACAAAAGGATGGGTTTTACAAGTGTGTCGAATAGGTGAATCATAATATCAACTGGTAATTGTAATTGTCTGCCTCTGCGTAAAAGTGCAAACATAGCTCTGGTACATTTGTCGTACAAGAGTTTTTTGGATTTAGTAAATTTACTGTTGAAATTGAAAATAAGGCCCAGATATTTATATTGGTCAGTTACTTCTAATTGTGTTTCACCAAATTGGAATTTGGGGATATTTCGTGTTTTTCTCTTGAGAAAATAGTTATCTTGGTTTTGCCTACGTTTATGTTTAGCTTCCAAAGATCACAATAGTTTTTCATTATAGTAATTGATTTCTGTAGATCTTCTGTTGATTCAGCAATTCACACAGTGTCATCAGCGTAAAGTAGTACATAGAGTTTAAGGTATTTCAACAAAGATTCATCTAGTCTGTCTTTGTTCATTTTATTCACAACAGCCAACCCTTTCTGTGCATCTTGCAAAAAAAATTGTAGGTCACCAAGGTATATAGAAAACAATAGAGGAGACAAGTTTTCGCCTTGTTTTACCTCAACAAGACAAGGGAATGTATCAAAGATCTGACCATCGCTGGAAACACATGATTTTGCTCTTTTATACATATTACGGACTAAATTAAAAAAAAATCCCGATATATAGATTCGAGCAGCTTATGCCATAACTTAGTGCGAGATATACTGTCAAAGGCTTTGCTGTAATCGACAAAGCAGCAGAATATTTTTTTACACTTATGATTATATAAGTCAATTAATGTCTTAATAGTAGACATGTGGTCGGTCATTGAAAAACCGGCCCTAAATCCTGCTTGCTTGGGCCTGAAAATATTGTTATTATCAACAAATAGTGTCAGTCTGTGATTAATAAGATTAGAAAAAAAAAAAGTTTAGCCAGGCAACTTAAGAAAGTTATTCCGCGGTAATTGCTGGGGTCTGTATCGTCTCCTGAGGCTTTATATATTGGTTTAATCACTCCAATGCTCCACTGTTCTGGTACTACCCCTGATGCTAATGTGGGAATATGGTCTCAATGGCCATTACAGGTGCGCCGTGGGTGCCACCTGGTGATTAACATGATCTTGACGTTATAACGGTTCCTAGCATATGCTAATGAGGCACAGTGTTTTAGTTTTACTTGGCGCCAGTTTAAAGGATATTCAATCATTCTTTGTCAAACATTCAGCCATGTCAGACATCAATTGTAAAATGTGAAGTTTAGGTTTTTGCTGATAGCGACTTGTGCCAGAAATGAATTACTTTATAGAGTGGTATGTACTTTATTATTTACTTGCATGAGAATGTTGTGTTTGTGATTGGTGTTGAATTCTTGTGAGGTTTGTTTAGTGAGTAGCCATGACAGTTTTTTACATTCAGAGTGGTTTATCTAAACTTAGAATTATAGCAGAATGTAACAGCTTAAGTAATTATGGTACTACACTGTACTACTTACAGTTTTTGACAACCTCCCGATAATTCGATTCATGTTCATAATTTATAGATCAATTTGTAGACTTTAAATAATTGTCAGATTATAGTGTATTAATGTTGAAGTGATTTAAAATAGAGTACAGCTAGGCTGATTTATTTAATATGAAATTGATGTAAATATTATAAAGCTGTATAAAAGAGTACGATTAACTAGACTAATAATGGATGTATTTAGTTGATTGGTTTGTATTCAAATGTAATGACAATATGAAAGGTTGGAATTTGTATTAATTCTGGCAGTATGTAGCCCTAATTGGTGGATATTGATAGCTTAGATGCTGTCAGTGGTTAATGTCATATAATTATTGTAATTGTGGTATGAAGTCAAAGGTATGTATATGTAGTGCTTGCTTTTAAAGCAAAGCCATGAAAAAGGATATTTAGCACTAATGGTATTATAATATTTATGGTATTCATTCAGGAGCAGCTGAGGAGTGAAATACTTGTTCAGCGATGTTGCTATTAGGCCAGTTATGTGCCTGATGGGGTAAGCGGTCTATTTATTATTTTGCATGTTTTTATCGTTATTGTCATTATACTATATTTTCACTTTGTATTTATCGCAGTCTGTTTTTCTAATGTTTTGTTATTCTAATATGTTATTTAATTTAAAAGACATTTGGCATGAATAGATTACATGATTTATTGGAAGGAAATAACTTGCAAATGTGATTTAATTGATTTTGTAAATGCATAAAACTTAATATAGTATGATTGTATATATAAGTATTTGGATATCAATGTTATCAAAAGGAATATGATAGTTATACTATTTTCATTATTGTTATTTTAGGGTCTTTTCCTTATGTTGAAATAAACATGAAACCATTCACACCTCTCAGAGTTCTTTAATGCACGAACCCTACTACAAAATGGCGCCCGAACAGAGACTCGGGGCTCAGTGGGGATGGAGACAAGTGATGACAGAATCAAGCTCACCATGTTGGTCATAGACTTTTGTTGCAGCTGTGCTAGTGCTTCCGCATGAATTCAGCTATTGTGCCACTGTGTACAGATCCATAATGGAACATTTGAACTGTAAGAACTTTGTGAATTAATTTTGTGAGCATGCTCCAACACTACTGGTCAACATAGGTGAGTCGGGTAACCCCCATCTGGCAACCAGCATTATATTTCCGCTGGTATAATTTTGTTTATACAGACTGGCTAGATTTTAAGTGCATGGTCAAACTGAAGATGCTTCATTTAGTTTGTGATCTGATTTTCAATTGACATTATTTGCACTTGTAGGTTGACAGACTTTGTCTTTTCTCCGATAGTTTGGTGACTTATTGTACTTCGTTAATTTAGTGTGGCTGAAGAAAAGAAAATGTTCACATTATTTTCTTTTCTTCAGCGCTATTAAGGTTTTATATGAAATGTTTTTTTTTATGAAATGTTGCATGGTAGGGTGAATATGATTGGTGTGCTGTAAACAATGGTGAATTTATACAATTTTTAAATTGTATAAGTTTAAACATAACAGCTTGTATTGTACTAACTGACGTGTGCTAATGCGCATAAACTGTAAGTCAAACAATTGCTTGACTTGAACATGTGGTGTCTGAAACAAAATTATTCTTTTTGAAATCACTTCATGTATTCCATTGAGAATACAGTAATAATTCAAATTTGACAGCATTTGAGGCATAGTTCGGGTGAAACTTGCATCAACTATCCCGATGCAAGGAGGCGCCTATGCTGAAAGGGATATTAGTACTGACAAAAGAAACCACATGTTGATTTAAATGTTCTAACACATAATTTTAGCGCATGCTATTAGCAGTTTACTCATAGTGGAGCTGTATGTGTATATTGAATGAGACAGAGGTGTTTATAAGCTTTACAGTTATGGGTTACAGTTATTTATAATTGACTTAGGCGAAAGGTGATAGCTATTTTTTAATAATAATTAATTTGTATGTGGATATAATTTCTTTTTTTGAAATTGGAAATCGAGGTTGTGTAGTGTGTTAAAGTAATGTCCTCAAAATATCTAGTTCGTTATATGTAGCGAGGGTTACTGATACTTACTGAATGAAATAGAATGAAGGAATGACTAGTCTATGGTGTTTATTTAGGTTCACTCCAAAGTTAATTGGGCCTTAGAGATTAGATATTCAAGTTTTATTTGTGGACTTGTCTGTGACACACTGTGTAAGCAAATATGGCGCATATGACAGAAACAGAGAAAGATGATCTTCTTAAAGTATTTGAGGAGATGGACATCAAACCAGAGGGTAAAATTCCAGATGAATTAAAAAAGTGGATGACACAATGGGTGAAGACAGAAAACAGGTTAGTTGAAAAAAAAACCGAGCATGCAGCTACAGTCGCTACATCTCGCATTCATCACCAGCCAATACGATTGTCAGATATTTTCTCTGGAGATAGTACATCCAAGAGTGATATGACGTATGACCTCTGGAAATATGAAGTGGAATGTTTGCAGGAAGATAGATCGCTGGCTGAAGAAGATATACGTCTTGTAATACCTAGGTCATTAAAAGGTGAGGCAGCCCATGTTCTGAAGCGACTGGGACATAACGTCTCTGTCAAGCAAATTTTAGCCAAATTTGATGGTGTGTATGGAGTGGTGGAAACCGACGAGGAGACACTGGCTGAATTTTACTCCACAAAACAGCACAAATCTGAAGATGTCTCAACATGGGGATGTCGACTGGAGGAAATGTTGGAGCGAGTGACAGACGCAGGTGCAATAAGGGCTAAAGACACTAACGAGATGTTACGAAAGAGATTTTGGAGTGGTTTGCTGCCTAAATTAAAGGAAGCATCAAGACACAAATTTGACGTTACGAAGTTATACGCGTTATAGTCAGGTCCATTGAACAAGAGTTCAAGTATGATAATTTTGAAGAAGAACAGACCAGTAAAAAGACTGCAGTAAAGATGGTCAAAGCTAAAACAGAAAATGAAACTACACCAGCCCTTCAAGAAATCCAAAATATGGTTTTGCAGTTAAGCACACAAGTGAAAGAGATGGGGCAGAGAATGCAAGAAATAAAATCATCAAATATAGTGCCACAGTACAGTAATCCAGAACCCCGCCCAGCATCACAGTCAAGAAATGAAAACAGATATAATCCTCGAGGTCAAACAGTCAACAGAGTTCCCTCTGCACAATTTTCTTGTTGGAACTGCAATGACCCAAATCATAAGAAAACAGAATGTCCTCTGCTACCAGAATGTTTTCTATGCCACAAGCGAGGACATGTGAAGAAATATTGCCGTTTAAACAGGAACTAGCTGCTGTTGTGGAGCAAACAGTAGCTAGCGCCCACCAGAGCTCCCAAACTCAAGGTTTACCTACTGGACTCGTAGGCGAGATCAACGAAACAGATGTACTCATCAACGGATTACAGATTAAAGGACTAATTGACACTGGTGCAACTGTATCAACCCTGAGTGAAGATTTTTATAAAAAACACCTAAAAGAATCCCAGTTATGTTCACTATCATTAGTACTTGAGATTGAATGTGCAGATGGAGAAAAGCTACCATACACAGGTTATATTGAGGTGGACATAGGCATGATATGTGGAGACAAGAACATTAGTGGTACATATCCGATACTTGTAGTCCCAGCAACTCCGTACAACAGAAATGTTCTTTTGTTACTTGGAACTAACATACTACGTCATCTTCAATAGGAATGTCAGCAACATTTTGGAGCTCGATATTTGCAGCACGGTATTACAGAAACCCCCTTGTGGCTAGCCTTCAGAAGTTTAACATTGCGAGAGAAACAACTAACAAGAAGTCAAGGTAGAGTGGGTACAGTCAAAAGTAATATCACTGAGAAGTTTATCAGATGATTACAGATGAGTTCTGGTGATGTATTCCCCGACTAGCAGCTCTTCATATGGCAAAAGTGTTGAGATCACGCCAACTGTGACAAATTTGATGAAAGAGGAACACAAGCATGTAACAGTGGAAATGATAAATGTGACATCAGAACCGATAATAATACAACCTAGGGCAATACTTTGTGAGCTGCAGAAAGTTGAAGCTGTGGAGAAAGATAATCCAGTTGACAGTGATGAGAAGAAAGTACACACCAAGATAATGGGAAGTAAGTAAGTAAAATATTTGTTTTAATTCACTTTTCGGCCAGTATGGCCATTTAAGTGAAAATTCCAGGTATTACAATATCCCATATTGTATAGTTAAAGTAGTAAAGGAAAGACAAAGCCAATAAAAGCATGATCGTACTAAAATATTCAGTTTAAAGTGTTTGATATGATAAGATGACGATGCTCCTGGCACCTATATGTAACGAGTCTGATGACATAAGTTTAATGAGTATAAAAATATCAGTATAAATAATGTAAAATATGAATTGATTATAAAATGAACGACTTATCAAGTCACTATATCTCCATGAAATTGGAGTGATTGTGTAAAAAGTCTATGTCTAATAATTAAAACATAGAATATAGGTTACATTCCCGAAGGAACTGAATAATAAAACCAGCAGGGGTGTCCCTGAATAGCTCAAATAAGGAATTAAATGCAAAATACTTCCTTCTGATGTGCGCATATTTCGCACAACTGAGAAGGACATGTCTTACAGTGAGACGAGTATTGCAGCACATAGGTCGCAATTCTCCTCTCAATAAATAGCCGTTTGTGAAATAGGCATGGCCAATTCTGGCCCTGCATAAGACAACGTCATCTCTTCGGCGTTCCATTGGTGTAAAAGATCGCTTAATGATTGGTTGTACCTCGAACAATTTGCTGGTGACATTGATGTTCCATTCACCTTGCAAAATGTCATCAAGGTAGACAGAGATGTTGTACTTGAAATCAGTATATGGTATATAATAAAACTGTTTCGTCTTATCCAGGGCAGCCTTGGCCAAAACATCAGCCCGTTCATTGCCCTGTATTCCAATAAGGCTGGGTACCCAGCAAAAAATAATGTTCTTGTGCCCAGACAAGTAGTGACACATATGCAAAATATTGGAAACAATCGGTTTGTTGAGTTTTTGACTCTTAAGAGCCTGCAATGAAGATAGCGAGTCTGTGATGATCATGAACTCCTCGTCATTACTATCCCATATGTATTTGATGGCAGCTTCAATAGCTAACAGCTCTGCTGTGCAAATTGAAGCCTCATCGTTAATGCGGCAGCTAAATTCATGATCATCACAGACAAAGGACATAGCTGTCCTCTTGTCTTCCTTTGATCCGTCAGTATACACCTTCCGGTGCCTCGGAAATCTACAAAATAACTCAAGCAACATGCTCTGGAAGACAAGGGGACAGGTGTCTTCTTTCCTGAGATCTGAGAGGTTAAAAAGTATATTAGGCTGTTGGAGAAGTCAGGGTGGACATTCCGGTGGGCGCACAACGCTAATTGCGTCGAGCTCCACCTCCATGTCCTCCAGATGGGGTTGAAGCCTTATACCCAAAGTAGGTATAGTCCCTGGCTTGTTATTAAACAGTCTCTTGTACTCTGGGCTGACAACACACGAGTATGCCGGGTTCTCAGGATTTGCTTTCATCTTCATATAGTATTGCAGGCTCAGCTTCAACCGGCGAGTCTCTAAAGAGGGCTCACCGGTCTCCACCTGAAGACTTTCGATGGGTGATGTTCGAAATGCCCCTGAGCATAATCTCAAACCTTGGTTCGCGATTGGATCAAGTACTGCTAAGTACGATCGTCTCGCTGAACCATAAACAATACAACCATAATCCAGTTTGGATCTGATGTGAGACCGGTAAATCCTCAGTAAGGTTGTCCGGTCACCACCCCAATCCTTGCTGGATATAACTCGTAGCAATTGTAATGCTTTCCTACACTTATCTTCCATATATTTGATGTGTGGAGTAAAACTGAGCTTCTTGTCGAAAAAAAGACCAAGAAATTTGACCTGCTCTTCAACAGGAAGCTGTTGTCCATATAGTTTGAGATTAGGCTCAGGCTGTAAGCCATTTTTTTTGCAAAAATGTACAAAAAGTTTTTGTGGGAGAAAATTTAAAGCCGTTCTCATCCGCACAAGTCACCAACTTATCGAGGCAACCTTGCAGGCGCCGCTCAATTATTGCCATATTGCTTGACTGGCAGTAAACAGCCAGATCATCAACATATAATGATTTTTCAATATCGTCTGGTAAAGCATCAATTATACTGTTTATTTTAACGGTAAATAGAGTTGGTGAAAGGATACTACCTTGTGGGACACCCTCCTCCTGTGGATTTAGTGAAGAGTGGGTGTTGTCTAAGCGGACTTAAAATTTTCTCCCCTTTAAAAAATTATCAATGAATAAGGGTAATCTACCCTTCAGGCCCATTTCATGGAGATCTTTCATGATACCCCCCTTCTATGTGGTATCATAGGCCTTTTCTAAATCAAAAAATACTCCAACTGTATGTTGATTTTTAACAAAACCTTGACGGATATAAGTCTCAAGTCTGACCAAATGGTCTGTGGTGCTTTTCCTTTTTTGAAAACCACATTGATATTTAGTTATTATGTTATTGTCTTGCAAAAACCATGTAAGACGATGATTGATCATGCGCTCCATGATTTTGCAAAGACAACTTGTCAGTGCTATTGGCCTATAATTATTAGGATCTGTTCGATCTTTTCCAGGTTTAGGGATCGGGATCACTGTTGCTTCTCTCCATCTATCTGGGAAATCCTGAGATTGCCACAGATCATTCAAGAGTAGAAGCAACAGATCAAGTGATACATCAGGCAAATGTTTCAGAAACTGGTAGTGAATTTCATCAGGGCCAGTTGCCGAATCAGTTGCCTGAGCGATAGATTTAATTTGTTCTCGTTTAGAGAAATTAACATTGTACTTTTCGTCATTATCTGACTCAAAGTCCAATGTGTTCTCCTTCTCCTTGTCCCTAATCTTTCGAAATTTTTCCTGATAATGATCTGGCGATGATTTAGCAGCGAAGGATGTCGCCAGCGTTTCTGCAATATCCGTTTTATTGGTTATTGTGTCAGAATCAGTGACAAGGTACTTGATGGTTTTATCTTTCCTCTTGCCACTGATTCTGCGCAGCATTTGCCAAGTATGTTTTGCCGATGTATTATTATTTAGTGTGGAGACATATGCTCTCCAAGATTGCCGCTTGGCTTCACTGATTGTGCGGCGAACTTTAGCGTAATCTTTCTTATATCCGTCAAGGTTTTGTCTAGTTGGATGTTTTTTAAATTTTTGCAAGGATTTTTTCCTTTTGTCTATTGCCTTTCGGCAACCTTCGTCAAACCAGGGTTTGTCGAGTTTTTTGGGAACTGTCGAGGTTTTGGGTATGCTTTTATCTCCTATATTGTGTAACTTGGCTGTAAAAAGGGCTATAGGGTCATCAACCCCCTCTTCATTCTCAAATTGAGAGATTGTGAGGCTCTCCCCACAAGACTGTTGGAAGGCCTCCCAATCTGCTCTGTGCAGCCTCCAATGCTGCACTCTTTCTTCAACAATAGAGTTGTTGCTCTCTATAAATATAGGATAATGATCACTGCTACAGAGATCCTCGTTGACCCTCCAAGTGTAATCCAAATATAAATCGGGATCACACAAGGATAGGTCAATGGCTGTTGCAGATCCTGAAGCAGGGTGCAAATAGGTGGTAGTATCATCATTAAAAATGCAGAGATTTTCCTCTGAGAGGAAGTCTTTTATTATTCTGCCCCGTGGGTTGATGTCCCTACAGCCCCACATTGTGTGGTGCCCGTTAAAATCTCCCAGCAGCATGAAGGGTTTGGGCAATTGTTTTACCAGCTGCCTCAATTCCACAACATCTACTGAGCGGTTTGGGGGTAAATAAACAGAGCATATCGTCATTGGCCTGTGACAGTTTATGTTAACCGCCACAGCCTGTAAAGTTGTATTCAACGTGATCTGTTGATGTGGTGTTCCATCCTTTACAAGGATGGAAACCCCCCAGCAGGCCCTTTCATTATTGGCAGGGCCAAAACAATTGATTATTGAATAGTTTTTAAAACTTATGTTAGTGTTAGGTTTTAAGTTAGTCTCCTGCAGGCACACAGCCGTTGGGCTGTGTTCCTGCAGAAGAATAGCCAGGTCATTGTAATTTGATCTTAAACCTCGACAATTCCATTGTATAATTTTGTGGGCCATTATAAATTTTTATGCCTCCCTGTTTTTTTCTGTGCTTGGAGTGCAGTGACGGTGTCGGGAGATACAAATACCTCACTATCGCTGCTTTCATCACCATCTACACACTCCATGGATTCGTATCTGTTATACGTAGCGATCTGGTCATCAGTGCCCTTGGGCATTCGACCACTACCTTTATTTGTGCTTTTCTTGTTAATTTGTTTTGTTTGTTCAGCTACTGGTGGTTTATTTACTGTTTCTTTGTTCTTATCTTTATTATTTGTTTTGCCATTTTTTGTTTGTTTTGAATCCCTATTTGCCAGTGGCTTTGGGGCAGTAGGGGTAGCTGCTGTTGTTGTATTTTTATTGATCATAGTTTGTTTTTTGGCAGTGGAGGTATCTTTGCTTGTATTAGGTTTTGATGAAGAGGATGCAGGTGTTGCGGAAACATTTGTTGCACCAGTTGCAGATCTGATCTCTACTGCATCAGTCTGGCAACCAACCGACACAACCTGCTTGGCGACAACACTGGCAAATGATGGTTGTTTGTTAACCCCTTCAACAATTTTCCGAGCTTCAGGGAAGGAAATCTTTCGCTCTGTGCGAACACGTTGGATTTCCTTCTCTGTAATCCATCTGGGACAATTTTTGGAATAGGCCGTATGTTCACCATTACAGTTGACACATTTCATTGCAGATGTGCAGGCGGTGTCTTGATGGTCAGGTTGTGCACACTTCGCGCACACCTTCGCTTTACTGCAGTTATCTTGGTGGTGTCCAAACTGTTGGCATTTGAAACACCTCAAAGGGCTAGGCACGTATGGCTGAACGGTACATCTCTCAAATCCAACCTTTAAGGTGGCCGGTGGAGTTGGCCGGTTGAAAGTGAGAATGGCAGTGTTTACTCTAATCAATTCTCCGTTTTTTTTAATGGTAACCATACGTGCGTCAGTGACTCCTTGTTTTTTGAGCTGTGTCAATAATTCCTCTCTAGTTGTATTTTTGAGCTCAGGAGTCCTGAGAACTCCCTTTGAGGTGTTTAGTGTCCTGTGTGGTGATACTTTCACAGGCACTTGGGCCAATTCCGTAATTGCTAGAAGCTTGGTAGAATGCGTTTCTCTGTCGACCTCTATTAAGAGGTCGCCAGAGCGCAGCCTTTTGATGGTTTTAGGCTCTCCTACCAAGCCCTGGATTCCCTTTTGGATGGCAAATGTTGAGTCTGGAGAGAGATTTCTCATCATCTCCAGACGTCATCATCAAAAATCTCGGAAAAAATATTTTAGCTTTTAGAATTTCCTCTCTTGTTTTTTTGTATCTTTCTAGGTATGCTTGGTCACTATCATAATCTTCATCAGAATTTTTTCGCTTTGTCGCTTTGTTATGTCCGGTATCCATGGTGTGTTGTGTTGTTTTTTCATCACCCTGGCTCTCCACCCACCACGGAGCCCTACAAGGGGGCAAACTGCCCGCTGTAACCAGCAGGAAGTATTGTCAGAGCTACCAGGGTGATATACTCATAGCAAAAGAACAGCAGTTGCAATAACCGCAGTACACATCCTTTCACCAGATTAGCCCATGAGCCATCGCCATCTAGTGTCCACAATCGTGTATATAAAAATGGGATTGGCGCTACCTTTCACTTTGTCTTGGATGATTGCTAATGAGATGAGATGATAATAGACAAAAATGGACACTAGATCAACGAGACTAGCCGATTGATCTGGCCGGGCCCACCAGACCACCCGTCTCAATGAGATAAGGGCCAAAGTGGTGTGTTGGGAGTATAGAGTCCGCAGGCTCCTACGCCCTCAACCACCAGGGTCCCTTCTCCCACCTATACGGGATGCAACCCACGACAAACAGGTTGAGGGTGTGTTTAGACTTCTAAAAGAAGTTACCAGGGGGACCACGTGGAGGTAACACCCTCCCCCCCAAGATAATGGGAAAGGATAAATTTTTAAACAGCTTTAATTTGGACAAGACAGAGCTAACACCTGAAGAACAAGATGATATCGGCCATACAGACACTATTCAACATCACATATATTTATCAGATGAAGTCCCAGTCAAACAACGTCACAGACGCATACCTCCTAATATGTATGACGAAGTAAGAAGCCACCTTTTGCATTTAAAGAACACTGGTATTATTAGAGAATCATCTAGCCCTTGGACGTCACCAGTCGTCCTTGTAAGGAAGAAAAATGGAGATCTCAGAATGTGTGTCGACTACAGACTTGTTAACAAGAAGACCATCAAAGATGCCTATGCTTTACCACGAATAGAGGAATTAATGGACAATTTCAAGAATGCAAATTTTTTAGTTGTTCAGATATGAGGAGTGGATACTATCAAGTCGAAATTTCAGAAGAACATAAGGATCGTACAGCGTTCACAGTAGGACCCCTAGGATTTTTTGAATTTATCAGGATGCCTTTTGGCTTATCAAACTCACCAGCCACCATACTGTGGTCATATCATATCTGAGAGAGGAGTTGAGACTGATTCCAGCAAAATAACTAAAGTATCTGAATGGCCTGTACCCCAGAATGTCAAGGAAGTACAAGGATTTCTCGGTCAAGCCGGATACTATAGGCGCTTCATAAAGAACTTCTCCACAATTACCAAGCCGCTGTATGAATTAACAGGTGGTCCGTCAAGAGGAAAGAAAACAGGAAATGTACAGTGAGTGAATGGAAATGGGAAACAGCCCATCAAAAAGCATTTGACAATTTAAAAGAGAAACTAACATCGCCATGTATCCTAGGATATTCCAGATATGATCTGCCTTTCGTTCTACACACAGACGCTAGTCAGCATGGCCTGGGAGCAGTACTCTCACAAATACAAGATGGAGAGGAAAGAGTAATATCATATGCCAGTAAAAGAATTTCAAAGTCTGAGAAGAATTATCCTGTCCATAAATTGGAGTTTTTAGCACTTAAATGGGCTATTACTGACAAGTTTTCAGATTACTTGTATGGAGCTGAACATCGCTTTACAGCCTTCACCGACAACAATCCTCTCACGTATGTGCTGCCGTCGGCGAAACTTGATGCTACTGGCCATAGGTGGATAGCAGCTTTGTCAACCTATAATTTTGACATCAAGTACTGTTCGGGAAAGAAAAACGCCAACGCAGATTCTTTATCACGTCTCCCTGGAAGTTCACAACAACAAGATGCATATCAGACAGTTGACAGAGAGACAGTTGGAGCTATTTGTAAATCAACTGAGCATGTACCTTTTGCTGAAACACTTTGTATGTCGGTAAATTTAATTCCTCCAATAGACCATAAAGATATAGATGTTCCTCAAGGCCGACGGTTGCAAAGAGAAGATCCAGTAATTAGAAAAATAATTAGAATGGTTGACCAGGGAGAACAGCCTAAGCTACAAAATTTCATTCCTGGAAATGAAGCACACCAGATGGCACAAGAATTTCAGAAGTTACGTATTAGACGTGGGTTGATGTATCGGGTAGTAAAAGAAGATAAGGAAGAAGTGTGGCAAGTTGTTCTTCCAAAATGTTTACGTACAATGGTTTTGGAAAGTCTCCATGATGAAGCAGGTCATCAAGGGAAGGCGCAAACATTATCACTGCTACAGATTTTACTGGCCATGGATGGCAAGAGATACAGAATTTAAAGTCAAATATTGCGAACGTTGTATCAGAAGGAAGAGTCCAGTTAATCAGAGAGCACCTTTAGTGAACATTGAGATGGTACAGCCGCTAGAATTGGTTTGCATGGACTATCTGACATTGGAAACATCGAAAGGTGGATACAGTCACGTCTTAGTCATCACAGATCATTTCACTCGGTTTGCACAAGCCATCCCTACTAAGGACCAGACAGCAAAAAACAACAGCTGAAGTATTTTTTAACAGTTACATAGTACATTATGGGGTACCGCTGAAGATACATAGTGATCAAGGAGCTTGTTTTGATGGTAAAATCATTCATGAACTTTGTAAATTGACAGGAATGACCAAATCGCGAACAACAGCATACCACCCAGCTGGAAATGGGATGTGTGAGCGTTTTAATAGAATTCTGCTGAACATGCTTGGAACGCTCAATCCTGCACAAAAAAGGGACTGGAAGACCTATGTTGGACCCATGGTACACGCTTACAACGCCACGCGTCACAAATCTACAAATCAGTCACCTTTTTACCTGATGTTTGGTCGACAAGCGAGACTACCAATTGATCTCCTATTTGATGTAGAGTCAGACACAAAGACCAGGTATGGAACATACATGAACAAACTAAGAGATCGCCTCAAAAATGCATATGAGATAGCAACAACATCAGCAAGTAAAAGCAGAGAAAAACAAAAGGAAAACTACGATGTAAGAGCGAGAGCCGCAGTTATACAAGTCGGTGATCGAGTTTTAGTGAAGATCCTAGCATTTGATGGTAAACACAAATTGGCAAACAAGTGGGAAGAAATAGCACACAATGTCATCAGCCAACCCAATCCAGATATTCCAGTTTGCATAGTACAGCGTGACGACGGCACTGGTCACACCAGGAAATTACATAGGAACCATTTGTTACCAATAAGTTTTTTGCCAGTAGAAATTCCACCAGCGCCAGTACCAATACCAGCACCTAGACTGAGAAATAATAAACCTAAAACTGAGAAACTCCTGATAAACTGCTCACAGTATGAATTGCAGACAGATACAGATGATACAGACGACGATGATGATGATGATGATATAGTTGTAGTCACCACTGAAGATGTTACTTCCGGTTGCAACCAAATTGAGGACAATTCCGAAAAAGGGAGAGAAGAGGTGATGCCAGACAATCAGGACAACCAACATCTAGAGCATGACGTTGAAGAAGAAAGTAGAGATCATATCGAGCAGAAGGCAGAGGATGATGTGATGTCAGACAATGAAGACACACAACAGCTAGAGAATGACGTTAATGAGCAAAGTGGAGATAGTATTGAACAAGAGTCAGCAGATGAGGGCCAGATGTCTAACAATGATGACCCACAGGATCCGGTGAATGAGGTGCCCATAGATACTTCTGAAGATGAACCTGAAACCAACGATGCACATGTTAATGAACCTGTACACAGAACACCACCAGTACCAGCATCACGTCGCTCAACACGAATTAGAACTATGCCAGTGAAGTACCAATCAGATGAGTATATCATGTCTCAAGTGAAAGCTTTACATAACAGCAACAAGTTTGTAACACAGATCCAGAGTGGAAGAATAGAGCTACCTTTTTAGCATCACTTGCGGAGAAGAATATATTTAGCGGTTTGCCAACGCATGTGTCACGGGCGATTCTGCAAATAGTACTTGATGGTTGGGGATTCCCTTTGCTAGTTCTATATATTTTTTCAGAAATATTGATTATTATAATTTAGTAGTTTCATAAATGTCAGGTCGACCATTTCACAAGTGGGGGGAGTATGTGGGAATATGGTCTCAATGGCCATTACAGGTGCGCCGTGGGTGCCACCTGGTGATTAACATGATCTTGACGTTATAACGGTTCCTAGCATATGCTAATGAGGCACAGTGTTTTAGTGTTAGGCCTACTTGGTGCCAGTTTAAAGGATATTCAATCATTCTTTGTCAAACATTCAGCCATGTCAGACATCAATTGTAAAATGTGAAGTTTAGGTTTTTGCTGATAGCGACTTGTGCCAGAAATGAATTACTTTATAGAGTGGTATGTACTTTATTATTTACTTGCATGAGAATGTTGTGTTTGTAATTGTAACTGAAATATAAAACCTATTTGATTGGTGTTGAATTCTTGTGAGGTTTTTTTTTTTTTTTTTTATAGTGAGTAGCCATGCCAGTTTTTGACATTCAGAGTGGTTCATCTAAACTTAGAATTATAGCAGAATGTAACAGCTTAAGTAATTATGGTATTACTTACAGTTTTTGACAACCTCCCGATAATTCGATTCATGTTCATAATTTATAGATCAATTTGTAGACTTTAAATAATTGTCAGATTATAGTGTATTAATGTTGAAGTGATTTAAAATAGAGTACAGCTGGGCTGATTCATTTAATATGAAATTGATGTAAATATTATAAAGCTGTATAAAAGAGTACGATTAACTAAACTAATAATGAATGTATTTAGTTAATTGGTTTGTATTCAAATGTAAAAAGGATATTTAGCACTAATGGTATTATAATATTTATGGTATTCATTCAGGAGCAGCTGAGGAGTGAAATACTTGTTCAGCGATGTTGCTATTAGGCCAGTTATGTGCCTGATGGGGTAAGCGGTCTATTTATTATTTTGCATGTTTTTATCGTTATTGTCATTATACTATATTTTCACTTTGTATTTATCGCAGTCTGTTTTTCTAATGTTTTGTTATTCTAATATGTTATTTAATTTAAAAGACATTTGGCATGAATAGATTACATGATTTATTGGAAGGAAATAACTTGCGAATGTGATTTAATTGATTTTGTAAATGCATAAAACTTAATATAGTATGATTGTATATATAAGTATTTGGATATCAATGTTATCAAAAGGAATATGATAGTTAAGTGTTTGTCGTAAGATATTTAGAACGAGGACAATGCGACTACTTTTAAAACTGATTGATAAACTTGCTATCTGTGATAATTTGTTATTTATACTATTTTCATTATTGTTATTTTAGGGTCTTTTCCTTATGTTGAAATAAACATGAAACCATTCACACCTCTCCGGGTTCTTTAATGCACGAACTAATAGTTCCGGGACTTTTGTTATTTTTTAACTTCGCTATGAACTTAGTTACTTCTTCTATAGTGAAAGGGTTATTAAGTAGAGGATCCGGGTCGTTAAGGTCAGGAATCGGCACGTTTTGGGTGTCATTACTGTAATTTAAGTTGTTAAAGTGTTCTTTGAATAGGGCCTACCTCAAGGGAAACTTTACCAATAGTTTTTGCATAATTTGTACTATTAATAATATGCGAGTAGTCACGCGGATTTTCGGATTTTAATTTTCGCATTTTATGTATAACTTGCTGTTTATATTTTCTGACTGCTTTGTTGATTTCTTTTTTGTAGTCTTTGCCAGTTTGTCGTAATTGTTGCAAGTTATTGTTATCTCTTAGTAGTCTGTATTTGTTTTGTAACTTATGAAAATTTTACGTTTGTTTTCACAATCCTGGTTGCACCAGGTTTTGTGGGGTTCATGACGCACACGAGGTCTACTGCACCCAGAGGGTGTGTGGTCAGCTCCAACCATACCTAGGCTACGTGCCGCATCATTGAACATATCATTAATGTCGCTAACGACCTTGTTTACTTCCGTTTGCCCTGGTGAGGTGTCACTTCATTTTTCACACATAGATGTCGCTCAGGTAAACCCCCGCTGAAGTCAGAATGGTGTCATTACTCAGTCTGTCCAGCTCACGCATTATGCCACTTATGTCACCTTCTATTAAAATTTGCTCATATTGGTTGCCTAATTCACGTTTCCATTTTGGTTTCAGCGGTGGGGGATTATGTTGATTTAAATTAGGCGTGGTGTGGCATGATGCGTGTCCGGATCACATTGTACTTCACGTCTTAACGTGAGGCGTACAGCAGTGTGTACACCAGAGAGTATAGGATTAAAATCTTCCTCTTCAAAATTGACAATTGTTGAGAACTTATTACGTGTGCAAATAACATAATCTACTACACCAACATTTTTACATGTTGGTCTACCGACCTGTGCGTCATTGCCCATGCGCCCATTTACAATAAACATATACGGTACAGTGATTTACATAAAGTTGATAATCTGGTGCCATAATTATTTACAGTGTTGTCAAAACTAACTTGGTTTCCTGGTATATTTATATTCTCAAGTGATATATATCCATCAATTAATTCTATTTCATCTTGGCTCATTTCTAAAACATCACTTGCATTACCTGTCCTAGCGTTTAGGTCACCCATAATGCATACGTCAATATTATTGTATTTGATACGTAAATCCGTTATTATTTCTTCCAGATTGTCAAACATGGATATTTTGGAATAGGCCGAATTTTCTGGGGGGATATACATTACACATAAAATCAAATCATTTCTAAGACCACTTTTAAATTTTAGCCATATAGTGCTGCAGCAGACCCGCCAAAAAATGAGCAACCTTCCATGAAAAAAACCATTAGTTATCATATAGGCTACCGTTGGAAAGCTTAAAATCTCAAGATTATAGCTAGGGGGGATAACAAGAACAAAACTTTGTACAAATCCGGCAAATTAACCCTTTGTGAACCAACATCACATATTTAGTTCATATTTATTTTATGTTATGGTCATCGTTATATACTTGAAATAATATGCAGCAAACCATCCATCAGCACCAAGCACATATTTACCGACCATTACTTAAAAAAACAAAACAAATATGTATTTATTATTTCAAGCACCATTTCACTGCTAGAAAACACGCAAAAATAAATTATTGTCCTTAAAATTGTGAAAATGTTTTCTTCGTGGAGATATGAATCAATAATATGCAGTAAATAATTATTAATTACAATAAAGTAATGTTTCTACATCTCTTTGATAACATTTGTTTGTGAACATACATTCATAGACAGACAATTTGATACCCAAAGTAGGCCTATTGAAAATCAGTATGTAACGTTTGTGTCTGAAAATAGGAATGCTCAAATACTCATAGATTTATATTTGAATATGATGCGAATTACATTACTAAAAAAACATTATATATTTTCACTATTTAATGTGTGTCAGAAAAGAATAAAATTATAAAATAAATTTGCAACCCTTTGCGCACTAAATTTTTTAATATTTTATTAAGAACAAACAAACTTTAAATTTAGTGCTGCAGCAGACCCACCAATAAGCAAAGGCGTTATTTAGAAGGCAAACTTCCATGAAAAGACAACATTTGTTATCATATACCGTTGGAAAGCCTGAAATTTCAAGATCATGGCTAGGGAGGGATAACAAGAACGACATTTTCAGACGAAGTTGGCAAGTTTACTCTTTGTGAACCAACATCACATATTTCGTTAAGATTTATTTTCTGCTATGGTCATTGATATATACCTGAAATAATATGCAGCAAACCGTCACTCAGCACCTAGCACATATACTTAACCTACCATGACCAAAAATATATATATATACATGATTTTATCATTTCAAGCACCCTTTCACTGCCAGAAAACACGCAAAAAATGTGATGTCCTTAAAATTGTGAAAAATGTTGTCTTCATAAATATCTTAATCAATAGTATGCAGTAAATAATTTTTAATTACCATAAAGTAATGTTTCTACATCCCTTTGACAACATTTGCTTGTGAACATGTGAACATATGTTCATAAACAGACATTTTGATACCCAAAGTGGGCCTATTGTAAAACAGTCTGTGGTGTCTGAAAACAGAAATGCTTGAAGTCCTATAGATTTCTATGAATATGTTACGAAATACATTACTAAAAAAGCAAAAACATATTACCATGATTACATTTTATATGTTGCATGTGTGTCGGAAAATAATAAAATTATACAATAAATTGACACACCCTTTGCGCACTAGAATGTTTTATTTTTTATTGAGAAGAAATAAACTTAATTAAATTAATTAATTAACCCTTTCAGGTATGATCATAATGGTAAGTGCCGTACTAATAAATAAAATATATTAAAATGCCGAGCCACACAGTCGCTATAACATCGTCGTTTTTACGTCAGACAATGAATCACTGATGGTCAAGAGGCGCAGCAGACGGAATATATATATAAAATATAAATTAATTAACCCTCGGTTGCTTGACCGTATATAATTAATTCTTGTGCTGCTAGGACCGTATATAATTGACCCTTGTGTTGCTGGTACCGTATATAATGACCTAATGTACTGTCGTGACCGTATATAATTGACCCCTGTGCTGCTAGGACCGTCTACAATTGACCATTGTGTTTCTAAAACCGTAATTAATCAACCCTTTCGTTGTTAGGACCGTATATAATTAACCCTTGCGCTGCTAGGACTGTATATGCCATCTTCCACCACTCTCTATCTACACAAGTGTAGAAAGGAACACTGAAAGTTCCCTTTGTGCCATCTTACACCACACTAATTTCTATCTAGTGCAGAAGGAACACGAAAAGTTCCCTTTGTGCTATCTTCCACCACACTAATCTTTATCTAGTGTAGAAGGAACACGGAAAGTTCCATTTTTGCCATCTTACACGACACCAATCTCTATCTAGTGTAGGAGGAGCACGGAAAGTTCCCTTTATGACATATTCCACCACTCTAATCTCTATCTAGCGTAGGAAGAACAGGGAAAGTTCCCTGTACAGTATGCGATATTCAACCACTCTAATCTCTGTATAGTGTAGGAGGAACACGGAAAGGTCCTTTTATGTCATCTTCCTCCACTTTAATCTCTATCTAGTGTAGGTTATATAGGAGGAACATGGAAAGTTCCTTCCTTTCATGCCTTCAACCCACTCTAATCTCTATCTAATGTAGGAGGAACACGGAAAGTTCCCTTTGTACCATCTTGCACCACTCTGATATGTAGTAGTAGTAGTAGTAGTAGTAGTAGTAGTAGTAGTAGTAGTAGCAGTAGTAGTTTTTCAAGACCTCGGGCCCATAGTACAAAACAATTTCACGTGTTATATACATAAGAGATTCAAATAAATACAGTACACATTTGTGTAGGTAGGACATATCAATAGATATTGGTTGAGTAATTTCCTCTGAGTTTCTGTATGATATACAAATGAAGCTAATTTTTTTGTTCCTCTGTTTCTGTTAGTATTTCTATATAACTGATGTAAGATGTATAATTCGATCTCAATTCTGTATACGCAGGACATACCATTAAGAAATGTTATTCATCTTCTAAAACAATGATATATAATTCTTTACCTGTTTACAGAAAATGCACAATCTGCTATTAACAAGTTTTTATGTCGTCCTGCTTCAATCTGTAACATATCACTGGAACATCTTAACCTTAATATTGTCTGTCTATGTGACTTAATAATATTAAAATTCAAATACCTTTCTGTTTCAAATTATCAAATAAATGTTTAATAAGTTGCTAATTTACTTAAATTTCGAAGTTCGGCAAACTACGTATTCTTTCCAAAAGACATCCTTTATATCAGACGTCCAGGTTATTCTACACCCCTCATTCAGAACTTTCAACATTGAATAACAGACTTTAGGATATCTGTGATCAGGTATACGTATAATTTTAAGCCAATATTTATTACAACAAGAATAATAATAAAATGCTACAGGGTATTTTCCTATTTCTCCCATTATTGCTTGTACAATGAATTTTGGCAGTCATCTTACCTTAGTGGGTAGGTTATAGCTGTTTTTTGTAACTGGAAAAAGCAAAAAATCGTCTATGGAGCCTAAATAATCATTTTATCAATGCCTGGGATGTACTACACCCGAAAACATTATTGTATAATTGAAGATTTTAGTCAAAATAACTGATTTTTCCGAATTAAAATTATTATGTAAATTCAAACTTGATCATCTTTTAAAATGACTGTAAAGTACATCTATTATTATCGTTTGTGTGACAATAATGTGTTAGGTTTCAAACTTTAATTTTCAACTGACAATTATCTCAAGACACTTCAAAATATACTGTAATAATAAGTGTTGAAAATTAATTTGTGACATTAAAAATACTGATTAATATGTGTTTATTTATTATGAAATATTGGACATGCATGCAAATTAGGAATATGCTAATGAGCTCATTTGCATATTTGAATATAATACATATATGCCACAGTGAATTTCCTTTAATTTGATACCTTGTTTGTATTTTTATGCCGAGCAGTTTGCAAGTAAGAGCCACAAATAATTACCACGTGTAAAATATATCATGAATTAAGAAGAATGTGATAACTTGTTCCTATAGAAGCTATAATGTATGCATTTATGCAAATAAGGCATATAGTAATTATATAATATGCACGTTAAACTTGCCATATTACAGAAAATTGAATAACCTTCAATTTGACACATTGTTTGTGTTTTTATGTTTAGTAGGTGTAAAGTAACATAGAACACATCACCCTTTAGTACAACACGATAATTGATAAGAATGTGGTTGCTATGGTAACACTTTTAATGTGAAAAACATTCAGAAATATTCAGAATGTGTCTTTGTTGTGAAAAATGCATACAATTCTGTTATATAATTACATCAAAATCAATTGTTGTGGATATATGCTATAACTGTTATGAATTTCTTTGACTACAGATACATCACATGGGAGAAACTGGTCAGTTTTTAGGTTAAGGAGTGTTTTGAAAGGGTTTGTTTACACCCCCGTTGCCATGGTAACCCCCGGGATGTAGAAATGCCAACAGGGCCAAAACTTACCAGTGGGATCTCCTCTTTCATTTGAGACATATTTCAGCCTGATGCCAAGAGGGTTAATTAAACTCGAAAAATTAGGGTCTAGGCCGCTCCTTTATCAGGTGTGCATGTAAGATCTTAGCTAGTGTAGGAGGGACACGGAAAGTACCCTTGAATGTCATCTTACACCACTCTAATCCATCTATTATATAGGAGGGGCACGGAAAGTTCACTTTGTGCTATCTTCCACCACTCTAACCTCTATCCATTGTAGGCGGAACATGGAAAATGCCCTTTATGCTATCTTACACCAGTCTTATCTCTATCTAATGTAGAAGTAACGCGAAAAGTTCCCTTTCTACCATTTTCCATCACTAATTTCAATCTTACACACATAGCTTCATCTATACCATTTTGCACCACTCTAACCGAATGTGATGGAAACGAGTGATTGTGAATACAAAATATATTATTTTGGTAGTTTTAATCGATTTCGGGGAGAATCGTATGATCATGTATGAATAATTAGCGTTTTAAACAGTGGCGTTTTAAACAAGTGTCCAGTGGACAGGTCTGGTTGATCGCGGAAAATCACGACCATGGTTATCCTGCCAGGCCTTAAGTCCTTAAATCTGTGGTGTACGAGGGCTCCCCAATAATCGTTCACTGAAGCTTGTATGCATGACCTGATGACCGTGTACAATAAGTTTTGAGAGGTATTTTAGAAGCTAGACAATTTTTGTCATGTATTAAAATTCTGAGACGAAGCTAATGGGTTTATAGAGGGCAACATTTGTATTGATTTACTACATGTCAAATGGTCTTACTTGTTAATACTTATCAAAACTTCGCGAAAATTTCAGGATAGTCACGACATGAATGGAAAATAGTGTGTGTAAAATTTCATGAAAATTGGTTGAGAATGGACTGAGAAATCAGCGAAAATCATTCACAACGTTTAATGTGAATCCGACTATAGTAGGCATATAGCGCCTTTTTTTGTCAATTATTAAACGATTTTCATGGAAATTTTACCCAGTATTTCAAAAGTTAGACCATTGAATGTAGTAAATAGAAATTATGACGTCCCTCTATAAGACTATTACCCTATTTCTGTAATTTTATTACATGTCGAATGGTCTAACTTTTGAAATATTCAATATAATTTTAAGATTTTTTCCCGATGTTAGGGCATGACTTGAAAATGGCATGTACAAAAGTTCAAGGGAATTGGTTCAGAATTGATGGAGAAATCAACGGAAAACATGCGCTGCAGATTTAGCAAAATAATTGTGGCTGAGATATAACTTTTTGCACTACAGTGTTTTTAAATTAAATGCTTGTATTATCACCCATTATTGACAGGTTTCTTGATCTTAAAAAATAGATTTATATCATTACTTCAAACAAATCTAGGTTTTTAATGAAAAAACTAACTACAAGCTTAAAATTAAATAAAAAATTAGACTACTGTCATGTAAACCTTGTGACGGGCGATAATATAAGAAATTGAATAACTTAAGGGGGCCGCGGTCTTCCGCGATAACCATGGTCGCGATTTTCCGCGATCAACCAGACCTGGTGGACAACCTTGATGTTTATAACCTAATATTGGATGTAACTTAGTTCAATTCTACCAAACATTGACGAGAAGATATGGCAATTAATAACAGAATTTCTGCCATTAGCGCGCAAATCAGGCGGTTGAATTATTAAGCTCTTAATGAAAAACCGTGGTTGAGAAAATATCTTTCATAATTTGCAGAACGGTCTAGTGTCCCAGTGTTTACGTGCATTAGCCTCCTGACTATTAGTAGGCATCAGTTGTATTTTTAACAATTTATTTTAATTTGTTTTCGACGAAGAACACATTCTGTTAAAATAGTTTAGATGACGCGAAAATCATTTTGAGTAAGAAATACTTTTTGGCAAAAATCAAATTCGTTTTCAGATATTTATCATGTTTATATATGCGATATAGAATTTCAAATGTCTAAAAGAACAGATCTAATAGGAATAGAGGAACCGACATGTTTGTTGTGGTTTTGAATAAAAATGGTTGTTTACATTAATTTTGATGTATCTTATCTTATAATTTATCTTATTTTATGTACCAGGCCACCTTGTCTGATCAAAATATCAATAACATCATAGCAAATTAAATACCAGCTCTAAATGCTAAAGAAATGTAATGTGTACGTTTTCAAACAAATCAAAATAAATATATGTTGGAATCTTGTACACAAATGGTCAATTTATATTTTTTCATATACTTTATATGTAAGATACATAATTTCAATGTACATATTGTAAAACTAATTGGGATTTTGTATTGTTTTTTTTTAGAATTCAGTATTCTGTATATTACAAAATTGTTAAAATATAAACATTTAATAGTTGTGTGCTTTTGCAGGCAAAGGGTGGCTATGTTTAAACTGGTCTTTCTAAAGACCAGATTCTCATAATAATGATGCTATCCAGTAGATAACATCACGGGTGAGGCGTAAAAATATTCCTATTGTGTCGAATAAATCAGAATCTAATTGAAGAGGCAAATAATAGGCCTAGTATGCTGTGCTGTGGTACACAAAGGGTCATTCTTTTTACTTCTAATACGATTATTTCTATAGTGAGATTATTTGAAGACATCTACAATAACACTTATAAGGATTCTTACAACATATTTAAACACATGGTTACAATGTAAAAACATTTAGAGCACTTTAAACTTCAATCATTTTGGTGCTTTTGACGAGAAAGGGGCTTTAAATTTAATTTATAATTTTTTCATTAGTTTCTCATCATATGGGATATTATCCCAACGAGCTTAAAAGCAAATAAGGATGCTGCTAATGAATCTTCTGTTTGTTTTGTAAGGTATGAGATCCAAATATATAGGGCACATAATATGTTATACGATGGTGCACAAAGGGTCAAATTACCAAATTTGTCCAAAATTTAGTGCTTGTTATCTCCGCAGCCATATTCCTGAGATTTCAAGCTTTTCAACGGTATATGATAAGTGATGTTGTTTTTTGGTGGAAGGTTGACTCAAATTTTGGTCATTTTGCTGCTACACTAATTATTGAATCCTCTTGTTCGACAGTTAGGACAGAGATAATAGATTCTAGTTCTTCTCTGATGAGTATTGCTACCCCACCAGAAGCCCTTTTCTTAAATTTTCCATTTTTCGTTATCAATGTAAAGCCAGGAAATGTAAGATCGTCAATTTCGTCTAATTTTGTTTCAGTCATCATTATTATATCGCGTTTATTTAAAAAATCGTAGAAGTCCACACATTTCATCCTCGATTTTAGACCAAAAACATTAATATATATACAACTGATAGCTTGCGAAGCTTTGCATCTGTTTCTGCTGTTTTGGGGTGTCTGGTCAATTTGGTGGGTTGCCATTGGTAACCCGCCTGGCTATTGACCATTGTCGCTGGATGACAGAGTCTGGGCAGATGAGTTTGGGGAGCTCTTCTTAATTATCTCCACTGCAGAAGTAGCATTCATCATGATTTCACCTCAGTCATATTTTTCAATGTCATTTGTGCCAAGGTGAATCACTACGTGTTGTAGATGTGAATTGTCCAACTGTTTTAAACTTTTACCTAATAGGGTCGGCACTGAGAGTAGTGTGGCCCCGGATAGGGCCTGAATGATTACACCCGGCGGGCTCTGGGCGTTGAGCATGTTGGAATCGCTCAGGACTACAGTATTAATGGGTACTTGTTGATCATCCTCCTTATTGGGTGGTGGTGTGTGTAGATCCACGGGCTTCGCGGTCGATGCAGCTGCAGGCGTACTCAACTTGTTGGCTGTGTGTGTTGTGGGAAGAGTCGTTGTGGTTTTTCTCTTCGTGCTTTGTGAATGTTGATGTTGCATTAATAGTTAAATCCTAAACACACAGCATTATTGCGTAATGGATAGGCCTAACATAAAGATAAATATGCTGAGTACAATATGGCAAGTGTCGCCTGTTTTCCTTTTCATAATCACTATATTATAGTCCTTGTCACCAGAAAATGTTGATTATAGACCCTACTGGTTTATTATGGGAGGTGACATTCTGAAAAGAGCCAATTGTGATCACGGTGATCTAATTGTGGTCTGAGAAATATTTAATTGTTAATGTTATATTATATTGATTATACTTGATCTTTATAAAAAAGCATAGGTCTACACATGCAACGTTAGGCCAATATGTCAACACATTACCAATTATCCAAATCATAAATTAATTAAATCCGATGGTAGAATATTGGAATGAAAAGGAACAGAAATATGTACTTGTAGCTTTTATACACTGAAGAAAACAGTCATTCAAAATATTCATTGTCTGATTAAAGAACGTAGACCACCAGGTAACTCAAACTATTATGTCAACGGTAAAGTTTATAAAAATGTTACCGTGTTGACGTTACTGTGTTGATATAGAACATGTCTTCGGGCCAATACATGTATATATGGTGTATTGTCACTCGTTCTGCATGCAAAGTTTAAGTGTTCAAATATGTTAATTTTAACAGAAATATAGGTTTTTACATCAAAAGTAATCATAAAAACAGACGTTATTGCGTTGACCGTCAATAACCATAACCATATCTCAATAACCATATCTCAAACACAACTAGAAGGGAATTGTGACTTTTCAAGTAACAATAATGTTTGGACTACGTTTTATTGAGTTTTTTGTCGGCCATTTTGAATTTTGTTGGGTTTTAATGACAGATTGATTGGAATTTTGTTCATGGATATATATATATATATATAGATATATATATAGATATAGATATAGATTATATATATATATATATATATATATATATATATATATATATATATATAGATATATATATAGATATAGATATAGATATAGATATATATATATATATATATATATATATATATATAGATATAGATATAGATATAGATATAGATATAGATATAGATATAGATATAGATATAGATATAGATATATAGATATATATATATATATATATGATATATGATCACCCTCTGAAAATAAAGGAAAAAATAAACAGCTAAAATGGAGCGAGCAATTTTTAATTTTTTTTCAATTTTGATTCCCACTAAAAATGGAGCGAGCGAAGAAGCAACATTTTTTTAAAACCGATTTTTTAAAGGAAATGGGGTGAGTGACGAAGCGATTTTTTTTCAAAGAAAGAAACGTAACACTGACGTGATTTTCAGGCTGGGGGGGGGGGAATTGGTGTCTTCAAACAAAAATGGAGCGGCGAAATGAAAAAAAAAGATTAAAAAAAAATGGTGCTTCCAAAAAAAAGGAGCGGCGAAATAATATTTTTTTAAATAAAATTTATTCACGGTAAAATCGGAGCTCTGCGAATCCGTCATCTATAAAATAAATTTGCTGTGGCCTAATATATCTTCTATGTGACAGTCAGACAAAATTTACCACTACACCAGGGTCACCATTTCACACTTCTGCAGTGTGCTTTGTTATCTATGGAAGAGAACATTCAGCGTAATCGTTTTTTATCAAATATAGTTTTTCAGGCATGATCCTGATGTCAAAATAAATTTAAAACCGTGTCATTGCATTCAACGATAACAAATACATGTTGTTTTGGTGGAAAAAAATAAAATCTCTATCTGAAATTTTGAGGATTTTGATTCTGATTCAATAATATAGTATTGAGAAATTGTATAAATAGGTGTTAAAATAAAACTGTTATCAAGGTGATGATGTCAAATAAAGGTATCGTGTGTCTTATTGTATTTACGATATCGTAATAAATGGTTTGTAAAATAATATCGTCCCATCACGATTATCGATGAAAATAATTATTATGATAAAATTAGGGATTTCATGTCTGTAATTTTGAATTTTGCATGATAGTGATGTCGAATAAAGTTTACCTTGTTTACATGATTGTGTTTTACTGTATTCCTTGATACCGAAAACATATGATTTTGTGAACAAGTCAAGTCTCTGACTTAAATATTGAGGAAGATATGATAACTTTAGTGATTTCATGTCGGCCATTACGAATTTTGCATGCAGGTATCTGATGACACACATCGATTTTTTGGCGCCTAATCTAAAGTACTATAATTGTAAAATAACAAACTGGTAGTAATAAATCGTTAAATATGTTAAAGGCCTGAATAACTTGTAATCGTCCATCAAACATTTCAGACACGGGACATAGCCTACTTGTTAACAACGGCATTGACATCTCGTTTAAATTTGGAAGCAATAGGAGAAGCTGTGTTTTCGATACGACGTTAAACATATTGCAGCAGTTTTATCATGTTTGTTATTTAAACGTTTTCATTGTTGATTGCTACAGCACTCATTTGTTTGGTAACTTTTTGTATACTTTTTAGAATGTATGACGCTGAATTAAACTCTCCGGCACTGTATCATTATGTCATTCAATACAATTATTGTATTGACTAGGAATAAAAAAGAATATAGAAATAATAAAGCGATGAAAGTGTTAATCAAATGTGACCGGCCAAGCGAGAAGGTATATTACCTCCCCGCGGCTTTCTTGAAATTATTTATGACGTCAACTAATTTAATCGACTTATGCTAAGTCGTTATAACGACTTATAAGTCGTTAAATCGACTTATGCTAAGTCGTTATAACGACTTATAACTCGTTTAATCGGCTTATGCTAAGTCGTTATAATGACTTACAAATCGTTAAATCGACTTAGTAAGTCGTTAAATAGACTTAGCATGAGTTGTTAAATCGAATTACAAGTCGTTAAATCGACTTATGCTAAGTCGTTATAACGACTTATAAGTCGTTTCATCGACTTAGTATAAGTCGTTATAACGACTTATATCTCCTTTAAATAATCTACATTTATATGAAGTTTTTGACAGAAACTAGCAAATTTCCATTTTCCACCCTGTTTGTGCTTAGGTCCATTTTTACATGAAATTACATTTTTGGGATGATCAATATCTGTTTCTATAGATCACGTAATACTTTATTTCCCTATGATTTTGGTGGTATCGTACACCTGTGCTATCACTTTATCACTCATGTATAATGATTGACTTTAAATACACCCCACACACAAACTATGATATCAGATATGAGGTCAGTCAGTAGGTCAGGGTGTCTCAATGTGCCCCGAAACTTTCTCAATGTGCCCCGAGTCTATCTCAAGGTGCCCCGGAAGTATTTCAAGGTGCCCCCACCTTTTTCAGGCACATATTGTTACTGCAACATCTAGCATTAGTCAACTGCAGGCTTTAGCTACAGGTATATGTAGTATTCAAATCTTGATATTAGCTAGATCTACGTTGTCTTCAATATGGTGTCTCAAGTTACCCCGGGTGGTGTCTCAAGGGGTATCCATGTGTGTCTAAAAAATCTTATATTTCAAAAATAAAATATATGTTCGGGGGTTTGAATTTTTCCGTCTCAAGGTGCCCCAGTCTCCCCTACCCATATATCTGCAAAAATTGATGTTCAAGACATTGCCATGATCAGATGATACTTGATAACTGTGGGGTATTATATTTTTCCTCTCATTGTAGTCTAGCCATTCATTTCAAAATTACATGCGTAGTGGACAAATCTATTGATGTAGGCCTACACCTGTACACGTAGCATCTGGCAGGCAATGACGTTAGGCCTAAAGCACACTGTGTAACCACTGGTAACAGTGGACCCGTGCTGGTTTGGACAACATCAGATGAAATAGGCCTAATACGGTCCGACCTGACTAACGTTAGCTTAAAATTGGAATATTTCCAGCATCAGATAAGGTCGAGCTGTGACAAGAGGGAGAGTATCCTTTAATTATCCATTTATATCAGTCGTGATATTGATAGAATAAACACACTAAATGGTGGTGATACCTCAAGGCATGTGTAAATGAAATGAATCGAGCTTTATGCCACTTTTGTGCACAAACAGGCTAAATTGGACCAGGAGAACCTCCTGAGGATGATGAGATGAATGAGATGACACTGCCCTCCAGACACAGGATTTGAAATTCCAGAACTCTAGCGTGAAAGGCAGCGGTACTAAACACCACCCTAGGGCCCCCGTCCCCAAGGCATGTGTAGGCCTAAGCTATCAAATCAAAATTGAATCATATTTATTCAAAATCTGTTCTTTGTGAACAATACAAACATTAGCCAAAGGATATTCTCCCGATTTGTAGTTTTAAAAAATCAACAATATTATAGCGAAATATGTGTTCTTGATTAAAGTAAAGTAAATACACAGATTCTGTTAATACATTAAACACTCCTTGGAACTAAGTTAAAACAAGAATCACATAGTAACTGGTGAAGATTGTTTTTTTTTAAACCATTTACATGGGTGATGATGGAAAAATTCTACATTAAGCTTGTTAAGGCTACACTTATAACAATCGTCATGCTGGGGCACCATGGACGGGGGTACAATGGACATTCTCCGGGGCACCATGGACACATCCATGGTGTCCCATTAAGTTTCTACGCCTTATTTATCACTCTCAGCACCCTTCGGATGCTAGGGTTCACTCAGGGGAGAGGTGCTCGCTCCCTTCGCCACAATGACATGATCATGTCCATCACCCAAACTAATAATTTTTGACTGTTCAAGCTAAACTTATTCACTGTTAACGAGTAAGATTTTCCCACGTTTTGGCAGTTTTTCCATCGGACCAATGGTGGCTCACTGATGACAGTGATCACTGCCAGTGGGTCACCAGCGGCCGGCCAGTTGGGTGCCAGGAAAAAAAAATGGTGGTGGTGGGCTGCCGGTGGTCTAAGGGCAAGCTGCCAGTGCCCAGATAGAAGAAATTCAGTTGGATGTCGGCGGTCCAATAGTGAAGCGTTCAGCAGACCAGCTGATGTATATGGCAGTGGATGAGATGGTGCTAAGCTGCTAGCAGCCAGCAGGGGCGCACTGTCAGAGATGTCTGTAGTCAGTGAATCGTTAGTCAATGCCTTTGCCCAAACACAGGAGGCACACATGTAGATTATTTAAACTATTTACCAAGTCGATTTAACGACTTATATGTCGTTATAACGACTTGTGCTGAATCGATTTAGCGATTTATAAGTCGTTATAACGACTTAGCATAAGTCGATTTAACGACTTATAAGTCGTTATAACAAGTTAGCATAAGTCGATTTAACGACTGATAACGACTTATCAGTCGTTATAACGACTTATGCTAAGTCGATTTAACGACTTATAAGTCGTTATAACGAGATAAAAATATTTTTGTCATGTCGTTTCAAAGCTTCCGTAGGTTCCGGTCTGTTTTGAGTGTAGTTAATTCGGGACCAAATAAGATTCCGGTTTGTACAGGGTCCGGTATGTAGCTACAGGTTGCACTGTAGTTTGTGAGTGCTGTTCTAACTTGTGTTGGCGGCGACGATCGCGCTAGCTCATGCGCTCCACACCACTAACGTTACACCAGGGCCGTCACCCTTCATAAATAATCAGTCGAGCAATCTACACAGATGGATCCAGGGAAATACATTATATATCTATTATTGTCCGTAGGCCGGTGAGAGAAAGTCCAATGGGTTATATCTGGGGAGGGGGTAAATCATGGTAATCTCTCCACCAAATTGTGGCCCAACTAATCAACGCTCAGTAAGTTACATGAAACTGATTATATTCGGGCAGTTGGTCCTATTATCTTTGTCAAAGGCCCTATTTATGCTATGCTACTTTGTTTGCAGAAGACAGTAACTGCTTACTTTTTAAGTATCAGCTACTGCCTTTTAGTATTTAAAACGTGTAGTGATAACCCGCTGATAACTAGCGGTGACACAATTGTCTATTATTAACACATATAGGGGAGACTGGGGCACATTGAGACAGAAAAATTAAAATATCTCAAACATATATTTAATTTTCTAAATAAAACATTTTGACGGCACATATGGATACAGCATCCAGTGGGGTATATTTGACAAAGAGGGGAATATTTTCAGAAATGTGTAACCTTTCATTTTTTAACAGAACAGATTTTCAAAATAATGACTTACTGTACCCCGCACTCGGGCACCTTGAGACACTACCTCTGGTAGGCCTATCTTGAGACACCATATTAGGTACCTGGAAACAACGTGGATCTTACTAAAATCAAAATTTGAATAATCCATATACCCGTAGCTAAAGCCTGCAGTTGTCTAATGCTAGATGTGGAGTAACAATAATATGTGCCTGAAGAAAGTGGGGGCACTTTGAGACACTTTCGGGGCACCTTGAGACAGACTTGTGGCACCTTGAGACAGACTTGGGGCAGGTGCCAAACCCTGACTGACCTCCCATCTAATATCATAGTTTGTGTGTGGGGGGTATTTGAAGCAAACCATTATACATAAGTGTGAGTGATAGCACAGGTGTAAGATACCACCAAAATCATAGAGAAATCAAGTATTACGCTATCTATAGAACAAAATATTGACCATCCCAAATAAGTACTTTGCATGTAAAAAATTGACCTAAGCCTACATACATGTCAAGGGTGTCCAAACAGCCATTAGCAATAGGGTGGAAAATATAAATCGGTTAGTTTTGGTATCATTGACCAGATGGCGCACAAATCGCAAAATAATTTCTGTGTCAAACAGTCATGTCCCAAGGTGCCCCAGTCTCCCCGTACAGCTAGCTGATAACCTGATAAGAGATCACTTATAATGTATAGATGGGGGGGTAGGGTGAGAAGATATTGTCGAAAACCAAAATAGTCCACCTCAAAAATGTACAGAATTCGTGATAATTGCAAAGACAAGTGTACAGATGGTCGACTTGCGAATTTCATAATTTCATAAAATGCTTGTAATAGGCCTACATTCCTTAACATGGTTGAGTAAATCATCACATCGGCCAAAAACAAGTGCGAATTATACCCCTCCAACATGTCCAAATATTTACAGTTTTAGGCATGTCTTCGCAATATTTAATTTTAGAAGGAAATTATTCTAAGTCATCTTATATTGCATTAAAATTTTAGCGATTAAACTGTCCTTAATTCAATAGCAAAAGCAATATGCGTAAACGTACACACATATCTGGGCACAGAACGGGAGGGGTACCCAGCAAACACGAGACGTTGAGCCAATGTTGGCTTCATGTTGGACCAGCGTTGAAAACGTTGATACAACTTTGAATCAGTATTGAGTCAACATCTCGTGTTAGCTGACATTTTTACTGGTGTGATAACCACTAAATCACCAAGGGTAAGATGACTATTTAGAATAAATATTAACTAAACAACGAATAATTGGACAAAAAATGAAATTTACCTTCCCCCCTCATCCATTAGAAATTAACATCGCTCAAGCATTGCCATAAAGATTATTTTACGCTTTATTTTATTATTCCATTGTCATTTTCTCAACATTTGTGCCTTGTACAAAATTTCTACAAAATTAATGACCCCACTTATATTTTGTACAAAATTATTATTCCCCTAAAGCTACCGCCCCACCAAACGCCGCGCTGCGTCGCGCGTTAAAAAAAGATAAAGAGTACCGTTTGTCATTGCAGGGGCTACAGGGTCTCGAAATGAAAGCTGGGAAAAGTTTATCTTTCACGGCGCCGCGTTTTTTCAGCGTTGCTCTGTGGCCAATCACGATAGCCAGAAGAGTCACGTGTCGTAAAAAACTCCCCTCCATACATAAGCAGCATCCCAAAAAACAGGATTTTGCGCTTGGTGGGGCCGCAGCTTAAGAGTCCTCTCACCAATCCGCCCATACATTTTGAACGCTTCCTGACATAAGGTGATAATGGTCATATGTCAGCTGATCCACTACCTATGCTCGTCATATCAGCGGCTCAAGCTCAAACAACAATGATAATGCCAAATGAGTCATACCATTATGACCATTGGTGTGTAGACTAATCTTGCTAATATGACCATATATAGTCTGATAATCATGACAATAACAGGTAACTGAAGGCCAGAACCAAGAGAGAAGATTTGTATAACCATTGCAGTGATGACATATTTTTGTATAAACTACGGAGAACAAAGGGGTTTTTTAATTTTAAAATCATCATAAACATGATAAATGTCTTAGTCAGCTCATTCTGCTTCATTTCAATACCTATGTTATGGATATTTGAATTCTTTCAGTGCAGAGACCGTCTTTTTACGTCAGAATCTGACGTCCACAGACGTCACATTATGGCGTAGGCCTATAAGGACGGTTCCAGCGCTGAAAGAGTTAACCCTTTCATGGCGCGGAGCGGTTTGCACACAAAAATACATACATTTTTCATTAGGTTGATGTTAATATAAAACATTGCGTATATTTGTTTGTAATTTAATTAGATTAGTATATTGATTCGCTTATAATCATGATAATTGTGTATATATAACCTAAGCCTATATACAGATATCTATATGGTGTGCGGTAAAAATGCCATTGGTAAAAATGCCGTAGGTAAGATTGCCATAGGTGAAAATGCCATTGGTAAAAATGCCATATGGTAAAAATGCCATAGGTAAATATGCCAGATGGTAAAAATGCCATTGGTAAATATGTCAGATGGTAAAAATGCCAGTGGTAAAAATGTCAGATGGTAAAAATGACATTGGTAAAAATGCCAGATGGTAAAAATGCCATTGGTAAATATGCCAAATGATAAAAATGCCCTGCCAAATTTTCATAGAAGTCTGTTTTCGCCGTGCGTCCTTCCGCCACTCTTGGCGAGATAATCTGTTTCTTGTATGTTCACCCTGCAATCTCTCCGAACACTTTTGAAAATAATTGTCAAGGAACAAATTCAGATTGGCCGTGTTTCAAACATTTATGTTCTCTCCTACTATCCCAATCGACTTGCAAATTTTTAGTATATTTTTTAAACGAGTACCCCTATGAAAATAATGCAGACCAGATTCAAAATTACTGTTGCTTGGACATGTTGGTTTTTTGCTTGTGCGCAGGACTAACTTGTCAGTTTTTATTCCCATACTTGACCCATGTGTTTACCCTGACAACCCCAGATTAGTTTGAAAATGACGAGGATCAGGTTAAAATGCATGGAGATCAGACCGATCTGCAACATTTTGGAATAAATGTGTGGATATTTGGCGTGGTCGATCATTGTGGTTGTTGTTCGCATTTACATTGTTTGTGAAAAAAATTGTTTAACAAAGAGCTGGCTTTCTTTATTAATCGAAAGTGTTCTTCGGCACTTAGGGCTATTTTTCGGGTTGTGCTATCAGTGGCTTTTCACCGATTACATTTCTATCATCTGCCATTTTATCCTCTGGCATTTTTACCAATGGCATTTTTACCGTTTGGCATTTTTACCACCGGCATTTTTACCATCTGGCATTTTTACTACTGGCATTATTACTGTCTGGCATTTTTACTACTGGCAGTTTTACCATCTGGCATATTTACCAATGACATTTCTACCATCTGGCATATTTACCAATGGCATTTTTACCATCTGGCATTTTCACCAATGGCATTTTTACCTATGGCAATCTTACCTATGGTATTTTTACCAATGGCATTTCCGTATTTATTGAAATGCTTCGTAGATTGGTTTTAAATGTATATTCAAACAAGGTGGTTTTATAATCATCCAATTAGGGGTCTATATACACTGATATATCTTTCAATTCAATTCTATTCGTTTATTATTGAAGAAAGTGATAAAGAAGAAAGTGTGGAAACCGACGTACAGGCCAATGGTTAGGCCTACCAGATGTCGTATGATACAAGTACAAGTAAGAAGTACAAGTATTATACTAATAAGTTAATTTTAATACAAACAATAATGTAATTGGTTTGTAAATAATAGGGTTTAGAAACGAGGGATAAATATGTATCGATGTACAATGATGATATGACGCTCCAGCGACCCATCTACCCGATGCTATATAGCCAAGCGACGGGGCAACGTCTGCGATGTCGGCCCGTCTCGAAACCAGCACCGGCGCAACGTCTCGTGTAGAGTTCAAATTCCCTCTTGTTGACCTCAAATTACCTATCACACGCTTTTGTTTTATTGGGGGGGGGGGGGGGGAGGACCACCATTCAATCTCCAGGAGGGGGGGGGGGTTGTCGCAGCCAATTTATTTATTTCGACCCGGCTTGGCGGCCCGCTGAATATGTTTACATATTTATATAGAACAGTTCTTGAAGTAAATTATTTATTTCATGCAGACTCCGCCCGAATTTATTAAAAAAAAAATACAGCCAACAACCGATCCCCCCCTGCCCCACCCTTCACATTAAATGGGGGTCCCCTTATTACACTGACTGGGTATTTTGTTGATTTTTATTATGGACAGAAAAATGACATGCTATCTTTTTCTCATTATCCTTGCCCATAGATTTATAGTCATATGTGACCATAGTCACTTGCTTCGTAAACAATAATACGAAAATACTGGTCATCACTATTAAAGACACAATTTAAATTACCCCACTGTGGTATTATGTTTATATAAATATACAACCATGTAAACTTGGTAATGATGTCATTTTAGATCGAAATCTAAGACATAAAAAAAATCAAGTACATGTAATTATTGTATTTTTATTGTTTCATTTCTTACAACATGTACAAAACAATAATATATATAAAAAAAATAACACCCATTATATTTTTTATAGTATAATTAGCATCTCATCAGTTGATCGCATTTTGGGTATCAGTACGAGTTACCATGAAACGGCGGTTTAACCTGTTAAATTAGAGAATGCAAAAAAACGACTGAAAAATGTTTTCAATAATAAATTATTCAACTGACTTAACCTATAGTGACCAGTATGCCTACTATATTTTTATAGTTACTTGGCTTCCACTGACCTGAGGTTTTTGACGTTACGTGGTCTCAGAGCTGCTAGCAGACATATAAACAATCCTGTTCCTAGAACTGTTCCTCCAAATAGCATGTAACGGGATTTATAGCGAAATATCCGTGACGTCTGGTAAAATAGAGAAATTCCGGTAATTATAACCAATAGTAAGGCCACCAACACGGCCGTGAAAGCCATCTTATCCTGTAGGGTACTCGCGATAGCCCGCCAAACCCTCAAATGTACACTCATTTCTGTATTCAACCCAATATTCTGTGTTCATTGAACAGATGTTAGACCTGTGGGTTGTACGCTGTGCCGGCTGGGGTGTTCAGATGTGCCCCCTCCCCATGAACAAGAACAGAAGCGAATGACTTGACATCTTGAATGGGGCCTTGAAAGGGTGGGTCGATATTTAAAAATATTGATATGGCTAAATCACTTAAGTTACCACCCAGCAGACACAAGACGTTGAATTAATGTTGGTAATGTCGTAGACGGTGGACCAACGCTAAACCAACCTTGATTCAACGTCGTGTGTCAGCTGGGCAGGCAACGGCAGACGCACTGATAAATGGTGTAAATATTTTATTTATTTCACGTCAAATGATATGAGGTTTGATATCGTTATGCTATATCATATTGATTATTCGATATTTATAGATCACTATATATGTGAAACAACTCATGCAACGTGTAAACGCCCCAGCATACTCGAGACATTGAACCAATGTTGTTTCAATATACTGGTCCACCGTCTACGACGCTGGCCAACATTAAAACACCATTGGAATTATGACTCGTATGTTCTAACATGCACTGGCCCAATTTGTGCAGTATCATATTCTCGTAAAACCGAGACGTTGATGCAATGTTGGCTGAATGCTGGGCCACTGTTTACGATGATATCCCAACACATATTGCTGTCGAGATATCCTATCAACTTATCACCCACTTGAGAGAGATAGTTCTAGACGTACGTTTGTTCACTAAGACAATTCAACCACCAGCACGCTAAAGGTAAGCATGGCAAGATGCTCAATAAAACTGATGAATGATCACACTTAACACCGACGCGAGAAAATCTTTAAATACACTAATTTAGCATTACCAAAACACAACAAAGCGACAAGCGAAAATGAACGCAAAGAACAACGCGATGTTTTGCATGATAAATCTAGGAATTTCCCGGCGAATTTCCCTCGAGTTTTGCGTCTGTTCGCGTGTTAACGTCGCCTGCGTGTTCGCCCTCGCGTTCGCGTTGGTCTTTTTTAGTCCGTATGAAATGTTGAACAAGATTATATGAAAGAGCTTATAATAATAAGCTCTTTGATTATATGGTGGGAACATACATGACAATTTGAGAAAGTTGACAATTTGAGTCGAAAATTCGGCAAAGCTCACCTATATTAGGCACCAAAGAAATGTAATTGTTATTCTTTGATAAACCACTTAAAGTGCTGAAATATTTTTGTATAAGCCATGGAGACCAAAGGGTTTTTTTGTATTTGAAATCATCATAAATATCTTAATTTGTTCTTTCTGCTCCATTTGTATACCTATGTTATGGATCAACGGCCATTGGAAATTGTTTAATTATTTCAGAGCCAGGACCGTCTTAAATAATATATACGTCAGAATCAGACGTCTATAGACACTGGAACTGATATTATAGCTCAACAAGATCATAACCGCGCAAAAACTGATCTCACCGGTGGTCAGTGAAATCAAGGAATCTGTAGATTCCTTGGTGTAATGAAGTACAACAATGGGAAGGTCGCGGCATTTCAGCGTTAAATTGCATAGCTTAACCCAAGTCTCAAGCTGATGTCCGGGGTCACGGTGGCACTGTCCATAACCCTTTTCGACTGACTAACGGAAGACTCAAAAACCCTCCATTCTCAATCACCCAACCCTCATGTCATCATCTTTACATCAGTCATTTTCATCCACAGACTGCATTGCTTTTTAGTACAGTCAAGTTGTGCCAAAAAATGGCATAACCTCAAACAAATTGCAACAGAATGTCCGACAGTGTTTTCTTACTCAATAATGTGTTCTTTAACCTCTTGGGATGAGACATTTTCAATTTTGTCAATTTAATTTATATGAAGCTATATAGACTACTGATCTTAACTAAAAATATAAAAGAGTCAAAAAACAATTGTAAAGCTCCGAAATAGAGTGAAATAGTTATATTTCCAGGTCGTATTTTGCCATGTAAACAAAACAAGTCAGCAATATACAGCACTTTACACCACATATTCCCACGTCTTGGACGATCAGATCAAAGCAATCGCCGCTAATTGGTGTCTTATAGTCAGGACACGGGGGGGGGGGGTTACACCTGGAACACTGATTGTCTGCCCAACGCATTGTATTATAGTTGTACACCATCACAACACAATGCATCGCTAGCAAAGCTCCGACTTTAACGCCAATTTAATAGTATCGCCGGGCGTGTTGCAAAGCACATTTGATATAGTTACTTTGAAGACACCAGAGTACATTATGAGAAAGCAGGCGTGGACTCTTCTACATCATAAACTGCAACGCAAGACATTTTATATTTTGCACTTCAAATATTTTAGCAGCCATTTTGGGTGTACGCTTCTATATTTTCCACAGCTCCGTGTACGTACGTGTTAATCACCCTGACAGCTAATAATGACGGAGGCTCAGGTAGCGCTCACACCTATTCCTGACAAACGGACTCATGACCAGGTGGAAGCCTCTCCTTCCACGGTGCCACCCCCCTCCAGCGGACCACGCCAGACTCAACAGATTTTAATTTTGTGGATCAATTTCTGACGGCCGTCAGTGATCCAAGGGTGGTATCGTCACTGGTGAAAACGCTGCTGAAACCGATGCTTGTCGAGCTGAAGCAGAAAGATGAAAAGTTAGAGCAGCTTACGGCCGAGGTGCAGGGGCTCAAAAAAGAAGTACTCAAGACCGCCAGTACTCGTCACGAAGAGATGCTAGACGAGCACGAACAGTACTCCAGGAGGAACTCTCTGAGGATTTGGAGTAAGGAGCCAGAGATGAAAGTGGAGAATACAGATGACATCGTGATGGCATACGCGGAGAAGGTCGGTGTGAAGCTCTCGCCGTAGGACATTGGACGGTCACATCGTGTAGGAAAGCCGACACAAGACAAGTCGAGGCCGATTATAGTCAAGTTGTATGGGGCGCGTAGCCGGGTGTATGGAGCCAGGAAGCAATGTCAGGACGTTTATGTGAGCGAGGACTTGACACGCCGCCGTAGCCACTTACTCTACCTGGCACGCGTGGAGCGCAAAGCGGGCCGTTTTAACCACTGTTGGAGCCATGACGGTAGGATTCTGGTGCGCCTGCATGATGATCGTGTCCGTGGAGTGACCACGACAGGTGAACTGGACAAGCTGGTGAACGAGACACCTGTAGGTCATCACTAGTCAGTGCCCCTCTCCCTCCATTACTAACTGTGAGTCACAAGCCAAACGTTTTTCATCTCCTTGTACGATCTATCCGTAAGTTGAACTGTTCGTTCCATAATAAGAATACAAATAATGCTCTAATTTAATGATAATTTAATATTCTATGTAAATTGTGCGTTTATATTTTTTATCACTTATATCTGAGCTTGCTGATATTGTTTTCACACATTTTCAATTGGTTGTTTTTCGTTGTCATTGATATTCCCAGACCGCTTATATCAGTTTATTAGCTCCCGCCGTCACCGTAGGTGAGCGAAGGGAGCTATGGATTCTACCTCCGTTTTTTTTTGGCCTCTTCTTTTGCCTATAACTTTGTGAGAAAATAAGCTAGGATAACAATTTTTGGTATGTGGGTTACTTCCAGGTGGCTAATGGACGGGTTAAAATATTTTTAATCTGAATTCAATACGCAAGGTTGCAGAGGAGAAAATGATGATGTGACGGCGTTGGGCCGTTGGGCCGTTGGGCCGTTGGGCCGTTGGGCCGTTGGGCCGTTGGGCCGTCCGTAAACAATTCGTTTCCGGAGCATATCTCTGAAAGTACTTGTCCGATTGTCTTCAAATTTTACACACAACACCCCTAGGGGGTCTAGTTGTGCCTTTTGGGGTATTTGAACTTTGACCTACTTCTGGTTCAGAACTATGACCTATTTAGACGTTTTGACGCGCACTTCGTTTCCGGAGCAGATCTCGAAAAGTACTGGGCCGATGACAGTCATATTGCACATACATGTTCTCTAAGGTCCCTAGTTGTGCCTTTTCAGGTTTTTGGACCTTGACCTTGAAGTTGACCCAGCACTTTGACCTAATTTATAACATCGGTAAATCCGACTGAAAGATTTTGCGGAATATCATGAAAACCGCTCAAGATAGCTACACCATTACTATAAAACAAATTGTGAGGTTTCAGGAGAGGATGCATCTTGAAAAATTTCAAGTCGATAAAATTAAAAATGGCCGCCTATCGGCCATTATTCACCTTGACAGGCCTGATATTGCGGAATATCATGAAAACTGCTCAAGATAGCTACACCATTATTATCAAATAAATTGTAAGGTTTCAGGAGAGGATGCATCCTGAAAAATTTGAAGTTGATAAAATTCAAAATGGCCGCCTATCAGCCATTATTCACCTCGACAGGCCTGATATTGTGGAATATCATGAAAACCGCTCAAGATATCTAAACCATTACTATAAAACAAATTGTAAGGCTTCAGGAGAGAATGTATTTTGAAAAAAATCATTTTGTCAAAGTTCAAAATGGCCGCCAACCGGCCATTATTCACTTTCACATGGCCGTTATTTGGTAAACCGTGCTAGATGGCTAGACCATTACTATAAAACAAAATGTGTGATTTCAGGAGAGGATGCATCTTGAAAAAATTTGACTCGATAAAATTCAAAATGGCCGCTTATCGGCCATTATTCACTTTCACATGGCCGTTATTTGGTAAACCGTGCTAGATGGCTAGACCATTACTATAAAACAAAATGTGTGATTTCAGGAAAGGATGCATCTTGAAAAAATTCGACTCTATAAAATTCAAAATGGCCGCTTATCGGCCATTATTCACTTTCACATGGCCGTTATTTGGTAAACCGTGCTAGATGGCTAGACCATTACTATAAAACAAAATGTGTGATTTCAGGAGAGGATGCATCTTGAAAAAATTAGACTCGATAAAATTTAAAATGGCCGCTTATCGGCCATTATTCACTTTCACATGGCCGTTATTTGGTCAACCGTGCTAGATGGCTAGACCATTACCTGATTACTATAAAACAAAGTGTGAGTTTTCGGGGGAGGATGCACCCTGAAAAGTTTTAATTTACGAATTCAAAATGGCCGACAATCAGCATTATTTTTAATATTGTTTTACACACTTTCAATTAGAATTTTCGCTGTCATTAATATTTTTCAGACCGCTTAGTTTGTTGTGTTGCTTGGGAAATATATACACTGATTTGTGTTCATAATGTATACATTTGACTGTTTTAATGACCCTCTCTCAGTGCATTGTGTCAGGTTATTTGAGCCGCCATGATTGGTATAACTCAGTGGCGGGCGGTAATTGGCTGCTGGTATAATAGGCTGTGTCGCGGCATGTCTTTCTCTATTCATTCATGTAATATATCACGTCTGACCTCACTGTTTATATATATCTGCTTGCTGTCATCACATGCCCTTTGTATTATTCTACTGTTGTTGTTATGTGGAGATGTTCACACTAACCCTGGTCCTGATGATGTAATAAAAGCACTGCGGTTTTGTCATGTTAATGCCAGAAGTATTCTTAAATCTGGAAGACTAGAAGAACTTTATTTAGAATTATGTTCTTTACATGAATTTGATGTGATTGGTATTAGCGAATCCCATTTGGACAGTAAAATTCCAAATATAGATGTGGAATTTAATAATTATTCGGTTTTTAGATTAGATAGAAACAGACAAGGTGGTGGTGTAGCGTTATATGTCCGTTCATCACTTGCGTGTGTCAGACGTTATGATTTAGAAACACCAGATACTGAGATGTTATGGGCTGAGTGGACACTTTTAATATGCATCAGTTAATAGACACACCCACAAGAAATAACAATTTACTTGATCTGATTTTTACAGACTCGCCTGGCTATTTTTTTGATGTTGGTGTACTCCCACCTATAGACAACCTCGATCATGGCGTTGTGTATGGTTTATTTAATTTTTCATATCCAAAGAGAAAGCATATTAAGAGGAAAGTGTGGTTATTTGACGAAGGAAACTATGAACTTTTAAATAATATGTTGTTATCCATTGAATGGAATACCTTTTTTTCTATAACAGACAATATTGACGTTCTTTCAGATAATTTAACAGATATGTTACACCATTTTACAGAGCTGTGTATACCGTCAAAGATTGTAACGGTTCGACCGGGCGACAAACCTGGTATGACCAGTGAAGTACGTAAATTTTTTCGTCAGGCTAAACGTCTTCATAAACGCGCCAAACGTACTGGTTTGCCTGAACATTATGCACATTTTAGCGATAAGCGGCGTGAAGCTAAAGCTGCATTTCGTAAAGCCAGTAATACATTTTATACCAACATATCAGATAAATTAATAAATCCAAATACTTCGCAGAAATCATATTGGAAATTAACTAAAATGGTTTATGGTAACAAAGTGTCTAATGGAATCCATAATATTATGTGTGGCGATAGACTAATTGACGACAGCACTGAAATGGCTAAGAGTTTCAACACCTATTTTGCAGAGCAGTGTAGCATGTCAGCGCATTCAGTGGCTGATCCGCTACCGGCTTTTAATTTTATAACAGACACAAGACTTGACCTTTTCAGTACCACTCCAGAAGAAGTTTTTTCAGCGCTGTCTATTTTAGATTCAAATAAAGCTGTGGGTGCTGATTTCATCAGTAACAAAGTGTTAAAAGAGTGTGCCCAGTCCCTATGTGAACCATTATCTCGTCTTTTTAACATGTCTTTTACGCAATGTATATTTCCAGCTACTTGGAAAGGTGCAAATGTTGTACCTCTTTTCAAAAAAGAAAATCGTCATTTAGTATCTAACTATAGACCTGTGTCACTGTTATCTAATTTATCCAAGGTTATGGAGAAGGTTGTTTATAAGAAAATATACAAATATTTAGGTGACAATAATTTGTTGACAGACAAAAATTCTGGATTAAAGCACTCCGATTCCACTGTGAATCAGCTTTTATTTATCACCCAGAAAATTGCAAATGCTTTAGATGATAAACATGATGCATGTATTGTTTTTCTTGATGTTTCCAAGGCCTTCGATAAAGTATGGCATAAAGGTCTCTTATTTAAACTTAATCAAATGGGCATCACGGGTAATGCTTTAAAGTGGATTGAAAGCTATTTAAGTGACAGATTCCAACGGGTTGTAGTGAATGGTTGTTCCTCGCAATGGTTATACACAAATTCAGGTGTACCCCAAGGGTCAATTCTCGGGCCACTGTTTTTTCTTGTTTATATAAATGATCTTGTTCTTAACCTAGAATGTGATGTACACTTATTTGCAGACGACACATCTTTACTTGATTGTTTTGATGACTCTGCAGAATCAAACGGTAAAATTTGTAGAGATCTGGAAAAAATTGAAAGATGGAGTGTATTATGGAAAGTAACTTTTAATGCCAACAAAACCAGGTACATGATAATCACTAGAAAGAATAATTACCTTAATTATCCACCTATTTATTTGCATAACACGTCCATAGGAAGAACTGATCAATATACTCACCTTGGTCTTGTGTTTACTAGTAATTTTAAATGGAACAAGCATATTGAAAAATGTATTTGTAAAGCTTCAAAGCGAATTGCTCTATTGAATCGTGTAAGATTAAAATTGCCCCGTGGTACCCTTTGTTCACTTTATAAAAGTATGGTACTACCCATTATTGAATATTGTGATATTATTTATGACAATTGTACAGTACGAGACTCAATAGCAATTGAACAGGTACAGAGGAGGGCTGCTCTGGTGTGCACTGGAGCATATCGCCACACTAGCTCTGATAGGTTGCTAGCCGAGCTTGGCTGGCAATCTCTCAGAACGAGGCGACTAAACCACAAACCTATACAGCTGTTTAAAATGACACACCAGATCAGTCCTCCATATCTACAGTCTCTTCTACCAGCGGCAGTTGAAAATAGGTATAATACCAGAAACTCTACTAACAATAGTTTACCAGTAATATATGCCAAACTATCAAGCACCCGAAATTCATTCTTACCTTCATCTATTAAAGCCTGGAATAATTTGCCTGTTGGTATTCGTGGTGCAACATCATTTTTAAAAGTTGCATTGTTAATATGAACAAAAAAGTTGACATGTTTCACCCTAACTTGTACCGTTTTTATATTTCTCGTGCGTCTGTTCATCACTTTCTAGGTTGAGTCAACGCTTTCAATATGGATTTATCAGCAATATGTCATGTGACTCTTGCAACTACGCTAGAGAAGATGTAAGACACTATATTTTTTTCTGCCCAGCATTTGCCGCCCAAAGACAAGCACTGATAGAGGGTCTGACTGCATTACTTCCTACGGCTGTAATGCAAAATAAACAGTCATTGTTGAATATTTTGTTATACGGTTCAGATAATTTTCCTGAAGCTGCAAATTTTAATATATTTTCTCTTTCACAAGCTTACATAAGTAGCTCAAAACGCTTTTCCACCTAAATTATCATAGTAATAATTTTGTTTTTGCTTTTCATTGTATCCTTAATTAACTCATTCTTACTTATCATATTCTGTATCATATTCTGTATTTTTTTCTGCGGTTTGATATTGTATTTGCTATTATTAATAATATTTTTCTGTATGTATCACGTGTATATATGACCATGTATGTATGTATGTATGCCTGTATGTAGGAAAGCAACTTGTGGCAATATTGCTGTTTGCAATCTTTTAAAAATAAATCATGTTTACAGAAAAAAAAACAATAAAAAACAAAAAACGCTGGACCGACGGCATCAACATGTGGCCCAATGCTGTAGGAACATTCAACCTTCCTTTAGCAAGTGTTCAGGTATACAAAATGTTTATTTGGGTTTTAAGCGGATTCATAGAAATATTGATAAAAAAATATTTTTAAAAATCTAAAAACTCTGAAAACAATAAAATCATGATCTAGGGGATACACTACTTCATTACAAAGCTAAAAACGAAAATTAATGTTATCCCAAGGAGCTGCTTTAAGTGATTTGAGTGGTGGAAAGTATTTTTAAATGATGTTTCTTTACCCCACCCTCTGACCATCTTTTAGTAGGAGATCTAGCCACGTTTCAAACATATAGCTCGTACTAACACATTATTTGAACAGGACGATGATCGCATTTTATTGATAAATTACCAGTGCTTTTTCTAAATACCTCTATATTCTCTATATTTAATTCAGCGTGACTATTATGCTGACTAAATCTATAAGCGTTATGAAGAAACTATCTAGTTCATCTTTTAAAATGGTCGCTGTGTTTCAAATAATGGCCAAACATCACACAAATGTCAACATAATTTCTGACTCATAGATACGTCTTCTCTAACCTAAGCTTAAGAGATACGAGTGCAGGAAAGTATTTTAAAATACTGTTTCCTAGCCATACCCTTTCAACATATTTGCCTATTTTATGATGGGATAACGAGCCACGTTCTAGCAGTATACTATATACACGTATTTTAATAGATAAATCTGTACGATTTTATTATTGAGAATATACCAGTGCCTTCTTACGGGAACTCCTCTGTAAGGGTCTGTCTGACACATATTAGAAAAATATCTAACACTTCAGCCGTCGCAGATATGATTATCTGATACCAGAATCCTGCATTGACCCGACAATTTCAACCTAAGTAGACGACCATTGCGATAGAGATTTTGTGTTCAAATGACATCAAATACATTCAATCCCTCAATTATCACGGAAGATTCAAGTCAAAATATCCCCGTTACAATATACCTCGACTACACCTAATATACATGTCCAGGCATAAATACACTTTAAGAGACAGCTTTTAGAGACAGTGGGTAATATAGGCCTATCATGTATACCTCCCGATCAATTATACTAATAATAACTCAATTTGTACAGTTCCAGATTAGATCCAAACAAGTTCACTTCAAATGCTTTTACATTTGATAAAAAAAATATCAAGTCGAAAAACATAATACATATACATGAATAGGCCTATAGATGTAGTATGTAGTTACAGTTATTATAGGCTTTCATGTAGTCTAATGACTAAATCAAAGCATATAATAACTGAATCGTTGGATATTATCAGAGATGCATAGTATAATGCTTTTCTGATATTATGGATACTGATTTTCAGCATTGATATGTTTTTAAATATATTTTTATTTCCCTTTGAGGTGAGATTTGCGGGAGCAATTTAAAAATCGAGGAGATTAAAAATCGAAAAATAAGTCGGTGTTATGATATGTCCATGCCAAAATATGACTTTGAGCACTATGATAGTACTGAAACTCCATGAAATCTCTCGATACATTTTTATTTCCGGTCTTATTTCTACTATTATTCTACCTGTTCTCTTTTCCTCGCTATTTTTTCCGCTGATAAATTCGCAGTCTTTTTTTACTTTACACTCCTTTACACTCCTATCTCACTTTGCTTCACTTTTCTATTTATATTTCTTTAGTCACTGCTGCTACAATTTATTTTCCGGTACTGTTTTTCTTTGATTTCCCATACTGTGGTTGCAATCTTCTTCTACCACATCTCATTCTTTTCTTCTTTTTGTATTCTACTTCCTTCTATGCCTGAATAGTCATTTATCTTTTCTAAGCTTCTTTTGCGGCCATTTCCTGGCATACCGTTAATGATTGGAAAATAATCTATATAAAATTAAAGGGACTGACCCAGGCTAAAATCATAAAAAAATCGGTGATTTTATTTTGGCTTCTTAATATGACCATATGATGTGAACATGTCCATAGACTAGAACTGCAAAAGTATTTTACTTTTTTTGCTGCGCATTCACCAGTTAGACTAGATATAGAGACGAAATTCCCGTGTTTCTAATTTTTGACATGGTTGTCATGACAATTATTGATCAATAATTAGAAATCAGGAATTTCGTCTCTATATCTAGCCTAACTGGGGAATGCGCAGCACAAAATTTTTAAAAAAATTGCAGTTCGAGTCTATGGACATGTTTACATCATATGGTCATATTAAAAAGCCAAAATAAAATCACCGATTTTTTTATGATTTTAGCCTTGGCCAGTCCCTTTAAACAGCAAACGTATGTTTGAATTCCAGTGTATATATAGGTTATTTTCCCTGCGGTCTGCAGTTTTAATATTTTCCATATTTGAGCACCGATTCTAATACAAACAATGTCATGTCAAATTCTAATTGAATACATTTGATAACATTGCGGATTAGGCTGGCGTGGCAGCAGTAAGCTCGTAATTTATAAAATAAAATAGTATGGCATCAAACAGTGTTTCACAAAGCGCATCAATATTATGCATATTTTGTAAAAAAATGAATAATCTTTTAAATTATTGCATAAAACGAAAAAGTGGGAAAAATTTTGGCAAAAAAAATTCGTCCAATGAGTGTCTTTTTTGAGTCTCTTTTTTCATCACTACGTTTTGAAAAGATACGTCATCCACACCAAACTTAGGCACCAAATAAATGTTACCAGGAGGAAAAGGGTTATAGTTCATACAATAAAATTAAACACGAATAAAAATTGATCACGATAAAATATTATGAAAAAATATTAATAAGAGTGAACACAAAAATGTGTAAATGAAATAGTGTAACATAAATGTGTCATATAACTGAACTTGAATGACTTTCCTTAATTACACATTTTTCAACGTTATTTGTTTTTATTTTATATTTTTAAAAAATTCTGATGAAATAAATTAAATTTGTGATGAACGCCCTTTCCATTGTGTACTGTACCGCTTCCAGATTAATGTTGCATGTATAAATTCACAGTTTCTGATAGATTGTGAAAAGTTTTGAGCCATTTGCCTGGGCATCATATAAGAATACATGCATATATACATCCATACATAGGGACCTAGCCTTTTTAACATGGTTGGTAATGGGGTGAAATATCATCATCGATTTAAATGCTTTCCACCACTCTAATCACTTAAGACTTTTGATATGTTATACACGACACTTTGATGAGAAGAAAACAGTTGAGTTTGTTTCTGTTGCAATTTGTGTGAGGTCATATCGTTTAAATACTGTACCATTTAGTCTATTACAAAGTCATTTTAATTGTCATCTCGGTCGAAAAAAGTGAGGTCAAGCAGTATTTGTACTTATTTTCTTGTTTGATATCCAAATATGAAATATGAAGAGATTAGACTTTGCGGATAATTTGGTCATTAATTTTCCGACGTGTAACAGGAGGATATACAAGTGAATAGACACACTGTCTGATTAGGTCTTGATTAGTTATTATCATATTTCTACAAGCGATATGTTGGATGACTACCATTTATTGTACACTATTATAAATGTATGTGGCTGCAGTTGATGAAATGTAAAGCGTATCGCTAAGACCACCAATATCAAGGACCAAATTAAGGTAAGGTCTTAGTTCTGGTGTGTAGTTTAGGGGTTGTTTATTAATCCGAGTCCGAGTATTATAATCATAATTCTCTTGGCATAGTAAACAAATACCTACTATAAACATGATAAATTATGATAACTTTATGACAACACAAAAACAAATTTTATAAGTATATTCAACTTCTGTATAGAGCAGGCTATCAACATGATCAATTGCTGAACAATTTACTATCACTCTAGAGTAAAAATACAGAATAAAAGAAGATGCCTACTATAATTTTCTATGTAGAAGTACTGTAACCATGGTAGCGTGAGATGAACTTGTCTATGCGTTCATTACCGTGGGGGTATTTCGTCGCCTCGGAGCTAAAGGATCCTATCTGCCACTCTAACGAGTGTCAGATATCATAGGATCCTTTAGCTCCGAGGCGACGATTTGAGGGCTGGTGGTTTTCTCAGCAATTAACCCTTACAGCTCGGGGAGCAACTTTGGCCGTCACAATCTGACGTCTGTTGACGTCAGATTCTGACGTCTAAAGACGATCCCCGCACTGTGAGAGTGAACATATTTCTAATGGCAGTAGACCCACAACATAGGTATTCAAATAAAGCGGAAGGAGATAACTAAGACGTTTATAATGATTTCAAATTAAATAAATCTCTTTTGTCTCCATGTTTATACAAAAAATGTCCGTCGCCTTAAGGGTGAATGTCTGCCGGTAGGCCTACTGGGCCAATGGTACACACATGTGGCCCAATACCGGGGTATATTATTTGGCCTCCCCATCACGCATAGTAGGCCTATGCCTATATAAGTAGCACACAAAGCAATATTGGGCTTCTCTATTTTATAAAGTCAATACAAATCTGATTCCTTATCTTGTTATCATTAATAAACTGTATGACAGACAACATATAAATTCCATTCTCAATTATGACATATCAGCTTGCTGAGTAGCTTCAACTTACGTGTATTTGTAATGCCTTTTAATTGTTATCATAACATATCTGTTATATTTCAGATATATATACTCCCTTCGCCTCTATTTACATGCCGTGGCATTTTGTTTTGTCATCTAACTCTGCAGCGTTGGGAAACTATGTCATGAGGTTGATCGACTGGTATATAACAGGTGTGATGACCAGCTCCCTGCTCAAAAGACAATACGTGATTGTTTTCCTGGCCCTTCCCTCAATTTGTTCAGGTATCGTGTCTTTCAGCTTTTTTACTACTTTCACAATAGACATAATTAGAAGATCCGTTTAGCTCCAAGACCTCCATATTTTCATACACATACGCAAAAACGGCTTCATTATGTATATGACTCAAATCGTACAAGTGTGTAGGATCCTGACTTCGTTTAGTTTAGGTGACAGTTATCCCCGGCTTCTCGGACGCGGGAAGCTGTGGACGACCGCCTCGTTTCCGTACCTTGGTGACGGGTGCACACAATTGCAATCCGTGCGGCTTTGGTACTTTTCCCGCACTTCAGGCGTTACACTCGGCGACTACGGACGTGCCGTAGGTCGCTCTCGCTAAGTCAAATAGGACGTGCCGTGCGCGGAGGTTGTGCTTTGTTGTTGCCAAATGTCAAACGAATAAACATGACAAGTGGAGAAAGAGTTTTATGATTTGTTTGGAACCGTCGACTCGACGGGGAAGGAAGTTTGAGTTGAAATGGTGAAGATTGGGCAGTTTCCCTCGTCCGCCATTGCGACCCCACACTAGAGACTCCAACGGTCACTTACAGGTGCTTTCGGCGCGAGGGGCTTTCCATCTCCCCATACTGGAGCCCCCGACGTATCTCCCCATACTGGTGACACCTGACGACTGATCGTCCACGCAACAGTGTTTTCGCCTAGACGCCAGTTGAAAACCGCTGTTTTCAAGGATAGTTTTGATTAAATTTTAAGGGATTTTTTTGAAAAAAATCGATAGCATTTTTTTCTTCAGGTACGTGAAAACTGTAGGTCATTTTTTATATGCCAGTTTAAATTAGTCAGAAAGAGTTATCAGAGGAGAAGCACGTTTTTTTACGTCGAAAACGGCGTAAATTTCTAATTTTTGGACGAAATCCCACGTGTTTGGCGCTTTTTCAAGATGGCGACCATGTCGGTTTCTCTAGAAGAATCCTGAAAATTATTCTCATAGACTTAGTCTATCATTTGTTAAATGTAAGAGTTTGTTAAATGCCTTCATCCTATTAATGCCACTGTAGGCGAATAGGAAGTGGGTATTTTCGGTAACTCATTTTTTATCGTTGATTACCTTAATTGGGTGACTCGATTTTAAAGTCCATAGACGAAGCCTCGTCATTTTTCCGATTTTTCAGCAAAATCGACAGAAATTATAAATATCGCTTCGACTCGGGTAACCTTTAATAGATTTAGGGCCAAAATAAAATTGTTTCCCTAAATGAATGTCAATAATCGGTCTTATTTGGTCTGTTTAAAATATTCCCAGGATCGTAGGTCAATATTTTGTACTATTATCATATGTTATTTCAGAGAATGCTGAATATTGTACATGTATTTGGTAGGGGTGCGCCATTTTGGACGCTGGTGTCCCTCACTTAGCTGATCGCTCGCCGTGGGCAAACACGTGTTCCGCCATAACCGGCATGCATTTGGACAGTGAACCTGTGTCGCCACATCACATCAGCATAAATTAGGCCGCCATTTTGATTTGGTGAAGCTCATCCCTCACGTGTTCAAAATTTTACACGGACTGGTTGTAATAATTTTTTTTAAATTGTTTATAAATTTTCTTTTTCAAAACGATTGAAGGAGAGGAAATATAAATAAGTTATTTCAAAGACGAAATTGTACCACTAATTGTGTGAGAATTTTTGTTCACTTTAAAACGCCCTTCGGTGTTTGTAATCGTTCTAGCCTATTTAGCGCCTTATTTGGGCACGCAGTAGGTAATGAATATGCTAATGTGAGGCGAGACGGGGATGCTGACCATATACTATGTACACACCGTTCCACGCATGCTGTCACAGACAGTAAGCCACATGCTGTCTGCCGCACAGGTTAGAAGCACCGACAATACATCATACACACACCCACCACAGACGAAATAAACACAACCGCTACGACGACAGCCGGTTTATACGTCAATCAATGAATCGAAGCGAGCGATTGATTCGGACGTTTATAAGAATGACTCAGTGATGAACGTACCATTATAAAAAAAAAAACAAAACGTGGAATGTTCATCACAGACATCATTTTTCAGCGAAATGATATACTATATCATTAATCAGCATAGACTACTGTCAGTCACGTTTTAAATATTTTTCTAAAATCATAAATGTAACTGTTTTTCTTCGCAGTCACATTTAGTCTATCAGTTTGAGAACGAAATTTTCTCACGATAGTTTATTTTTTATAAATACAGAAATATTCGATTTGACAGTTGCGCTATTGCGAAACATTGCAAATATTTGAATGTGTTTTTCGACTTGCGTGAATTTTTTTTTTTTTTCACCCAGGTCGATTTACAAAATACTATTTTCCTAGCTTAGCATAGCATGTCATAATTGTATCTGGCATTTTTTTATGTACAATTTCGACCTACGGTTTTCACTATACCATTATGCATGTGTGTAAATAAGTGAAAACGTTTTATGTCAAATATAGACCTTCAGTTTTCACTACAATCTATATATACCTTTGTGAATTAGTGCACAGCATTTAGGTGCAACCTCAGCGACGCCTTTTCAACTAATCTGCAACCCCTGTTTCTCGCAACATGCGACATAGCATGAACATTTTCTACAGTCTACATTTCTAAGATTCAGCATATTATAGACATTTTCATCTGATTTGGACGGCAACGCACAACCTATCCGCGCACGGCGCGTCAAAATAGCTGGCATGTGTTAATACGACATGCCATTTTAAACACATTTGAGATAGACACAGAGCCAATAGGCCAGCTATCCCAAATGCTTCACTAGTTAGATAATTTAAAAACACTACTTCATAATGTCGAAGCAATACGACAGTGAAGGCTTCATGTCAACGCCCCTAGAAGGTGAGGGTGCTAGACCTAAAGATGCCCTTCGTCAAGACAGTGAGGACAATGAGGTTCGATTCCGAGAGGCAAATGAAGAATATCAACGCCTCAAAGCTGATTTCGCTCGAATTGCCCGAGCTAAACGTATGAGTTCTCACTCTAGGAGCGATTCCTCAAGAAGTACTTCACCGCTCGGTAGGCAGTCGCAGAGACGTGCTACGAACTTACCAAAGTTCAGAATCGCCACTTTCTACGCTTCGAATGTTGAGCTCTGGTTCAACCAAATAGAGACTCAGTTTGCTCTTCACCAGATCAACGATGATGATGAGAGGTACAGCTTAACCTGCGCTGCACTTTCGGGCGAGGTCGCATCGGATGTGAGGGACGTGCTACTTCAGCCTTTCAGGTCCAATAGATACGAAAGCCTGAAAGCGATCTTGATAGAGAGACGAGGTTTGACCACACCCGAAAGGGTTAACAAAGTGATCTCTGGTGAAAGGATTGGTACTGACATTCCCTCGCGTTTCATGCGGCGTTTACAAAAGGCGGCTGGCTCCGGACCACGAGCCGTGGTGGGGAAAGCAGTAATTCGTCAAGCGTTCATTCGGCAGATGCCCGCTTCAATCAGAACTCATTTGGTAACTCAACCCGACAGTGCCACCCTCGAAAGTTTGGCCGACCGGGCACTGGCAGCCGAAGAGGACGTCGAAGAGAGTAAGCCGGGGGTCGCAGAAATTAAGGTAGAAGAAACCACCAAGCTAGTTGGTTTGTTGGAGGATTTGTCTAGGCGAATTAAAAAACTAGAAACCGTGACTACATCAGAGAGGAAAAGAAATAAAGGACGTGGACGAGTAAATAATAACTATGCTCCTGCGCCTGCATTTGCTCCTAATGTTCTGGCCTCAGGTTTTGTTAACAACCAACCTAGTCATTATAGAAATGAAGAGAATAATGCTCCACTTTTCGTTCCGCCGCCGAATGCACAGGCCACTGAGTTTGTTGATAAATCAAATAATTGTACTAATGCACAACATAATGTTCAACCTTTCGCACCGCCGCCGCAAACGCCGAAAAATAATGTCGTGCAACCGACCAACACAGCCACTGCACAGGTTTGCTACTACCACCAAACTTACGGTGAAAAGGTGCGCATGTGCAGTGAACCCTGTTCATACTATGTCACATTAGGTCAGCGCGAAGTAGCGAATATCGCGTTATCTCACTCTAAGTTATTATATGTCGCAGATAAAGGACATAAATGCAGATATTTGATTGACACGGGCGCAGCTGTCAGTGTTTTGCCGAAATCTTGCGCTAACGTGATTTCGGACGCTGACAGTCTCTCCCTGGTGGCAGCTAATAACAGTACTATACATACTTACGGCAACTGTAAACGCGTCGTCGATGTCGGCTTAAAGCGCGAATATCCGTGGACGTTCATAGTGGCAGATATGCAGCAACCCATAATCGGGGCTGATTTTTCAATCCACTATAATTTGCTCGTAGACTTGAAAAGCCGATGTCTCTGGGACATGCGTACAGGTCTAGCTATTGCTGCTTCACTGTCATCGAATAAACCACTGTCATTGAACAGAGTAGACACTGTTCAGAATGAGTACACAAAACTCCTCGGCCAGTTCCCGGAACTGACACGCCCTACGACAAAGGGTGAGACCGTTAAACACGGTATAACACATAAGATAGTGACTAAAGGACACCCGGTGTTTGCACGACCAAGACGTTTAGAACCTGATAAGCTGGTTACCGCAAAGCGCGAGTTTGATGAGATGATAAAACTAGGGGTCATTGAACCCAGCGACAGCGAGTGATCCCCAGCGCTTCACATGGTGCCAAAGAAAAACGGCGATTGGAGACCATGCGGGGACTACCGTAGTTTGAATGCACAGACCGTACCGGACCGTTATCCGATTCCTCATATACAGGATTTCACGCAGTGTTTAGCCGGATCGAAAACAATTTCGAAGATCGACTTGGTCAGGGCTTATTACCTAATTCCGGTGGAACCGTCAGACGTACACAAGACTACCGTTACTACACCTTTTGGCTTATTTAATTTCACTAGAACACCGTTTGGTCTAAGAAATTCCGGTCAAACGTTTCAGCGCTTTATAGACCACGTTACACGTGGACTTGATTTCGTTTTTGTTTATTTGGATGACCTACTGGTAACCAGCCCAGATCATAAAACGCATAAGAAACATTTACGAATTCTTTTTGCTCCACTATCTGAATACGGAATTATCATTGGTCCTGAAAAGTGTCAGTTCGGTACAACTGAATTAAGCTTTCTAGGTCACCACGTTTGCTCCGAAGGAATTTCGCCGTTACCCAGCGTCGTTGACGCGATTGTTAATTTCGTTAAGCCCGAAAAGCAACGAGCACTGCGTAGATATCTTGGAATGGTGAATTACTACCACCGTTTCATACCGCATTGCGCTGCGAAGTTGACACCACTCAATAATTTACTGACAGCTGCCAACGAAGGACATACCAGACTGTCACCGAAGTCAAATTTCGATTTGAAGTGGAATAAAAATGCAGAGTCAGCATTTTCTGAGTCAAAACAAATATTGGCAAACGCTACGCTTCTGGTGCACCCAGATTCTGCGGCTCAGATTAACATCACGTGCGACGCTAGTGATGTCGCAGTCGGTGGCGTTTTGCAGCAATTTTTAAACGGTATGTGGCAGCCACTTTCGTTTTTCAGCAAGAAGCTGAACCCAGCAGAGACAGGCTACAGCGCCTTCGATCGTGAGCTTTTGGCAGTATACGCCACAATTAAACATTTCAGACACAATTTAGAAGGACGAAATTTCTTCGTTACCACTGATCACAAACCGTTGACATTCGTAATGTCATCCGTGACTGAGCGCGCGTCCCTACGACAAACACGTCATTTAGCTTTCATCGCTGAATTCACCATCGATATTAGATATGTAAAAGGAGAGACAAATTTCGTCGCTGATGCGCTGTCACGACCATCAGTGTCCGCGATACATGATGGACCAGCGATAGACTATAAAGAGTTAAGTCTCGACCAAGCTAATGACGCGGAATTCACTCGACTACATTTACTATGAAGTTCAAACTATTAAAATCGTTCGATAATCAATTGATCTGGTGTGATGTGTCCACGGGACACAACCGGCCGTACCTTACCGCGAAATTTCACGGAAAAGTTTTTTCAAACTTACACAGTTTAGGCCACCCATCGCATAGAGCTACCAAACCTTTGATTATTACCCGATTTGTATGGCACGGCATGAATATAGATATTGCTAGATGGTGTCGTACCTGTAAGGGTTGCCAAACTGCTAAAGTTTCACGTCACAACACCCCAGTTTTCGGAAAGTTCACTGAACCTAACGAGCGATTCGATCATGTCCACATAGATATAGTCGGACCTTTATCGTATGCTGATGGCTTTAGATATCTACTGACTTGCGTCGACCGTTTTACACATTGGCCCGAAGCTATACCCATGATAGATATTAGAGCCGAAACGGTCGCCGATGCCTTCTTCAGCGGGTGGATAGCACGTTACGGTACTCCTGCCACTATCACCACTGATAGGAGCGCTCAATTCGAGTCCAAATTGTGGGATAGTTTTTGTAATCAATTCGGGATTATTCGGAATCGTACCACAAGTTATCACCCCCAGTCGAATGGCATGGTCGAACGTTTCCACCGTCAATTGAAAGCCGCCACTATGGCGCACGAGTCACCGAACCCGTGGACTATCACGTTACCCGCTGTGCTTTTAGGAGTTCGTTCCGCAGTTAAAGAGAGACTAGGCAGGTCGGCTGCCGAGATGATTTACGGGACAACCCTTAGACTCCCAGGAGAGTTTACTAAACAGTACACCGTCGACGCTAACACTGATTTGGAGAATTATTCAGACAAGCTACGCGTGGCCATGTCAAGTCTATGTCCGCCACGTGACACACAACAACACAACATTTTCCAATTCAAGGAAATAGCTACATGTACTCATGTATTCTTGCGCCGAATCGCAATTGCGCCGCCTCTGACCGCCCCTTACAACGGACCATATAAGGTCGTCGCGAGGAGTGGCAGAGTAATGAAAATCCTAGTTAAAGGCAAGGTTGAGACGGTCTCTTTAGATCGCGTTAAACCCGCACATCTCGAGTGCGGGCCTACGACAGGTACGACAATACAGCGTAAAACGCCAAACAGACCACAGAGATCGACGGCTACCATGACATCTGGTAGGAATCCACAGGGTCCACCTAGAACTGGTAGTGCGGACACTCCGACGTCCAACGGGACGAGTGTTAAAACGAGAAAGTCGACGGCAGTCAGAAGCAGTCAAAAATCGGCCACAGTCCCAAAGCAATTAGATGTTAAAGTCAACTTGTCTAACAGAGACAATACTTATGTAGCGCCGCATTCACAAGCCCCCGCCGTATCCAGCGTTAACGGGAACGGCGGTGGTTTACGAACGTATTCCCGCATACATTTACATCTACGGGGTAAAACCCCGGGTGCTGCTGACGCCGTAATCGACTCGACCAAAAGCAACAGTGCGAATATCGCTAATCGCGAAAAAATTTTGAACGACCAAACAGTGCGAAAAACTAGAGTCGGACGAATAATCCAGACTCCTGCCCGGTTTGTGCAGATGGTTCACGCCATAGTGGCGCCTAACTACATCTATGGCGGGCCCAACCGCATGTATCGTGTTACCAATGTTTTTAAATTGTAAATGAATATGCCAGGCCTGGCAGCATTGTGTACAGATATATAAATGTAAAGACATTTTTTTTAGCAGGTTAATTGCTAAAATACGAATAGAAATTTATGTCAATTAAATGAATGGGTTGATCGCAGCTTGCAGCATATGAACAGTTGGTGTTAAGAGGATGGGACAATTCATGTATAATGCTGCGATTTCAACCACCCACGCTGTAACCACACTCGCTATATTTTTTAAACTATGCCTAGTTATAAGAGGTTACATATTTTTACAACCCCGCTACTTGCACGAAGCAGTCTCCTACACGTCAGTTGGGTCCTACGTTATCACTCACCCGGGGGTAATGTAGGATCCTGACTTCGTTTAGTTTAGGTGGCAGTTATCCCCGGCTTCTCGGACGCGGGAAGCTGTGGACGACCGCCTTGTTTCCGTACCTTGGTGACGGGTGCACACAATTGCAACCCATGCGGCTTTGGTACTTTTCCCGCACTTCAGGCGTTACACTCGGCGACTACGGACGTGCCGTAGGTCGCTCTCGCTATGTCAAATAGGACGTGCCGTGCGCGGAGGTTGTGCTTTGTTGTTGCCAAATGCCAAACGAATAAACATGACAAGTGGAGAAAGAGTTTTATGATTTGTTTGGAACCGTCGACTCGACCGGGAAGGAAGTTTGAGTTGAAATGGTGAAGATTGGGCAGTTTCCCTCGTCTGCCATTGCGACCCCACACTAGAGACTCCAACGGTCACTTACAGGTGCTTTCGGCGCGAGGGGCTCTCCATCTCCCCATAAGTGGCTTTAAAAGGACTGGCCCAGGCTAAAATCATAAAAAAATCGGTGATTTTATTTTGGCTTCTTAATATGACCATATGATGTAAACATGTCCATAGGCTAGCTTTTTAATTTTTGTGCTGCGCATTCACCAGTTAGGCTAGATATAGAGACGAAATTACCGATTTCTAATTATTGACAACCATGTAAAAAATTAGAAATACTGGAATTTCGAAACAGACATGCGTGGGACCGTCACGTATAGGCCTACAGTTGCCTATTGAGTACTGGTTGACGACATTCTTATCAGCAACTAAACTGATTACAAGATACAACTCAAACAAGATATTGATCCAATGCTGTTTTAATGTTAGAACAACGTCTGCGACACTGGCCCAGCATTGGCGGAGCGTACAATATTTGAGGTAAAGCTGTCCTGTCAATACACATTCTCGGGGTCAGCTGTTTCGCAATCCCCGCAGTAATGAAGTCAGTTAGCTTGCAAACCCAACGCCCAGCTAAGAGCCAGGGCTAAGAGCTCTGAGCTTTGGTAGAATTATTAACTCATAAGTATCGCTCAAGTATATATGGACTATGCTATGAATTCGGGACTTGATGTGGCGGTGGGTATAAAACGCATATTTTAGTATTATTATGTCCCCCCCCACTCTATAGAGGTGGGAGATATATTACTTTACTTCTCACCTCTCATTTGTTAGTCACATCAGTTTTGTGTCTGTGCTTTCTCTCCGTCCATCATGCAGGCGGTCAAACACGAGACGTTGACCCAATGCTGGGCCTTTGTTGGCCCACCGTCTATGACGCTGAGCCAACATTAGCCCAATATTGGGTTACCGTGTCGTGTTTGACGCCACGCTGAATGTGGGCCAGAGTTACAGACAGCGGGCCAACATTAACCCAGCTTTGGTTCAAAGCATCGTGACCATACCGCCAATATGCAGGTACCTTTTGTATGTATGGCTTATGATCGTCCCGGCAGGCACAAAGCGTTCACCCAGTGTTGGTGCAGTGTTGGCCCACAATCTGCGGCGCTGAATCGGCGTTGTACCGGCGTTGGGTGGACGTATATCTTGTTTTGTTGTGATGACGATGGGGGCTATTGCTCAGTAGACACGACGCATCGGCCTAGTGTTGATTTGGTGTCGGGACAGCGTCATAGGCGGTGGACCGGCATTGAATCGGCATTGGGCTTGTGTCTCACGTTTGCTGGGTGATCAGATGACGAAAAAAATATAGATTTTGAACTTTCATATTATCGTGAATATAATATTACTTCTTTTTTTTCATTACTTCTTTTTTTTCTATTCTTATTAACTAACCAGATAAAAAACCCATAAAAACACCTCACATAGATATAACATATTTTTGCTTTTGTTCTGTTTTTTCTTTTTTTTTATCATGTCTTACGTATTGTCTTCTTTTCTTTTGTTCTGTACTGTATATTGTATGTACATGTACTGTGAATGTATATATATATATATATATGAAATCTGAAAAAAAGTTAAAAAAAAACAAGCAGGTACCTCAGCATGAAGCACTGACTAGGACTGAATGGATACTGGCCAGGACCGGTGTCACTGGTCCAACATTTAACAGACATTGGGTCGATGTCGGCTTGTAATGTCGCCAGCAGAATTAAGCAATACCATACCAGCTGCTATTCCCAGCAAACACAAAACATTTGTATAAAATTTGTACAATGTCGGCCCAACGACTTCGAGTGGTTGAAAATTACTCATATTTGTGACCACACATTTGCAAATCTTGATGTTTGAACACTCATTTGATTCCCAATATCAGAGATTTAACCTGTTAATTTTGCAAATAAAACAGATTTAAAACGACCATAGTGGTGAATATATTGCATTATTATGTGTTATATTTTATCCCTTTTTCTGATGTTTTTTTTTCAGGCGGATCTACCAAGTGTGGCTATTGCAGTACAGCGTGGTATGCCGCCACTGCGCCTGACCATAACACTCCCTGTTTGACTGGAGTTAGTGTCATTCAAAGTGCAATCTGTAAATATGGTTGTGTACAGGCCATTTGTAGCGTACTCACATATGAAAATGGTGAGCTAGTAAATGTGATTGTGCGTGTAGCCAGTCTTTCAATTTTGATAATATTGCAATGCTGCTAATTTTTAATATAATTATAAATAAGATTGACAGAGTATTTTTTTCTTGTGCCAATATATTTTAACGGTTGGTATGTAGCACAACAGAGTGTATGCATCATTCATCACTGTGAATATAGACCTATGTAGCCCTCTAATATTATGCCTTTATATCTGTATCAAGACATATATGATTATAGTTTGATATCAGCATAAAAATATGTAATATTGTAATATGTAATATATAACTTTTATCATTACGTAAGGCATGGAGCATTAAATGGTGGTGAATTTTAAGCTATCAGTGATTTGCAAATTCCACGAAAAAAGTTGTCTAAGCAGAAAATAAACGTTAGTCTAAACATATCCAGATTGTCGTGCACCTTCATTTTTTGCTTTGTAAAATTACACTTTCACTCCGATATTGCGCAGGTTCCCCCAGCGAACAAGAGATTGATACACTGTTGATACACTGTTGATTTGATCACGTTGGTCCACAGCTTGCGACGCTGGCCTAACATTAACCAACATTTAATCAGCCTCTCTTGTTCACCAAATATATGTCAATTGATCCTATATGCTGTTTATTTTAGAGCTGCTGATGCTGGTTATGAGATATTGTAATCGAGAGATATTTCTCATTGAAACAGGCTGCACAGAAACGTCGGCGATTGTGAAGCCATTCCTGCAGAGATTTCAGACATCTGACGTTATGTTAGATTATAACACATCAGCTGGGAGAATGTGTGTGTGTCATAAAGACGACTGTAACGATGCTCCCTGGACCAGCTTCAAGTACATACAAGAACTGTCGCAAGAACAAATCTCGGCCCAGACTACGTCTAAAGTAGCAGCTGGTTCGAAGATGTTACTAAAAAATGACAAGCGTGATTCCAGCAATATATCGTCAGATAGTACTGCACATTACTCTATTCTTATCTTCATCATAACCCTAAAAGCACTAAATTAAATAGTTTTCACCAACTTGAAGTTGTGCCTCGCTACCGCGATCCACAACTTGAAGTTGTGTCTCGCTACCGCGATCCACAACTTTAGTTGGGGAGAAAATACTCATATTTGCTTAATTTGTTACAAAACATTCGCAAATCTGGATGTTTACAAACTGATTTCGTTCCTCAATAGCACTGATTTGATCATTTATTGAAACATATTTATACGGAGTGGATGATATCAGCAGTCAGGGAATTTTTCATCATGTATTGTGTTGTCTGAGTGGGGAAAATATGAAGAATCAAAATATGATCATTTTTCCAAAATATGTAGGCATTATAATATCGACAACGGACAAGGTTGCTATACCGTTAGTGAACAGGGATCTACAAATGTACACTTTGCAATGCATGTACATAATAACTGGAAAATAAAGCATGCACATTCTCACTAAAATGCAATTCAGTAATACGTGTTTTCCTATGGTTATTTCTATTCCATAATAAAGATTATTAAGGTATTTGATATATATATGTGATGGATGGACGGGCGGAGTTTTAGTGTAAAATATGCCCACGTCTTGCAGACATCTACTTGTGAGGCTTCATAATTTGTTACTGCAGTATTTTAAAGATATCATTTACAGCTCTAATTGATTGTAATTTCTGTAAATGTATTATCTGCGCCGATGGACCAACATTAGACCAGCATCAAGTCGCAAATACATATATGGCTGATTTTGCTATCGTGACTCATTTTTGGACTGAAATGGTCACGACAGTACTATTTTTATCTACATGTTAAAACAAACTATTTTCAAATGGAATGAGCGTATAAAGCAGAATGTAAAATAAAAAAAGTCTTTAATTATCATTTATTATTACAATCTCTCAATCCATTGAATGTGCTTGTAAGCTACCTTTCAACAAGAGGCCAGTAGGCCAGCATAATCTCCCGCCTCGCTCGTGTGATACACATTTTTTTCCAGGGTGCATCCTTCTCTGAACTCTCACACCTTGTTTTACAGTAAGCGATCCACCTATATCTAGCACAGTTTGCCATGTATATTACATATTTTAACGTCAATGATGTCCACAAGTCGGCATTTTGAATTTAATCAAGTTGACATTTTTCAGGACATATATATCCCTCCGTGAAACCACATATTTTGTTTATAGTCTAGATATCTTGAAGATTTTTTCTCCGATATTACTCATATTAGAGTCAATGAAGGCCGCAAGTCAGCCATTTTGCATATGATCAGGGGTTTTTTTCAGGGCGTATCCGAACTGCTGAAACCGCCCATTTTATTTTATAGTATGTGAAAGGTCATGAACCCCAATAGGCACGTTGCTAAAAACACATGTAAATTCACCGGGAAAACATTCCCGTCCAAAAAATGGATTTTTGGGGGGTAATATTTCACTTTTTAAGTATGAAAGCTGATTGCAATCCCTATGATGAAGGAATATAGGAAGAGTAATTAGTGTTCCTGTTATCCAACTCTTTATTTCTGGCACATAACATACTGCTAGTGAGACCATTTTTATAAAAAAAAGCCATATTTACACTTACTTTTTCAGCCAAATAAAAAAAATTTCAGCCTCTTTACCTGATTACCTAATAAGCTGAAACGAGACTTGCAATTGCCCACATGGTTTTTAACATTTAAAAAGTACTGCCATCGTGACCATTTTACCAGTTTACGATAGCAATTGGAAACTTTGACGTGCAGAGCTTGAAGGCTATATGGAAGTTTATTATTAGATAAAGCAATATTTCTTTTTTTCGTCAGTTAAAATTTCCGGTGACTCGTGATTATTTAGAAGAAAAACATAAAACCTAAGGTTTGGCACTGTAGTTGTCAAAATAATGTCTCGTCCAACTTTTTTTACAAAAAGTTGTACTAGAAGGTTTAGTTCAGCAAAATAGTTCCATGTCAGGTATTTTATGGGGAAGGATTTAACCCATTCCGTCCTAAATTTTAAAATGTATCGTGTCCCTGGTAAATTTTTTCAATTGTATAATTGGATGGCATCATGCACAAGTGGGCTAACCCACATTTTGACGATTTTGAATAAAAATCGCGCTGCAACATGAAGTACAGTATAAAACGAATAAATACAAATTAACACAAAAACGTAACAAAATCAATGACCAAATGGTCTAACCCTGAATGTGAAACTCGTATATTGATCAAGTTTTGCTATCAATGAAACATATTTTCATTGTTTTTTTTAACCCGTTGAACACGTTGCGGGTTAGCCCACTTGTGCATGATGCCATCCAATGTAAGAGAGCATGTTGCTCTTACAAAATCGAACAGATTTCATCAAACTATAATGATCATATGTGGTTAGTCTCACTATATATAGGTTGCTGTGTATGGTCGTTTGTGTAAGTGCTAAATGGGCCATTGCAACAAAAAGACAAATTTGGACAATTACTGCTATCCTGACATTTGGATACATGATAAATGTACTGTATTTTGGCTGTTTGCCATGATAACATATTTTTAAATAATCTTCTTTTTCTCTAAAATGTATTTATTTCGATAATGTTAATAACTATTTGCTGTAATCGATGTGCAAAGCGATTAAAGCTTCTTTTTTCTTTATCTTGTCATGCATATAGAATAGAAATAGAAAGCTTGCCTTAACTACACATTTCATTTTATTGTTTCAATGCAAAACATTAATAAAAAATAAATAATTTTATATTTAAGAGCAATACATCTTTATTTTCAATTGAATCAAAACAGTTTTTTCTCATGATAAGTTTAATTCACATCAGGTACATGTTACTTTTTTTTCATGGGTACCCCCATCACTATGTCGATTTAGCAGCAAATAGTCAGTGTCGTGTTTTAATTTACAATTGTACAATGGCCAAGATGTAAAACTTTGTATATATAACATAAATTTATAGTTCTTAAATTATTATTAATTTTTGAAGATGATCGGGAATTATTTAAACACTTTTGTGAAATCAGCCATATGCGAGCATCAGATATATAAAATTTCATAAATTAGCCTAAATTTCGGAACATTATGTCTTTTAACAAAATCCCTCAAAAACTACCTTTTACCCCATAGTCACTGGACCTGTTCATTCCTGTGGTATTTAAATTCTATGGATACCATACAACCATTTCAGCGCATTGATCACATCGTACACATTGCCATCTCTGCCCTACCAGGTACTCATTTACACCTGAGTCAAGTGAAGCATGTGAGGGTGAAGTGCCATGCCCAAGGACACAACAAAACAAAGTCCCAATATTGAGGGAGGAGAAGCATGATGTTTTTTTGAAAATCTTGCACGAGGCGTGGTCCGAAACCAAAGCAAAGCCCCAGCTTTGACCATATTGCACTATACTACGTCACTCTATTATTCTTTATTGGCCCAACACTGGATAAATAAAAAAAATGCAGTTAAAACGGCTCAATAACTGTTTGTAACGGTCGTTATTGTCAGTAGCTGCCAGTATTGAACCAGTACCGGCCCAATCACACTATGTGTACTGTGTTCGCACCATGAAGTGGGCGGTTTCATAAATGTATAGACTACTTGTATGGATAGGCCCAATATATAATCATGAAAGAAAATCCACATTTCTAGCCATTGGAGTAAATGTAATCTTCACATCATTATATCAATTCAATAGAAAACTGAATAGAGATATGTGGAAATAAACAAGGAAACATATGCTGAGTGTGGGTAGATTAGACTGGTAGGATACGCCGATGTTCCTCTCAGGCTGTGACTGTGGAGTAGATCTTCTGGTAGCTCTCATGGTGGTTCTCATAGCTCTCCTGGTGCTCACATACCGGTCATCAGTTTTTGTAACAGGAGTGGTAGGAGTAGTAGATATCATCCTGGTGGTTGTTAGACTGATCTCTGGTTTTTGTGTCATCTGCGTGTACGAGTGGACGTTACACTTGTCTTGATGACAAGTACACAGTCTACCAGAAGCTGTCATATAATCCATGTTTCGACCCTCAATTTTCACTCTTAGTGCTAATGCTCTGATCGGGGTGGGATCATTAGTACAACTGGTGTCTATGGAAGATTCCTCAAGATTACAATACCTGATGAGAAATGTTATTATAGCTGAAACACACAAATAATGAAAAGGTATGAACTTCACCCTTTAACCGTTCACGGTTATATTCATTTTTTCCAATTTTCTTAGCTATTTTATATACCAACTTTTAAAAAGATTTTTAAAATCGATGAACTCCATTTTGTCAAATTTGATAGTCAAAATTCCAATTAAATAATATGGCGGATATTGGTTGATTTTATTACATTATCGGGAAGTATTACATTATCGGGAGTTTATTACATTATTGGAGCAAAATATTATAGTTGATATATTTGAAGATATTCCTCTAGTTTTTATGGTGGCCATTTTGAAAATAGGTATCCGAATCCCACTGGCTACATGAAATGGATTTGAGCAAAATAAAATGACTCAAGAGGTTGATTATTACAGGCTCTGGACTTTTTCAGCCTAGTAGGAAGAATACAATAGGAATATGCTTTGCATAGACCTGTGGGGGTGGCGTCTCATTCTCTTTCGTTGTTGAGAACCTTCGGGTTTTCCGAACTTCCCGAGCGGTCTCTTCCCGAGCCCGCACTACTCTCAACTGAGACGTCGTGGAGGACAGTCAATAAGCTGAAAAGCTGATTGAGTTTAAATCAAATCAAAGGGCGTATCAAGGGCGGGGTCCTGGTGTAGTGGTGAAAGCTGCCTGCCTGAAAAGTCTGAGATCGCAGCTTCGTTCCCTGCTCTGGCACTAATAAGGTTTCGAAGAAAAAAAAAGTTTCTTCCTCGCTCACTCGTAAAGATTCAGTATTGTGGAGAGCTTCCGTGACGGAGAGGTAGCGTACTCGACCTCAGACCCCCAGGGATCGAATTCTGTGTCTGGTGGGCACAGTGCCATTTCATTCATCTCAACATTATCAGGGCTCGTATTCTCGTACAATTTACGACACATCGTAGGCTTCAGATTGGTCGACCAATGAGAAGCCTACGGTATATTGTAACTTGTACGAGAATACGGTACTAATCTGAAAATAACACGTCTCCAACGTCTTGAAATAACTAAAATAAAATGATTCGATTGACTTTGACACTTTATTACATTATTGGTTAGTTTTATTACATTATCAACTAAAAGTTTATTACATTATCGGGGAAGTTGTTTATTACATTTTCGGTTAAATTGATTACGTTATCGGGAAGTATACATAATCGGTTAATTTTTATTACATTATCGGGAAGTATTACATTATCGTGAATTTATTACATTATTGGTTGTAACAGCCGTGTCTAAGGTAAGCCTGATAAATTGTATATAATTTTTTTTAATTCAATTTAAGTAGTTTAACTAAATTGTGTAAAGACCAGAAGCACAAAAGTCATAAAAGGCATGTGCAAATTGAAGTTATTGTGATATATTCAGAGCAAACAAGAGACGTTGAACCACTACCTCTTTAATGTTCATCCACTGTCTGCGACGCCGTCCCTACATTAGACCAACAAAAGTTTAACTCTTACAACGCTGAATTATTTTCGTTAAAACCACAGAGATTAAAAGGTTTTGTTTAATTTGAAATCATTAAATGTCTTAGTTAGGTTTTTCTGCTTCATTTAAATACCTATGTTATGGGTGTACGGCCATTATAGCTATTTTAAATCTTTTAGTGCGTGGATTGACTTTAGACGTCAGATTCTGACGTATAAAGACTGTCCTCGCATTGCCAGGGTTATTTTATCTTATTTGCATGCATGGTTATCTTTATACTTACCGTTTTTATCGTCCCTGACTTTATATAGAGCAGTGATACACCCGTATTTACACCGCTCAGTTCCTCGTGCCACTCCCGTATAGCAGGGATTGTTTTTATTTGGCATCAGCGTCGGCTCCCACGGTAGATTACACGAAATGCACACCTGGCCTAAACCTGCCAACATTATAAACATCGTCAAGATACAGCTACACTTTTACAAAAAACCTTAGTCAACCAAATAATCTACTCCTCGTCAAGATACAGCTACACTTTTACAAATCATTAGATATCTGGGAGGCCAGGAGGGGGCTAAAAGAAATATGACAAAATAAACATTGTCGCCACAAAAATCAGAATAAAACGTTTGTAGAAAATGTGGTGAATGAAATATTAAAAAAAGTTCATCGCTCATAAAAATGTTTTCTTTCGGATTAAAAAAGAAATTGCAATTAACAAAAACTGTAGCTCCCCCCCCAGATATCTAATGAAGCGTCCCTTATTTGCATATGAGAACATTGAGATATTGTCAATCTTATATGTTCTTATATGCAAATAAGGGATGTTTCATTAGATATCTGGGGGGGGGGGCTACAGTTTTACAAACATATTTAATCTACACAAAAAAAAAACAGTATCAGTAAGTTAAAATAAGTAAAATTTATGCTTTACCTCACTTTTCGACCGAGACGACCATGTGACTAGTAAGTAGTGTAGTACGTTAAACAGTACAAGCAAAATCTGTAGATGTAAATGAACGATGTAGGCCTACAGAAGAGGACTATAACAGTCACGTAGAAGGTGGAGGTGATTGGGCGTTGTGGGTTATTAAAAATGTTCCCTTTACTCGCGCGATAAGGGGTTTATATATAAAAGATATATATAATAGTGATTAAATGATAGATGTCCTACCTGGATAAATATTAATCAAGATCCAAGTGGATGCGACGATAGCAAACAGCCCCATTGTGTGCTGCTTGGGGAACTATAGTCTTGTAGATTGCCACCTGTCGACAAAAACAAACCGAATTGTCCAGATTATAATAATATTGTTGTTTTACGCAACTGCAACGATGGGGAATATTAACCGAATTCAAAAAATACATTTATCAAACCCCACATTGGCCCATTTAGTTGTTGAAAATTGTTGTTTTTACTTTTCCTTAGGTTTAATATTCAAATATTTTATCCTGAACAAATTATGCGAAATGCAATCCCTTTTGACTGCTTGTTAAATAAGTCAAGAAAATTCAAGATGCAAAAATGAAGTTTTTAACGCAGTCATTCCCAGCAAACACATACACTGAGCTATCAGTGAGTGTCACAGTCACCCACTGAGCTTTTGCGTGGAATTACACATATTCAACATCAGGTGTCTCTGTCGTCTGTTACGTCACCGTCTGCCAACCGGCAGCCAGCAATTCATAAATGAGGCACGAGCGGTGAGGTAGATCTTGATTGGTCAGTTGTGTTTAGATGCACACCTGCCCACCCGCTGGCAACACATGGTAATCTGTGCACGCAGTGCTCGTCATACAAACCTGGGGGTATCCATGAGTGTTCCACTTTCAATTTTATATTTATTGATAATTAATTTAATGGAGTTTTTAAAAGTATAATCTAAGCACAATTTCTACTATATACGGTATATATCAGTGTATATTCAGCCTAGATATTTTTATCTCATTTTCAGAAGCGTCAATAGTATTATCATGAATCGGGTTATTTTGCACTCTGTGAGGCCATCGTTCTGAGAGAAGCGGCGTTTTTCCCACGCACCTAGATGCGGCAGTACAGAGAGTGGCTGTGAAATCTCTGTCCCCTGGTGGTGAATATTAGCTGATCTGGGGAAGATGACCAGTGTCTGAAGTAGAGAGAGAGACACTGGTGACAGAGTGAAGCAAACACAAGACATAAATCAAATGTTGTTTTAACGTTGGTCTACCATCTGCGACGCTGGTATAACAGTAAAATAACATTGGACTTCTACTATGGATAGTACCAGTCACATGGACATGTTAAAGGAGTAGTCCGCTGTGTATGAACAGCGGGACACATTTGTACCCAGAAAGCTCCACGCTGATTACAGAGATAGAGGCAACTGGGGTAGGCCCCCTACAACTAAAACCAGAAACAAAATTATTTTTTGGAACACAATTTCATATACAAACACCAGAACGGCATTAGACCAAACCACTCAACAAAATTAGCAGCGCTACATACAATAGACAAAATTATAACCGATTTAGATTTAGGACTGATTCCATTAAATATATTAGACCTCTCAAAAGCATTTGACACATTAGACCACAACATATTAATCCACAAACTCCAATATTACGGTATACTCAACACCGAATTAAACTTCTTCAAAAAATATCTACAAAATAGAGAACAATTTGTACAACTAGACCATATAAAATCAACTTCACAAAAGGCTTTAACTGGTGTACCCCAAGGTTCAATATTGGGCCCATTGTTAATTTTTATTTACATAAATGATATAAAATACACATCTAAATACTTTAAAATACTGACATACGCAGATGACACAACATTAATGTGCACACTAAATAAAAAAGAATTAAAGAATATCGTTAAACTCACAAAAAAAGATTAACTTAGATATTAATGGAATTAGATAAAATAATGGAATGGCTACAATTTAATAAATTATCTCTAAATATAGCAAAATCTAAATTCATGATATCTCAAATGGCACAATATCAGGTTCATTCACCAGCAGTAAAAATTAATAACATACAAATCGAACACATAACCTTCTTCAACTTTTCAGGCATAATTTTACATGATAACCTAAAATGGGAAGAGCACGTGAATCACGTTTCAAACAAAATTTCAAGTCGGCACAATCAGCAAATTAAAACACTATAATTAAAACACTATATTCTTATAAATTTAATCGACCTTATGTCATTGTCTATAATCTGTAATCTATTATCTGGTTTTACTTTCTTTATTCATGGTTTAACTTTCGTAAATTCTTTGCAATGTTAACGTTATCTTTTTCTACCGCTCGTCTGCTATTATACGTACTGTCATTTTCAAAATCGCCTAACTATTGCTATCTTTGTATGTCCTTATCTATATTTTTCTTTTTTACTCCTGAACTGTTGAGATGAGTGCAATCTACATCAAAGGTGGCCGTTACGCCAGCGGCACAAGTATGCCATAGTAAGGGTCTCCTGGCTGTTGCTTTATTGTTGTAAATCATCATCATATATATGTCCTTGTCAAATAAATAATTCTGAGTCTGAGTCAGAGTAGTATATAGCTTTAACCCTTTAACAGCCAAATTTTTCAATTGGAATTTTCACCCACTTGAAGTTGTGTATCGCTGACGCGATCCACAACTTCAAGTGAGTGAAAATTATTCAGATTTGACAAAATGGAGGTCAACTCTTTTCAAATCGTGCTGATTGATGTCACATTATGGCTTTACCATGCTTAAAAGGCGGTACTGAATGTGGTAATAATTGAGTGAAAAACCCAATATATTCGGCACCGGCGGTTAAAGGGTTAAGTCATCAGATACACTGATCACGCGTGGACTTACCTGGTCAGATGAAGCAACCACACCTCGATTTAACAAGTATGTGTAGATTTCTGTCGTTTTATTCTGAAGCAAGTCGCACTGTGATACTATTATTGGCAATGAAGCCATCACGTGCGTGGTCCATTCTTTGGTATTAAGGTCGTATCTGCCACATAACAAAGTGGCAGATACGACCCTTTATCACCAAGAAGGTCAAATGATCCTAATTAGATATCTTATATTGAATCAAATGTTACAATTAATTTTATAATTAGCCAGTACCAGTACTGTGTGATATTTCACACTCTGGCTCCAGCAAGGATCATGTCTATTTGATTTTATTAACCCTTAAAGCGCTGAATTATTTTTATATAAACCATGGAGACAAAATGTTTTTTTTTTTTTTGAAATCATCATAAATTTCTTAGTTAGATCTTTTTGATTCATTTGGGTCCACGGCTATTATGAATATTTTTACTCTTACGGTGCGGGAATCGGCTTAAGTCGGTAAAGTCGGTAAAGAGCACAATTAATAATGCCAAGGTTACAGACTCAGTGTAGGTCACATCGTGATAATTGGTAACTATTTGCAACAATTCCTTTATACAAATAATCCAAGAAAAATGTTTTCCATTTCAGAAAAATAAGACGTGTATATCTAATTGTTATTTAAAGCAACTGGATCGTTTTATTCCACCGAGCCATAATGTTTACACTGTAGCAGACATCACTTCTGAGGACGTTGACCATGCTGCGCATTCGGGTGTTTATTGAGGGAAATATGACGACCCACCTACTTTATTTTCCCAGCCAATTGTTTTTTAGCAGTGCTTCTAATTTATATAGCAACAACAAAAAATAAAAACAATGATAATAATAGTTTATTTAGTATAGGTACATACATGTGTATTACAGTAATATTATATCATAAACACAGTAATATTTTATAAAATACGGTAATATTGTACAAAATAGTTGCACACTAGTTTAGTTGCTGGACGGATTTTCACACATTTTTATCAGCCTATACCAGTAAAATGCTCTCGCTGGAGAACAGGGTGGTGCTAATTTTGAAAAGGTAAATATAATATTTTAACAGCTTTTTAAATGAGATTTCAAGAAATAATTTGTAGCTGAAAGAATTTAATTTGCGCACACCAAAGGATTTGGTGCCCACTAATTAATTATTTGGTGGGAACCGAATCATTTGGTGCGACCAAATATTTATTTGGTGGGCACCAAATCATTTGGTGCGCGCCAAATAATTGTTTGATTTATTTGGTGTGTCAATTGATGAATTGTCTCATGTATTGACACTCTGGAGACTAGACTGTCTTATGTCTCCTACGTTAAAGAATAGATATAGAGACGAAATTCCTGATTTCTAATTTAGGACAACCATGTCAAAAATAAGAAATACGGGAATTTCGTCTCTATATCTAGCCTAACTGGTGAATGCGCAGCAGAAAAATAAAAAAAACTTTTGCAGTTGTAGTCTATGGACATGTTTACATCATAATGGTCATATTAAGAAGCCAAAATAAAATCACCGACTTTTGCTGATTTCAGCTTGGGACTGTCCCTTTAAGTGTGTGGGCCTATATATTATAGTAAACTTGTAGATTATCAATTATAGCGTCATAGATTCAACCTATTTCATTCATTCATTCACTGGATCAGTTATAAATATAGTAATAATACACAACAGTTGTGAGACTTTGACGTCATAAAGTAGTCTTCTATTCAGTTATCCAGATTAAATTTATTTTACTGCCAATACATATTACAGTATAAAAATCGTAATGCGGATTCTGCATCTGCAATCGATTGTTCCTTGGACCGAAACACACCTCTGGTGAAAGGTTAATGCAACTCCGCTGATTACTTTTTGAGTAATCAGGTGGAGAGACAGATTAAAGGGACTGGCCCAGGCTAAAATCATCAGAAAATCGGTGATTTTATTTTGGCTTCTTAACCTTTTCACTACCATACATGACGGAAATTTCCGTCGTCATTCGTCAATGAACGTAACCATAAAATGACACAAATTTTCGTCAAATATATACTACATTTATGTATTTTTCGTCATTTGAAGCTGGAAATTGCGTTAGCAATTCCAGCTTCAAATGACGAAAAATAGAACTCGTACACCAGTATATATCTGGATCCTGGCATGCCCCCCGGCCTGGAAGTCAAAGGGTTAATATGACTGTATGATGTAAACATGTCCATAGACTAGAACTGAAAAAGTTTTTTAATTTTCGTGCTGCGCATTTATCAGTGAGGCTAGATATAGAGACGAAATTCCTGATTTCTAATTATTGACAACTGTGTCAAAAATAAGAAATACTGGAATTTCATTATTTTATAATGTTGTAGCTCTTAACATTATAAAATAATATGGGTATATACAGTAACCTCTGAGAGAAATAGTACAGATATCATCAACTTCGTCAGGGGGTTATGTTTTCGATCTAGTTTGTTAAAGGGACTGGCCCAGGCTAATATCATGAAAAAAATCGGTGATTTTATTTTGGCTTCTTAATATGACCATATGATGTAAACATGTCCATAGACTAGAACTACAAAAGATTTTAATTAAACTTTATATTGATATGCCCGTATGAATTTGTGTGATGAGACCATACAATCTATTGGCGGAATGGTGGCCGTCTTGGATTTTTGCAAATAAATGCAAAAGAATAGCTTCTGTGTCAGTTATTATCTTAGGGGTGATAAAAATCTTATTAACCAAAGTGCATAATGATATCACTAGGCAGAATAGGCTACACTGTCATGGTTCGAGGTGATCGGATGGGGCTGTATTGGCTGTGTCGGTTGCTATGCAGATGAGGGTTAAAATTTCAGCTTTAGTAGCTAATATATATTTCTTCTTTATTACTCTAAGCACATTACAATGTTTAGCATATGTGCGCCAGAGGTCGAAATATGATGACATATGGGGGTTATAGACCCTATTGGCGGCCATCTTTAATTAATACAAATTAGGTTGCAAATGGGTAGCTTTATCTGGGGTCCTTCTTTCAATATTCTATATTACCATTAACAACTAAAATGTAAAATTAGTGCAAAAGATGATAAAAATATGCACAAGAGTACGACAAATATGCCAAAGGACACATTCGTACAAAAAATACGCGTGGGCGCCCACTATGCTTACTAAGCGAATCATGACAGCCCACCTAATTTATTTCTCTTAACATCACTTGAAGTTCTGGATCGAGACACAACTTCGAGTTGGTGAAAATATAATCATAGCCTATTCATTAGCTCAAAGCTCTAGGGTTTCGAGTGATAACAGATGATTACACATGGCCGCTTGCTACAATATCTGCCGACAGACCAAAAAAAAAAAATATTATATGAGGAATTATTTAAGGGATTGTTTTCAATTTAACCGATTAATCTAAATACTTTATGTTTATTATAATAACTCTTTAGGTGAGAAATATTGAATGTAATTTATTCAGAGGATTAGTGTTCTGAGAAAAATTCTAAGATTATTTTCTAACACCTCGTATCCTCCACTGAAGAAATAGGGTGTACTTAGCCTATTTCATGATCGGTTATGGGCGGTCAGCAAATGTTAGTCAAGACAATATTAATAGGCTCTATATGATCAACTTCACAAGGGTTGAGAAAACATAAAGCAACATTTGGTTAGTATCTGGTATATGCTGGTTGATTATCAATGTTTATTTCAAATAAATTCTGATTGTTTGGCTGATTATTTGGCTGATTGTTTGGCTGATTGATTGATTGATTGATTGATTGATTGATTAATTGATTGATTGATTGATTGATTGATTGATTGATTGATTGGCTGGCTGGCTGGCTGGCCGGCCGGCCGACCGACCGACCGACCGACCGACCGACCGACCCGGCCGGCCGATCGATCGATCGATCGATCGATCGATCGATCGATCGAGTGATTGATTGATTGATTGATTGATTGAGTGAGTGAGTGAGTGAGTGAGTGAGTGAGTGAGTGAGTGAGTGAGTGAGTGAGTGAGTGAGTGAGTGAGTGAGTGAGTGAGTGAGTGATTGAGTGATTGAGTGATTGATTGATTGATTGATTGATTGATTGATTGATTGATTGATTGATTGATTGAGTGATTGAGTGATTGAGTGATTGAGTGATTGAGTGATTGAGTGATTGATTGATTGATTGATTGATTGATTGATTGATTGATTGATTGATTGATTGATTGATTGATTGATTGATTGATTGATTGATTGAGTGATTGAGTGATTGAGTGATTGAGTGATTGAGTGATTGATTGATTGAGTGATTGAGTGATTGAGTGATTGAGTGATTGAGTGATTGAGTGATTGCGTGATTGCGTGATTGTTTGAGCGATTGTTGAGAGATTGAGTGAGAGATCAAGTAAGCGATTGAGTGAGCGATTGAGTGAGGGATCAAGTAAGCGATTGAGTGAGCGATTGAGTGACCGATTGAGTGACCGATTGAGTAATTGATTGACTAATTGATTGAGTAATTGATTGCGAAATTGATTAAGTTATTGGCTGATTGTTTTTAGAATATCTTAATCTGTTTTGATTTGGGAGAATACATAATAAAACCAAACGTTGAGTATGACGACAACAATTTATATTACAAGGTGAATTACAATTAGAGATATCTGGAATTTCACATGGTAAAGTAATTGTTATTTAAAATTTGACGGTAACAGTTTGGTATCCATACTTACTACTAGCAAGAATCAAAGACACATACAAGCACCAACAAGCAATCAAGGACACGTACAAGCACCAACAAGCACTCAAAGACACGTACAAGCACCAACAAGAAATCAAAGACACGTACAACCACCAACAAGCAATCAAAGACACGTACGAGCACCAACAAGCAATCAAAGACACGTACGAGCACCAACAAGCAATCAAAGACACGTACGAGCACCAGAAAACAGGCACTGTGCTAAACATCAATTTGCTAACCATAATGTACATTATACAGTAGATATGTCTATCAATTCAAGAACAGCGATAAATTCATTGCCACTAACTCAATAAATTCGAGTTTACATTATTGCTTTTAATAAATTAATGTTGACATTAACAGTCCAATAGATACAAATCTGATATTGTGATAATTATTTACTCAACACAAACAAACAGTAGGAATAATGGCTTTCCAACAGAAATAGTTGTAGTCGATTAAACATGTTGAACGTGCTTATAACTATCAAAATTGTAATCAAACATATCAGCATCAACTTTATATTTGTCAAACAAGGGTTGTAAAACTGAGTCTGGCAGTGAGGTGTACATATGTGCATATCGGTATTGGTGTTTGGCCTCGTAGGAGGTAAATTTTGAATGAGGAAAATTGTCTTTGAATCGCATGGCATTAAGATGCGGTAATATCTCAATGAGATCTGTCTGTAGTGTTTCCAGTTTAGCTACGTAATCATAATACATAGTGCATGGATGACAAGCTGCCTGAAAAATGGAAAACATGATATCAGATATTATCAAGTCGTGGAGATTCGTGTATGGAATTGTGCGTGCACGATTACCAAACAAAAACATTAACATTTGAAAGACTAATATGACGTTAATTTCTGCATTTTATGACATGATATCAGATATTATCAAGTCGTGGAGATTTGTGTATGGAATTGTGCGTGCACGATTACCAAACAAAAACTTTAGCATTTAAAAGACTAACGTTGACTTCTGCATTTTATGACAATATTACGACAGTTTTTGTAACGTTACTTGTTGAATGTGAAATAAAAAAAATTAGTTAATGTTAATGTGAATTATTGTCATACGCATACGATAGCGTAAAGGGTGAAGGAGGGATAATAGCTTACTCACTTGATACGATCTAAAATGCTGGTTGCCTATTTCTGTGTCAGGTAATGACTGAAAAAAAAAGAAGTAATAATCAACATATTATAGTAATAGTCATAAATCAAATCTGCAGTTAATTCATCAGTCATTGCTGCTTACCAGTTGTAGGCCTACGAAAAGAACTGGAACAACAGAGATGAAGTGATGTCGGGGAGACATTTTCTTATGCAGCAATATTTCAGAAAAGGTGCAATTATGTTATATGTCATACTCTATCTGCACATCGTTTGTATATATTATTGGTTGCAACACGACTTTAAGACCACATTACCATTGCCTAATCTATGATATTTGTGTCAGTTAATACACGGTGTCAGCGGTGGGATTCGAACCTATTATGCATACAATTGCCGTGTAACCTCAGACACTCACAAAAACACTTCCAAGGTTCACCCATTGTGACCTTTTTGCATAAAGAATTAATCAAGCTCCATAGTCGTATCTATGCACCACTTAACATATGTTGAACACAACTCTTTGAATGATAAGTGTAATAATATATCGAGCGAGCAAAGAGATTCCCTAAACTTTTATTTCAGATAATATTTTTCAGTATTTTAGACTATATTTAAAAAAAGTCCCTTTACGTAATATTAAAAATGCACAACTTCTTTAGATTACACATTCTGAAGTGCTGCAAATAATGAGTGGGCAACACATTTTTGTTTTTGACATTTTTTTTATTAATTTTTAAAAAAAAATTATGTCAAACTCACGTAACCCTACGAATACAGCTGTGTTATGATCTCTGAGTAAATCAATATTATACAATATAAATATTGTACACACTATGTCCATGACATGAACTGTTCTTGTATTTTTTTTGCTGAATTCATTACGGAGAATAATGTTGCTAATGGCAAAATGGTGCAAGCATTTCAGGTGCATTTTCGTAGCCATACGAATGCGCTTTCATGTTCTGTAAAAGAAAACTACTGCAGATTATCAAAAGATCTTGTCTGTGAATACTTTTGTGTTATCAATGTATAATATGGTCAATGTGATGTATCGAAAAACCATACAATCTTTGCAATTTCCTATTTTAGGGGCATAGAAATATGCGTAACCATGTGAATTTTAAATAAAGGAATGACAGCTGTAAAATTCTATGAAAGCACATCGGATTTACAACCTTGTCCAACAGTATAAATAAGACATTGTGTACATGACACTAGGGCTTTAGTGGCTAACATAGATATCTTGAAATTGATTATTTATGCTGTATTAGCATGTCATGACATGACAATTTGTGGAAGATGTAGTTTAAAATATTATTATGTGAAAAGCCACCAGAAACAGGTGATATTGTCATTCGTAGGATTACACAAATGTTTGGTATTCGTAGGGTTATTATCTGCAAAACAAAAACGTGAAATACATATTGTTCGCAGTGCAAAACGGCCAATAATAAATCGATCATAGCACACTTTTGAAGGTGTAAAACCTAACAAGCTAATAAATAATTGTATAAAAAAATACATATCTTTTTAATTTTTTAGAAAATGTGATAACTGACCAATTCAAAGGCAAATTTGCTGTTAATATACTTTGCTTTACAACATATTTAACAATATATCCGCTTTGTATTCTTTTGTATATTTACAAATATTGGAAATATTAATTTAGGGATATCTATAATCTGAAACTTTCACCACAGCTGTTTAAATTCATAAGGTTGCCAAGTTCTCAAACCTTACCTCTTCTATATTGTAAAACACAAGATGATTTTACTTGAAATTGAAAAATCTTTCTACAATACGATATTTTTACAAACAATATATGAAAACAAGCTAAAGTGGTACGGTATTTTAATATGTGTGATATAATAGCGCCATAATCACTGTCTGACTTACCCATCTGGAAATGCATTATATTATTTCAAAAACTAGATATATTTTTTATGGAGTAACCCTACAAACAAGTCTGTTATAAGCATTTTCAATCGTAAATAAACCTGTTTTACTTTGAATGATACTTGGATATGTATGTATATATCAATTTAATGAAAAATACAGATTATATTCTGCTGTGATATTCGTGCTCATTGTTGTTGAAAAAAAACCTTACTTCATCCTTCTTTTTTATTAGCTTGGCTATCAATGTAATGCTAGTTTTCGAAACAGTTTTATGTTTTTATCTTTTTTAACTGAACAATTATGCTAATTTCTAGCCTTATTGTTATATAAATGATTGATTCGTAAGCCTATGGATACACTTTAAAACAACTATTGGGATAAAATACATGAAGAAATTATATGAAATTATGGTTTAAAAAAATGTTCCATTTTTGTTTTGATATTCAACTGTTACTTCTGCCTGCTCTAAGCAATAAATTGAAAGAAATGTTATTTTTAGCATGTCGTTTTTTGTATAATTTCTGAAAATTGATTAATGCGTAGTATCATTTTTTCGCAACATGTATTAACTGATTAAAGTGCTCTAATCAATTAGCACCTGATTGTTACCAGTTGAACTGTTTGAGTAAGAGTTTTAATTTCATGATGCCATTTAAATAAGTATACTCCTATATATATGCATTCGTAGTGTTACTCTGGTGTTCGATAATAAACATTGAACTCCACTCTTGCTGAAACTATCATATATTGTTTACGAAATTTCCCATTGTTTGCGATATCAAATGAAACATTTAACACTATACAACAAGGTCGTCTCACAAAAAGGACTACCACATTTTTGCCCAGTACCAATTTTGATCCCATTTTGATCCCAGACAGAAACAGAAAATTAACCATCATTTAGGCTTAATGGAGCAGCCAGGTGCATGCATCCACTAAAGGGAATGCTAAGTGGATACACTAAAGGATTCACTGATGGGTCCATCTCTAGCTGGTTCTACTAATGTTACCATCTATAGCTGGATCCACTAATGAGACCATCTGTAAATGGATTCACTAACGAGACCATCTGGGGCTGGATTTACTAAGGGGATCATCTGTAACTAAATTCACTAAGGGGCTACTGTAACTTGATTCACTAGGGGGAGCATTTGTGGCTGGATTCAATAAGGGGACCATCTTTAAATGGATTCACTAAGGGGACATATGTGGCTGGATTCACTAATGGGACCATCTGTGGCTGGATTAACTGAGGAGACCATCTGTAACTGGATTCACTAAGGGGACATCTGTGACTGGATTCACTAAGGGGACCATCTGTGGCTGGATCCACTAAGGGGATCATCTGTAACTGGATTCACTAAGGGGCCATCTCCAACTTGATCCACTAAGGGGACCATCTGTGGCTGGATTCACTGAGGGGATCATCTGTAGCTAGATTCACTAAGGGGGTCATCTGTAACTGGATTCACTAATGTCCATCAGGAGCTCAACAATCACTAAACATATTATTCAATGTATACCACGGGTACCAGTGAAAAATAGTTCTAAACATCCATGGATGGATGGTGAAGTACGACACATGCATAACTGTAAACACACTGCTTGGGCTGCAGCCAAACAAACAAACAATGTACATATGTAGAACAAATTTAAATGTTTGCGAAACAAAATAAAACTAATGCTCAGAGATAAACGTAACAGTTTTATGTCTGATCTAGCCCTATCACTGAAGAATAATGGTAAGCGCTTCTGGACATTTTGTCGTCTGAACACGAATTCACGCCAGATACCTGCAGTGGTATCTGATGGCCAAAACGATGTCACTGACGCCGCTGATAAAGCAAACATGTTACTTTCACTCTGTATTTTCCACTCCAAAAACAGGAATTGTTCTACCTGATGTATCAGTTAAGTCAGACAACATGCCTGCTAATATAGTTTTTTCTGAAATTGATGTAATTAATGTACTTAAAGGGTTAGATGTTAACAAAGGCTCTAGTCCCGATGACATACCCCTATAGGCCTGAGGCTGATTTGCGAAAGCCTGCTAAAAACACGATTTCGCTGCACCCCCCCCCCCCCTGCGACATAAGTTTCTTCGTTTGTTATTGTAGGAAAATATATCAACTTTTATATTCGAACCAGTAACCAAAAATTCCGGTGTCCAAAAGCCATAATTGAGACACTTTAATCACCATACCCTAAGAAAAGTCATAAAACTAAAAATAATATTATGCAGTCATCATTTTGTATCTGAATTATACTATTTCATTTAAGATTCAGCTAAAATACGCTAAGCAAATGTATACATGCGCAGCCATAAATAAAATAAAAATAAAACATTTTTAAAAGCTGTGATCATTTTGATCAATTTTTTTTTTTTTTTTAATTTTAATATTATTTTTTTTGTAAGTTTGATTTCGCTGAATTCCCGTTGATGTTACAGTTTTATACGAGTATGTATTAAACATATAAGATAACTTAGTAAAATTGATATCATTAACACAAAATAAAAAATCCCGAAATGTTTCATTTTAAGTGTTTTGTGGCCATACCCGAATGGATATTTATTAGTTCCTTAGCGTAATTTCTTAGCATTATATTTATAGGGCGGACAAAAGCACCAAATTTGGTACACAGTTTCTCTAGGGGCAATAGATGGAATTTAGCCTTCTAATTTTGGCTCTGCTTTTCCAGAAAATCCAAAATGGCCGCCAAAATTCAAATATTTATTGTCGCATTTCCTTGTAAATGAACATTATTTTCTTCATAATATACCTTAATATAAACCTAAGAAACATTCCTAGGACATATCATTTATTGCTGCTAGTTATTTGAAAGAAAAAGACCACATAAAACGTAAAAAAACACTGTTTATTTAATTAATGTGAGCTCAAAATTGGCTGTCGCTCATTTCACCATGTCCTATCACTTTCTGACAATATAATTGCAATTACTTTTGTCATAACGTGAGCCGTGAAGCATCTTACATATATTTTTTGTAATAATAAGGACCTAATAATAATAATAATAATAAAAACAGTTATTACAATTTAGATATGAAAAATAAAATATTTTTTTATCAAAAACCCTGAAATATATTGAAGTATGATGATGCCTTCGGATTGGACTCTTAGCTATAATATCATAAACACTGACATGAAAACTTCTTCGAACACTGATAGGGATTATCGCACCTCCGAGCTCGTTCATCCGAGGCATTAGGCCCTATATAAGTAATTTAATTGAAAGACTATTGAATTTAATTTGTACCGTTATGTGCATTAAAGTTTTAAATATTAGTTTTTGTTTAATGTTATTATACAAACATAATGTTATAATTAAAAAAAAAAGATTATTTATTTAAATTTGAAGCTGCTATCTTTATTACAAAGACGGAAGGTGTAATTTACACAGTAAAATAAACAGCAAAATGTAAAGTTAGCACATTGTCTGAAAGGCCTGATATATGTCATAAAACCTGAAGATGCACTTCCTCCAGCAAAAGCTACATAAATAATTTGCAGGGATGTATTTTGGGGGGTTTACTTCCTCAGTTGGTGTCTATCATACTTTGTTTAAAGCACATAATTTCAGTGATTATGATTCTAAAAATGTTCTGCTATACCGCAACAAAATAACACAAAGCTTGCATCACAGCAGGAATGCTATTTATTATGTTTGACACAAGGAAGACAGCTGTATTTACTCGTTTGAGAAAAGGCAACAAGTTGAACATCATGAGTTTCATCAACTCTGACTCATGAACGACTGAAGGTTCAATAAACTTATTCAACAATTCTACGATTTAGGCATTGTCGTAGCTTTATTATTATACTTCTGGAAGTAGAAGTGGCTCTGGCTAATTATAGGTATACTTATTGGCGTTTTAAAGAAGATGATGTTGTAGCATCAGCATGTCTTAGGTATATTCGCTATGGATGGCAATTCATGTTCAACTATTCCCAGCTATTATTTTTAAAGCACAGCAATAAGCTATGCCCATTCATAATTAGTAATTACTAAGTACACATAATATTATTATTTGGTGAAACAAAACTTGTTTTGAACAAACTGTCACCAAACACATTTACCTGATACTTGTGGTACTGTTCTTGGCGTTAACTGAAGACGAGAAGTAGATAAACCAAATGACGAAGCAAAGTCACACATGGATTAAGAGAATTTTGAGTATTCCCTAAATACAGTCTTTCATTAAAGTATCAATGATGGTAGTACCATTTTTTTATTCACCTTGGATCATATTAATTATTAACATAAGAGGCATGAATTTTCGCCCCAGCTTCTAGTAATATTATGTATGCATGAGAATAACTACAATACACCCTCAGCAATTTCATTTGAAACATAAGTACATGAAGAGCAGTCATAGTTCTGCATCTTAATTTTATTCAAGTTAGCCATATTATCAAGTTAGATGAAAGCTTCTGGGGTTGTTTTAGATCTCAACGAAAAAACAAACAATGCATGCGGATATATACAGGATTTCCCAGAAATACAGGCCTACAGGTTGGGCGAATTTATAAAATTCGCAAGTCAATCAAAACATGTTCCTTTAATATACAACAGGTTTTAAAAGACAAAGTCCCTGTAAAAAAATCAATAAATCGGCAAATTTTACTTTGATCGGCAGCTAGATTATATTACTAGAATAAACATCAGGTGGGAAATCTACATAGCATTGCAAAGCCTACAAGATACGGGCCAGGAAACGATGGATCAGAGTTCAAGATCTGCTATATAATTGGTCAACCATTTGAAATGTGTTTATCCATGGTTCTGAGAAGAAAAAGTCGATTTATACAGCTCTTCTTAAATTCAATAAGTAATATTACCATATCGCATGCAAACTAACCTGCAATATTTTTAAAAACAATGCAGCAGCTTGGCACAACATTCAACATTTCCAACGAACTACCAAGAGAAGCTATAGGTGCCATATATGGGCATAAACAACAGCATAATGTCAAATAATTGAGCTATTATCCATTTAGATCGCTCACAACCGATCCATCACGTCTACCCCCATGTCAAGATGCTACATATAAACATAATTATTATGCGTTCTAACTATCAAGCTGCAATATGGCGAGTTTACTTGACCCCACATAGACATGGTTGGAGGGTGAAAGTAAACAGCATTTCCATACACTAGATGAATAACACACCTGCCCCCAAACTTGTTTTGGAGTGTCTTAGCTGTAAGTGCAAAAGTTGCAAAGATAAAAGATGTACATGCTGTCGTAATAGCCTGAACTGTACCAGTGTCTGTGGATGTAAATCTCTATTTTATAACGCGATAGAAGTTGATGCAACAAATGTGATCTAGGATTCTGATGACTATTCAGACTTTGAATAAAAGCCAGTTGGCTCACAAGTATATTATGTCATATTACTACGAAAAAAAGTGTTATAAATGTTTATTTTTGTTTTATAATTCGCTATCTGGGTATAAATACTTATAATTGTTATCTATCTTTCATTTAAATATAAAACTACTCTATTAAAATATGATATGGCGAAGAAAATAAAATAGACAAAAAAAAATCTTCAAAATCATTCCGGTACTGCATAAAAATACTGTAAATTGAGTACATTATATGCCCTAATGTTTGGTTTATCGTTCTAAAAAATAAATTTATATATTTGCGAACAATAAAAAAAATAAATACGATCTACATAACTCCTTCTAAAGTTCAGTATGACTAAAGGAAATCAAAGTTTAAAATTTGTCATTTTTTCAAATAAAATTTCATTAAAATGCTTTATTTGTGAATTTGAAATTTTCTGTTTATTTTTGTTTCGATTTTGTATCATCTACACAGCTGTCGTAGATATATTGGTCTATTTTTCAAAAGATTTGTGTATCCTGAATTTTTTTGCGAGACGATTTTCGCATATTAATTGTCACAAGTTATTTTTGATGCTCTGGTGTTAAAAGGGTTAAAATGACATATTTTGGACACTTTAATTTTTGGTCACTGTTCTTAAATAATTATAAAGCTTATATGTCCAGGAATAAGAAAAAACCATGAAACCTATGTCGCAGGGAGGGTGCAGAGAATTTCTATTTTTTTGGAAACAGCCCCAGGCCTACTAAAGGTGTTGAGAGAGTGTGCCGATGAATTAGCACCCTCTCTAACCATACTGTTTAACCTTAGTATGTCAACTTGTACATTACCCGAAGAGTGGAAGTATTCAAATGTTGTACCAATTCACAAAAAAGGCAAGAAATGCAAAGTTGATAATTACAGACCAATATCACTTCTCAACAGTGTGAGTAAAGTTATGGAACGACTTGTATTCAATCACATTTATCCGGTTGTCAGTCCACAAATTAATTTGGCTGAACATGGTGTTATGAAACATCGCTTCACTACCACACAACTAATTGATACATATTCTGATATCAGTAGAAATTTAGACTCTGGAAGTCAAACATACATTATATTTCTTGACTTTGCTAAAGCCTTTGATTCTGTACAGCACGACCTGATAGTTCACAAGCTTAAAACATTTGGCTTTGGCAGTAACTTATTGCAGTGGATTGAAAATTATCTGCAAGGTCGGTATCAGTCAGTTATGATAGAAGGTCAGGTATCATCACCTTTACCTGTAACATCAGGTGTACCGCAAGATTCCATTATTGAACCACTATTATTTGTTTTATACATAAATGATATCTGCGATGTTTGTACATCATTTATGAAATTATATGCTGACGATGCCAAACTTTATCGAAATATCAAGACAAGATGTACTTTCCCTTCAGAATGATCTTAATGCACTGTTTCTGTGGAGCAGAATTTGGAGGATGAACTTCAACATATCAAAATGTAAATTCATGTCGATATGCCATAAAGTAAAAATAGATTTTGACTACTCCATTGATAATAATATCTTATCTAGAGTAACTGAATTTAATGATCTTGGAATAACCATCACTACTAAATTATCTTGGTGTGAGAATGTGAAAACTGTTTCATCAAAAGCCCATTCTATGGTAGGATGATAAAAGGTTCTGTTGGCTTTAACAGCCCCATTGGTGTTAAGCGCCAATTATATTTGGCCCATGTCAGAAGTATTCTTGTATACTGTAGTCCGATGTGGAGTCCCAATCATGTTAAAGACATAATCAAATTAGAACGGGTGCAACGTCAAGCTTCAAAATTAATTCTCAATGCTTATGTTTCACCCTATCACGAAAGATGCACAGCATTATCTATCTTGCCTTCGTGCTTCCGTCGAGAAATAATCGACTTTGTTTTTTATACAGCTACCTTCACGGTAAACTATCTTGTGATTACTCTAGTAGTTTTGAGTTAGCTTGTCCGCATAATGGCCTCAGATCTGCTCAACAGGGTGTTCTATTCAAATTGCCTCTGTGCAAGACTGTTCAGTTCCAATATACTTATTTTTATCGCACTGCTCGCTTATGGAACATTTTACCTTTTGTTATCCGAGATGCTAGTAGCTTGCAGATTATTAAGAAGAACCTGAATAAATTATATCTCGCCATGGTAAACTTATTTGATGTGAATAATCGATGTACTTGGAGCCTGGCTTGTGCTTGTGTAAATTGTCGAATATAGCGGAATATTTTGTGTCTTAAACTACCTGTGCAATTTGAATCAGCTGTGAGACGACTATTTGGCTGTCACCAGCCACTCATGACTAGGGACGGAGGGCACCGTTGTCGATACTCATGTGTTGGCAGATGACAAACCGCCCCGCCTTACTTATACTCGTGTATTGAATATATATCTATATATCTAGCACAAATGGCACCTTAAGTGATCGACCTATGACCGATAATCTGCGAATGTTGCATTGTGTTGTCTGCCTGGCTCGAATTCAGGCCGGAGACAGTCTCTGATACTGTTCGGAGCAGACCGACATCACTCTACATGATCACGCTTGTCATGATCTGCCTTAGAGTATTACCACATGGCATGGATGGCTGTTCCCCTCAAAATTATTATTTGTTTTTTTTCTGTTTTATTTTTAGGTTTAGTGATTTTTCAGTCGCCTTTGTTTCCAGACGAGGTGGGTCCTTATGCTGAATTTCAAAGATCTCTAATCAACTGATTTACTTCTTGAGTTTGGGATTGTTTTTCCTCCAGTCTAATATTGCATATGTCGTACTACTCAGCATATTTCGGCGGCGCGACGGCTATATGAGCTGACGTCAGTAGATGTATTCTAGGTTTATAGTATTACTTTTATTTAGGGATGTATGTAGGCCTATGTTAAAATTAAGAGTGCCATAAGTTTTTACTATTTTTCCTTTACACATATCCTAGTTGTATGTCCTTTTATATAATAAACAACTAAAGCATTTAGAGGTTTTAATTAGGTTTCTACGCTTTCCAGAGTGTCCTTTTTTGCTACACGGTGTATAGCACAGTGTAGCTATTTTATCTCTGGTTTTGGTGCGGGAAACAGATGACAGACAATTGTCGGTTATTTTATTTTATGTGTACAAATCGCAAAATTTATAATCTATACTATGTACAGTTTTAAATAGCATGTACACAAATACATTGCTATTTTAAACACTGGATATTATTTTATTCTATAATTTTAATTCACTTATATGGTTGACAGGCATTGTAGAGGTCGTCTCGACCTGTTCCCGTCAACCAAAGTTAATAACATGTTCAAAAAATGATAATAATAATTATAATGTACCATTTTTGCATGTTTTTAACTGGAAGTCAAATAAACATAAACATAAACAATGGGACCATCTGTGGCTTGATTCACTAAGGGGACAATCTGTGACTGGAGTCATTAAGGGGATCATCTGTAACTAATTGATCCACCAAGGGAATCATCTGTAGCTGAATCCACTAAGGGGACTATCTGTAACTGGACTCACTAAGGGGAACATCTGTTACTGGATTCACTAAGGGGACCATCTGTGGCTGGATTCACTAAGAGGACCATAAGTAGCTGGATCCACTAAGGGGACCATCTGTATCTGGATTCACTAAGGGGCCATCTGTAACTGGATTCACCGAGGGAACCATCTGTAACTGGATTCACTAAGGGGACCATCTGTAACTGGATTCACCAAGGGAATCATCTGTAGCTGAATCCACTTAGGGGACTATCTGTAACTGGATTCCCTGAGGGAAACATCTGTAACTGGATTCACTAAGGGGAACATCTGTGGCTGGATCCACTAAGGGGACCATCTGTATTTGGATTCACTAAGGGGACCATCTGTAACTGGATTTACTGAGGGAACCATCTGTATCTGGATTCACTAAGGGGACCATCTGTAACTGGATTCACTGAGGGAACCATCTGTAACTGGATTCACTAAGGGGACCATCAGTGGCTGGATTCATGCCCATTCCTTGACAGTCGCACACCTCCGGTAGGTTGTGTTCTAAGAATTAGCTCCTACGACTTAAGTCAACTTCTTAAAAGTTATAATTTGTTACATTGTAGGAAGCTTTATCAGCGCTGATATAACAATAGTTGGGCTACTGGACCATGGGAACCACAAGGTTAATTAAGGACGCTTTCGATTTCTGACAAGCTGACAAAAATAACTTTCGACATGCAAGAATAATGTCATTGCACAGGCTGTGTGTTTACAGATAGGCTTAGCTTATAAATAGATATTGAACTAGGAAAGAAGTAATACAATTTATTGTATCATGTTTATAAGGCTATATTCCAACTCACCACAAATCGCAGAAAGTCCTCAAATGTGACATCATTTACAGTATTATTCACAGCAGCTGCTCCGCGATTCCATCTACCAACATGTTTCTGCAGGTACATAAAATATTATTGTTTTATTTTTAGATTTTCAGTCGAGGTATAAATGAAATTTGCATTTCCAATATATAATCTTAAATGTGAAAAGTTCAAATACACATACAAACTATAAATACATAGACCAATGTAACCCTTACGGTGCGGGGATCAACTTTAGACATCAAATTCGAATACTAAGGACGATTCCGCACTGAAAATCGACTGACTGACTGACTGACTGATTGATTGATTGATTGATTGATCAATCGATTGATTGATTGATTGATTAATTGACTGTTCAATCGATTGATTGATCGACTGTTCAATTGATTAATTGATTAATTGATTAATTGATTGATTGATTGATTGATTGATTGATTTATTGATTGATAAATTGATTGGTTGGTTGATTGATTGATTGATTGATTGATTGATTGATTGATTTATTGATTGATTGATTGATTGATTGATTGTTCAATCGATTAATTGATTAGTTGATTGATTGATTGATTGATTGATTGATCGATTTAGCGTGCAATTTATCAGGGTATTACCCAGGACAGAGTGATAATATATCCTTAAGAAGTTGCATTTAAAACTCTATGGTAGTCTATATGATGCTGAGCTCTGGGGTCTGCCAAGGTAAACCATGCACATTTAAAAATAGACAGACAACCATAGCAAACAAACCAAATATATTTGTTTTTTGCGATGAAGACATAATAAATTGCATTTTTTATATTGTGCCAGGATTCGTTTTGTTTTTTGCTTTACTACTAGTAGTAGTAGCAAAGCATTGTTGTGGATGCGAGTTGGTAGACCTATGTCGTTGTGATTTCAACGTTTTAAATTTCTTCTCAGAAACTAGTGTGCTCAGGCACTCTACATTAAGCGATTAATGTCCACCTACTTACTCTCAACATTAATTGTTCATGAAAAGTTCAAGACTGCCATAGTTTTGATGAAAAAATGACTTTTATTTCAGCTCATGTTCGTCAGTGGTGTGTAGACTACACTAAAGTCTGTCCGATGGTGGGAAATTGTCCAAAAAAAAGTTAGCTTTTTTCCCCTTATTTACTCAATATTGCATTATAAATTACAAAAATGGTATTGGTGTATTAAAAATCCCATTTGGCATTTCTTTTTATAAAAAAAACTGCCAATACTCGCGCACTTAATTTATTATTCAGCCGTTTTAATCTCGCCTCTGTAACGCCATAAGCGCTGGTGGTAAACTAGGCAATTTATCTCTCATTGTTTGGACGAGCTCACTTCAGAAAACCGGCGGGGGTGTTCAGTGTAGTTGCAACTAGCCCCAATGGTCGGTTGTTTTTGTGGCTTATTTTCGTCCATATTTATAGCGCTATATCGGCCTCGGCGCTCATAAAGAACGTTATAGATGCCTAGCTTGTAGACTACTGCAAGAGTCAAGCACGCAAGAGTCATGTCAGCAAGTGCTTGGTGAAATAAAAGCACCCCTCCAAAAAATTTAGAATGATCCGTTCAGGATCGTTGCCATAGTGACGCTTCCATGGTTCAAGGTATCACATTTAAAATGGCAGCGGTGACAGTTGAAAGCTGTGGGCAAAAAGTTAAAAAGGAGGATTAAAGCGGCAATATGCTGGATAACATTAGTTTTATGGATAATTTAAATGCCAAATGGAGCATAGAACAGGTAAATATCATTTTCCACCGTTGGACAGACTTTAGTCTACCTATAACATGTATTGCCGTGAGTGGTGGAAACTACTAACGTTAGACCTATAACATGGGCTTTGACCTTTGTGTATTCGGCAGACGCAGACGGCAGACGCGACATGTAGGCCCTATGTATTCGTATTCGACAGACGTATGTATTCGGCAGACGGCAAATTAACCATATATATACTGTACTGTAGATCTGGTCATTTTCGCGTGTTTAGATTTTCGCGAATTTGTGATTTGGGGACTTTTTACAAAGTCTAGAATTCTCAAATGTTCGATTTCGATGATAAGTATAACACTCATAATTATAATGTTTGCGACATTCGCGAAAAATAAAACCTTGCGAATATTACCGGATCTACAGAGCCTGATGAGAATTAGCATGTAATGTGAAATTAATGGAGCGTCAATATAATGAATATTTGGTTTAAATGTTCCAGTGTTATAGTGTTAAGTATGAAAATTCCTGTCATGTAGATCTAACATCTTTAGGCCACAGTTTTTTTTATAAATTGATTCTTAAGAATTTATATTCAAGATTCAGAGCAGGCGGTCCGAAAAAATAAAACTTTTTGATTATATTTTGTAACTTATACAAAAAACACTTTTTGAAGTGTAATCTTATTTTATTTGAAATACGCATAACTTTCATTAATATTTCAATATATATAATTATCAGTTGATATAGGGACAGCGATATAAGAAAATTAAAAGAGACGAAATTTTACTTATTTTTTCCATTGATTTTTCATTATGTCTCAATATACTTTGTTGTATATTGTAGATTGTGAATTAATGGGCGTCATATTATGCGCTTGTTGACAGCTTATTCGAAAGCAGGACACCATGTTTTAAAGAGTATCACGCATGACACTATGTTAGAAAGAATATCTGCATGACAAGTCCACAGAGGGTGATCTGCAAGCGATCTGTCAGCGGTTCGGGTTCGTTTGACTGACATGACTGAGGGGTAGCTCGGGCCGAGATGGCGGTCAGCGCTGTAGACGGTGGCCCAGCGTTCAGTTAACATTGGTTCAATGTGTCGTGCTAAGACATGATCTCATTCTAGATAGACGATGCTGCTGTCTTGGACAGATAGACGTCCTTGTGGAAAGACGGGTGCGGGTTTTTTTAAGGCCCATCTAAACACTGTTGGTTTAATGTTGGGCCAGCGTCGAAGACGATGGGCCAACATTAAACCAACAGTGTTTCAATGTGTCGTGTTTGCTGGGAAGGCATGGCCTCCTAACGTTAGGATGGTAGGGAATCCAGGGAGTGGGGGAGTAATTTTCAAAGCCTAGAGATGCAAAGTCAGTCTTCCCTGGGCGAGATTTTAAAGTCTGAATCTGTCGAATGTTATACGAACGTCTGCGTCTGCGTCTGCCTGTCGCATCTGCCGTCTGCCGAATACAAGCGTCTGCCGAATACACAAAGCCTATAACATGTAGCCTATTGTGTGTTGACTGCTGTGAAGTTTACTGGTAGAGTACTAACGTTATACAGCTGCCCAGCTAGCACGAAACATTGAAACAATGTTGAGGTAATGTCGGTTCACCATCTAAGACCCTGGCCCAAAAGTACACCAACATTGGGTCAACATCTCGTGTTTGCTGTGTGGCATGTATACTACCCAACACGAGACATTGGCCCAATGCTGGTTCAATATTGGTCCACCGTCTGCTACGCTGGCCCAACATTGAATCAGCATTGTGTGAACGTAGCGCAGTTCACTGGTGTCTGTATAGAACGTACACAATGCACACTGGCTGTTCCTTGTAGTCTATGTAGAGTAGAGTGCCCACACATGTAGGGGAGAACACCCTTAAGCGCACCCCCTAACTAAAAAGGGGGGAATATCTTTATAACATGATTGAAACAACATGACCACATTGGTAGTTGTTCCGGATTCTGATAAAATATAATTCCTATTTTTTTCTGTATGATAAAGCCATTTCTACTCATTTTATTTGAAAAAACAACACTTTTTCAGCAAAGGGGGCGCTTTGGGTGCACTGTGCACAAAGCGCACCCCCAGTGTTCTTAAAGGGCACCCCTTAATGTTCAGTGGTTGTTATACGTCCTAAAGCGCACCTCCTGTACCGATACATGTAGGGACAATATAAAATTATATTTTAGTTAGATTATGAATAAACATAAACAAAATAATATTTTTGTCAATTTTTTACCCTAAATTTCCATGAAATATAATATAGTATATATAGGCCCAGTTTATTCATTTTGACGGAAAGTAGCCAGACACAACTGGCTGGCTGTGACTAATCATTGACATGGACAGGGCGGTGCGCTTTAGGACAAGCTCATATCCTAAAGGAGACAGATGCTCCCAAAGCGCACCAGGGGGGTGCGCTCTGGCAGCAAGTTGGGGGTGCGCTTTGAGCACACTGGACATTATTTATTAAAATGATTTTTGGATCACAGGGTTGACTCACGTTGACTGATTGTTAGCTCTAGCTAATCAAGAAAAGGCCAATCTACATTGTGTTTTTTCAATTTTTTCGTTATCTATAATACTCTTTAAGTAATCACACAATATCTACACTCACAAAATTATATGAACAAGACTACATAAGTCCAGGAGCTCCCGCTCCGAATTAGAATTCGATTTAAGCAATTTTGTATAGGGTTATTAATGTAGTCCTAGTCTAGGTCAAAAATCAAGACGCAAGACAACTAGGTCTAAGAAGCCCAGTCTAAGAGTAAGATAAGAACTAGACAGTCTGTCAGAGATTGCAAACCTCCATTGAAATTAATGATCCTAATCAGTATCCCAGTAATGGTCTACCTATCTGGCATTGTTTACCCGATATCAGGCCAATCGAGTTAACTAATAGCTGATTTACGGTCATTTTGAATTCGATATAAATTAGTTAAAAACTTAGGGTGCATCCTCCCCCGAAACCTCAAATTTTGTTTTATAGTAATGGACTAACATCTAACACAGTTTGCAAAATATTGGGCATGTGAAAGTAAATAATGGCCGATAGAGGGCCATTTTGAATTTGATCAAGTCAAAATTTTCCAAGATGCATCCTCAGCTGAAATGTCACATTTCATTCTATAGTAATGGTCTAGCCATCTAGCACGGTTTACCAAATATCGCCCATGTGAAAGTGAATAATGGCCGATAGGAGGCCATTTTGAATTTGATCAAGTCAAAATTTTTCAAGATGCATCCTCTCCTGAAATCTCACATTTTGTTTTATAGTAATGGTCTAGCCATCTAGTACGGTTACTAAAAACCGGCTATGTGAAAGTAAATAATGGCCGATAGGCGGCCATTTTGAATTTGATCGAGTCAATTTTTTTCAAGATGCATCCTCTCTTGTAATCTCACATTTTGTTTTATAGTAATGGTCCAGCTATCTAACACGGTTTACCGAATATCAGCAATGTGAAAGTAAATAGTGGCCGATAGGCGGCCATTTTGAATTCGATTGAGTCGAAAGCTTTTTAAAGGCATCCTCTCTCTAAACGTCACATTTTGTTTTATAGTAATGGTCTAGCTATCTAGCACGGTTTACCTGATATCAGGCCTATCGAGGTAAATAATGCTGATTGTCGGCCATTTTGAATTCGTAAGTTAAAAATTTTCAGGGTGCATCCTCCCCCGAAAACTCACACTTTGTTTTATAGTAATCAGGTAATGGTCTAGCCATCTAGCACGGTTTACCAAATATCAGCCATGTGAAAATGAATAATGGCCGAAAAGGCTGCCATTTTAAATTTGATCAAGTCAATTTTTTTTAAGATGCATCCTCATCTGAAATCTCACATTTCGTTTTACAGTAATGGTCTAGCCATCTAGCACGGTTGACCAAATAACGGCCATGTGAAAGTGAATAATGGCCGATAAGCGGCCATTTTGAATCTTATCGAGTCTAATTTTTTCAAGATGCATCCTCTCCTGAAATCACACATTTTGTTTTATAGTAATGGTCTAGCCATCTAGCATGGTTTACCAAATAACGGCCATGTGAAAGTGAATAATGGCCTATAAGCGGCCATTTTGAATTTTATCGAGTCAAATTTTTTCAAGATGCATCCTCTCCTGAAATCACACATTTTGTTTTATAGTAATGGTCTAGCCATCTAGCACGGTTTACCAAATAACGGCCATGTGAAAGTGAATAATGGCCGATTGGCGGCCATTTTGAACTTTGACAAAATGAATTTTTTCAAAATACATCCTCTCCTGAAGCCTTACAATTTGTTTTATAGTAATGGTGTAGATATCTTGAGCGGTTTTCATGATATTCCACAATATCAGGCCTGTCGAGGTGAATAATGGCTGATAGGCGGCCATTTTGAATTTTATCAACTTCAAATTTTTCAAGATGCATCCTCTCCTGAAACCTTACAATTTATTTGATATTAATGGTGTAGCTATCTTGAGCGGTTTTCATGATATTCTGCAATATCAGGCCTGTCGAGGTGAATAATGGCCGATAGGCGGCCATTTTTAATTTTATCGACTTGAAATTTTTCAAGATGCATCCTCTCCTGAAACCTCACAATTTGTTTTATAGTAATGGTGTAGCTATCTTGAGCGGTTTTCATGATATTCCGCAAAATCTTTCAGTCGGATTTACCGATGTTATAAATTAGGTCAAAGTGCTGGGTCAACTTCAAGGTCAAGGTCCAAAAACCTGAAAAGGCACAACTAGGGACCTTAGAGAACATGTATGTGCAATATGACTGTCATCGGCCCAGTACTTTTCGAGATCTGCTCCGGAAACGAAGTGCGCGTCAAAACGTCTAAATAGGTCATAGTTCTGAACCAGAAGTAGGTCAAAGTTCAAATACCCCAAAAGGCACAACTAGACCCCCTAGGGGTGTTGTGTGTAAAATTTGAAGACAATCGGACAAGTACTTTCAGAGATATGCTCCGGAAACGAATTGTTTACGGACGGCCCAACGGCCCAACGGCCCAACGGCCTAACGCCGTCACATCATCATTTTCTCCTCTGCAACCTTGCGTATTGAATTCAGATTAAAAATATTTTAACCCGTCCATTAGCCACCTGGAAGTAACCCACATACCAAAAATTGTTATCCTAGCTTATTTTCTCACAAAGTTATAGGCAAAAGAAGAGGCCAAAAAAAAACGGAGGTAGAATCCATAGCTCCCTTCGCTCACCTACGGTGACGGCGGGAGCTAAAAAGAGTGATTTTAACTGTTGTTCTCTTGCGTCCTTCTCGCGTGTGTAGCGTCCTTGCTATTAAGTGCCCAAGTTCAAGGACACACTACTTTATTATCTTCTCCAATTATGAAGTCAATATGACGTCACTTTCACAGAAATATTAAGAAAAAAGCCAAAAGGTGCGCTTAGGGAACAGGGTGCGCTTTAGGGTGTTCTCCCCTAGGCTACACATGTTGGTCAGGTCTGAGTGCTGGGGAGTGCACAACATCGGGGCGGTGGACGGCCAATGTTGGCCCAACGCTCTTATTGTTGGGCCGGCATTGGACCAGTACCATTACGCGGACACAGTGGCAACATTACAACCAAACACGTGCACTGTGTCTGCTATAGCTGAACACTGTCACTGAGTGAGGCCAATGCCGGAGACATTGAGCAGCAGTGGAACAGTAGGCTACTGGGCCAACGTTACACTCTACTTGTGATAACCAGTGTCAGTGAACCGGAAATGCTAAAGTTGGTTTAATGATGGGCCAGCGTCGTAGACACTGGTGCAACATTTAAAAACCAACATCGGCTCAATATCCTATGTAGGCCTATGCGGGAATTAGACTTGCTATCCCGTTCAGTCAAGCGGTCAGTGGTCATTGTGAGTGTGTGTCACCCTGTAGAGACTTCAGTTGTATTCGTGGGAATAGAAGTAGGCCTACGTTACACCCTGCACGCAGGATGGTGTGTGTTGGCAGTGCTAAATAGAATTGTCAGCCGGTCATCAAGAATTAAGAGAGTGTAACGTTAGGCCTATAACACACATCTGGACAAATTAATATCAGAATATGCCGAAATTAAGACAGCTGTGTGAATGTGGCTAGAGTTGTGTCAGTGTCGGTCCAGCGCCAGCAGCGTTGGGCGACATTGAGACAATGCTAGCAGCAAGTGAGATTGTCAGAAACATAAAAATGGGTTGTCACAGTGTAGCCACCGCTGTGCCAATGTGAGTCCAGCGCTAAAAGCGCTGAGTCAGCAATGGCGCGACGCTGGTGACCCTGACAGTAGCCTACTCGAGAGTGCGATAACACTTCTAGCGTTGGCCAGTCACCGCGACACGCTGTCACTCACCTACGTGTCACTGAGTTAGTCAGTGAGTGACAATTCACAAACCATGTCACGCATTCACATCAACACCCATTCTGACCTCAGAGACTATATCTCTGATACCACACGCTCATTCCGCCGTATGCACGCATGGCGATTGAACAGATTTATCAGCCGTTAGTGAGCGTTACCACGTGATTTTATAACCATTCCTATAACCACGGAACTATTTTGGTACTCACTTCGACTCATTACTTATCCTTTTTTCAATATTTAATTTGATCTTAGAGTTTGCTACAGGTAAGGGCTATTTATTCTGTTTAGTAGTGGATAAATTGAACCAGCACAATTCGCATGTCATTCAGTAATTTATATTTGCCAGTGTTTTGAAACCGATTGTAAATTCTGTCAGAAAAACGTAAACATGGACCTTCTCACAGCAGCGCGTAGGCGGAAAAAGTAATCCATTGAATATTTTCTATTTCTATGTGAATAGAAAATCATATGTGGCGGAGTAGTGGTGTTTTATATTTGCCATATATATTCAGGACACTTAAGCGTGTTTATAAGCCTACAGTTGTTATATCAACAAAACTGCTCAAAATGAGCAGTTTTTGTCCAAACATGGCGTGTGGTTACAGAGAGAGAGCGTGGTTGACCTGAGCGACATCTATGTGTGGAGAATGATCAACACCTATAAATAACAGATTAATAACTTTCACCAACAAACAAAAACACTGCACCAAGAAAACACGCATACACCCAAATACACAATTCACAAACCATCAAAACAACAAAACAAAATAACAGACAGGATTCAAACACCACAATGAATCCTGGAATGTTTTAAAGCCCCTGGTGGCTCTAAAAAGAGACCAATTAAGAACAAGTGAACTTTCTTAACGTTAGTATGGAGACGGCACACATGCAGACAGTCAGGCAAACAACAGGAGGTAAATTAATCACATTTGATCCAAAATTTAATGAGCAACGAAGCATGGTGGCTCTACTGTCCACATGGCACCAATATGCACACGGGGTGACATTGTCGCACGGCAATATAAGTCATAGTGTCTCAAGTGTTGATTTAATTGGATCATGTTTTGGAAACTGAACCCAAAATTCACATTCTCAAAAGTGGCCACACAGCATGCACTGTATTGTCCACTTAGCCAAGCGCAGACCGCAATTTCAAGTATGTTAAACACACTAAGTGAATCCAAATGTGCACGAGAGACATAGGTTTAATAAAAGAAATGTCTCAAATGTTCATTTAAAGGATCTGCCAAATTACAGCTTTATCGGCCGTTTTTATTCAGATTTCAAGAGATAAGACTCGAGGTATAGAGATAAGACTCGAGGTATAGGGTAGCTACTGGCTGATTCAACACCTCTGTTCCCCGAGGGCGCATCTAAAGGAATTAAATTCTAAAATGCTTCTGTTTCCAGGTTCCTTGCCTCCCTTACCAACCAGACATCTTGCAACAAGTATATATACTAAATTCTAATGAAGAATTTGGAAAGGCTAAAAGCAGCTTTCATACAAGCTTCGAATGCCTTTATCTCACTCTCAGCACCCTTAGGTTCCACAGCCAGTAGGCCTTGAGGAGACGTCAAACCTATGCCGGGCTAATGTAGGTCACCATTGACAACGGTGGCGCAGCATTAGAACAACACTGTCCCGACGTCGCGCGTCGACTACATTCACTGCCACGTGCATAAAGCCCGAATCATTTTTTTTTTGCCACGTGCATACGCTGCCCAGCAAACACAGACCATTTGTATAACATTTGTACAACGTCGGCCCAACGTCTTTGACGTTGGTCCACGTTGGTCCAACATTGTACAAATGTTATACAAATGTTTTGTGTTTGCTGGGAAGCGGCAGCCAGCTGTGAAGGCCCTGATTTAGGACGAGAGTCTCGTTTCGCTGAAAAAAAAAGTTAGGATGATCTTAAGTTTTTAGGATAAAACAGCCTGAAATAGTTTGTTCGCACATGCATTACTACAGACAATAACAATAAAGTTAAAAATGTGGTCTTAAAATGTCGTTTTATCTGTCTCTTTTTATGGCTACTGTCCACTAAATTTGGCCACAAGTTTTTCCATCTGGCTCAAAATTTGGCTATAACTTTTTTGAGGTCAGATCGGCCCCTGGGATAGCTATGGTTTGTTTCAAACCTCTTTCTTTAGGCCACCCTTGGAATTCCAAGGTCAAATTAATTCAATTAACAATTTCCAGGTACCAGTCCTCCTTTCCATTCAGACATCTTCACTACAGAATGTAATTGGTGGACTAAAAAAGACTCACTAACATGAGATCCTAATTATCTCGCTCTCAGCACCCTTCGGTTGCTAGGGTTCCACAAACTGTTTATACACAAAATTTCAAAACCAGTTATGTAAAGCACAGAACCGCAGGGTTCTCGTTTTAGAAATGTGCCCACAAACTTCACGAATATTATACCATAAGCATGATAAGATAAACGTGCTCACAAGCGCTGCAGTTATCCTATTATTCAACCCACCTTTACTGCTTCAACATCTGGTGCTTTCCCTTTCCCCAATTTATCCAAGAAGGCAGATGCTAGTCTTTCCAGAGGATGTCTGACAACTATAAACTTGTAATATTCCTCTCTGGGATCCGGTAAACCTTCTTTTGTTTCGTCGTGGGCTTCACTGCCAACTGACAAAGAGTTGAAACCCAGCTTGGAAAGATCGCTAGAATATAAGCATTTTGTAATATATTTATTATGTCTTATCTGAATAGAATCTGCATAAAGTATGTCATCTGTGATTCACAGTTATGTAGATAAATATATTTTCGTTATTTGTATTTCACACAACTAAATACACAACTATTTGACATCAAATCAGAACTGCGTCTTGATGTGTGAATTGTTACCACACACATGATTCTGGCCAGAGGGATATGAATGACCACCTACCTGTATCTTCTAGTTCCATGAATACATAATTATGCTAATTAAAAAAGTTGCCCAAAGTTGCCGTCTGGACAACAAAGCTGAATTTGTTCCTTGATCCATTGGGAACATGAATCAATAAAAAACCTTACACTTTCCACAATTTCTAGGTTCTATGGACGGCAACTGGACTATAAGCTCTTATCACGAATATAAAGGTGAACATATTTTTTCTAAACACTTTTTAAACACGCAACTATCTGACATTAAATCAGAACTGCTTCTTGATGTGTGAATTGTTTTTGCGCACATATCACACACATGATTGTGGCCAGAGGAATATGAATGTTCACCTACCTGTATCTATTAGTTCCAGAAATAGACCGCCAAGTATATGGGTGTTCACTAAACCATCTCTGTCGTTCATTCTTTTCTCTTCTTACCAGTTGATGGATCATCTTCTGCCAACTTGTACTTGCAACTTTATGGATATCACAAAACATCACCTTACTATAGTTATCTACCACCCCTTTCAATTGGCTATCCTCAGCCTCTTCTGGTGGTGGTATAACATAATATCCATCCTGTATCCGCTTGCACACTGTAGCAATTCTTGATGCAAAACTGTGATTTGCTGAGGCTGCAACAAAGAACACATGTACATATATGACTACATACATACATTGAAATATTATTCTCCATTCTTTAAACAAATCGCTAAAATGTATTTACATCTGAAGGTGCATCAATATGTGATGTAGACATAATGATGCTAGGATGGCCGAATGCATATAGCTATATGTACATAGTCAATCTGGTAAAATAAATAACAATTATTTTACACATATAATTTGATATTATTAACCCTTATCCTGCTAAGTTAATTTATTTAAATTTTCACAAGTTGTGTCTCGCTACCGTGACCCACAATTTCAAGTGGCTTAAAATTATTAATTTAGTTTAATTTGAGCACAAATGTTTGCAAATCTTGATGTTTAGACACACATTTTATTCCCAATAACAGTGATTTGGTCGACTAATAAAACAACAATAGTCGTGATCAGCAGGATAAGGGTTAACGAGCACGCATTGTGCTTTTTGCTCACCCAAAAGAGTTGTGTTATATTCAGTATGTCTGTGTCCATAGAGTCCAGAGGCTGAGCTCCCAATTGAATTGCTACCCCCTGGAAAAAATAAAGAAACACATTTACCCATATATTTGAAACTTCAAAATCAATATGCCCGACGTTCTTGATCTACACCAAAATACGTTATTGGTTATAAGCCAGTAGAGATTTAACATGTTTAGGTTATTACATATCTATTACAGATTTACCTGGTGAAACATTGTTGTTTTTGCTGGGCATTTTGTTATGAAACGAAATTGTTAACCCTTTAACCGCCGGTGTCGCATATATTCGGGTTTTCATTTTTTATTAGCACATTAAGTACCACATTTTAAACATGTTAAAGATAAAATATGACATAAACCAGCAAGATTTGAACAGTTGACCTCCATTTTGTCAAATCCGAATAATTTTCACTCACTTGAAGTTGTGGATCGCGTCAGCGAGACACAATTTCAAGTGGGTGAAAATTCAGATTGAATAATTTGGCGGTTAAAGGGTTAATGGCTGTCAAAATATACGAGAAAGATATTTATATTTGTAAACATTTAATTTTCACTAATCTAAATGCCAGTCCTATTGAAACGTATGTCGTATGTATAATATCAACATCCTACAGGTTGTTTTCACCATTTTTGACTCCTTTATGACACATCAATTTAATTCTTGAAGGGTCCTTATTCGAAAACAAATGATTTAGATTATCTAGTGTGATCTTGAATTACAGCCTACACCCAAAAAAAATTGAAAGTGGCCTAAAGGCGGCCATTTTATTTATTTTCATAGGCCAAGTGAAGTCTCCATAACTCCATAAAATGAAATTTCAAATGGCGACACCTCGTGTCTGATGATATGTATTGAAAGCTCACCGAGTGCAGAAAGAGTGTACATTTCCAGTCTTCATTTTACTGATAACTATTACTTAATCGAATAAAATTGGAGTTTAATCTGGCAAACCACTACAGTGATAACAAATGTGAAGTCTTTGCGGGAGATACATTCAGAAATATTCAATTCGATCATTTCACATCCTTAAAAACAGATGTAATATTCCTAAGCTAAAGGGTTTTAGAATGAAAATGTTCATGAAACTGTTTCAGTATTTTTTCCAAGATTATGTTAACTTTCTTTAATTTGTCATTCACTTCAAGTCATCTTCATTCACTAAGAACTACGACAGCAATTCGTGGTTTGTAGTGAATGAAGATGACAATGGGAAATTCAGGCATGAAAATTGACGCACTGTCTGCAATCATTTTATTTATTATGTTTGATATGTGGAAATCCGTTCTATATTTTGGAATCGGTGCTAGATATAGCAAAGCGCCCTAAAACAAATTAAATAAAAAAAATCAAGAAACCTGGCGCTCTGTAAAATGTACACATCCCACACCATAGGGTCTAGGTACACAGAACTTGGCTGAAGACACTAAACAATTGGCCCAATGTTGTTTTGTTGTTGCGCCAACTTCCAAGACGATGGGCCAATTTTAAAATAAAATTGGGCCAATGTCTCGTGTTTGCAGGGTACTTTCTTAAGTATGTGATTAAAAAAGAAATATTTAGAATTGAGAACAAAGCTTCTGATTTGCAGTAAAATATGTCAAATATTCTAAATGAAAAATTGTAAATGAACTTCTTCCCTACTTTTGTGGGCGGGGGCCCTAGGGTAGTGGTTAGCACCGCTGCCTTTCACGCTAGAGTTCGGGGTTCGGTTCCCGGTCTCGGCGGTTTGAAAGGAACAAAAATGTTTCCTCCCCATACACGTGTGAAGCTCAGTATTGTGGGGAGCCTCCGTGACCGAGAGGTAGCGTGCTCGGCCTCAGACCGCCAGGGCTCGAATTTCGAATCCTGTGTCTGGAAGACAGTGTCATCTCATTCATCTCTCCATCCTCAGGAGATTCTCCTGGCACAGTTTAGCCTATATGTGCACGAAGGTGGCCTAAAGCCCGATTCATTTCAATTCCCTACTTTTGTTTATATAACAACTGTTCATTTATCTGATTGGGGTTGGATTGTGTCTCAAGGGTAATGGTAACATTATTTTTTCAACATATCGAAGACTTTTTTTCAACACACAGACTGGACAGATTATGTTCTGAGACAAAAACAGCGGGAGATTGTTTTTCAAAAAAAAAACTAGAACAGGTCACATACCTTGGTGGACGTTGATGTGTGGTGGTGGAGTTGTATCTACAGAAACACCTGGTCGTGGTCGACAAGCAATCCACACAACAAACATTATCATCAAACTCTGAAAGACGTAATAAACGTGATCATATCCCAGAAAACACGAGACATTGACCCGATGTTGGTCTAATGCTTGGCCAGCGTCGCAGACGGTAACTCAACATTAGACCACCATCGGGTTAATATTATAGCGTTTGCTTGGATGGTAATACATACATCCACTCATTAATATAAGTCATAATTATTTTGGCTTCTTAACCCTTTAAGCCCCCACGATGCATTTAAGCATCATTTTACATTCCTAAAAGCACAATTGATTTTCCTACAACTGAGGGTTTTAGAAGGAAAATTACCATGAACTGTCTTAAAAATACATGACAATTTTTTTTACTTTTTCACCCACTTCAAATCATCTTCATCCACTACAAGTCGAGAATTGCGACAGCAATTCGCGGCTTGTAGTGGATGAAGATGACAATGGTAAATTCAGGCCTGAAAGGGTTAATATGACCATATGATGTAAACGTGTCCATAGAGTGGAACTGTTTTTTTTTTTATTTTGCTGTGTTGCGAGACGAAATTCCCGTATTTTTTATTTCGGACATGCATGTCCAAAATAACAAATACGGGAATTTCGTCTAAATATCTCGCTTAACTGGTATATGCGCAACACAAAAAATTTAAAAACTTTTGCAGTTTTAGTCTAAGAAGTAAAAAAAGGACCGATTTTTTGTTGATTTTAGCCTGATTGTGTCGCTTTAATATAGTTATATGAATCGATGATCTAGTAAGCAGTACGTCATAGTGGGAACATCTTGCCCAGTCTGGCCAGGCAAGCAAAACACAGGTCTGCCTGAGTACGTCATAGTGGGAACATCTTGCCCAGTCTGGCCAGACAGGCAAAACACAGGTCTGCCTGAAGCAGACAACTTGATAGCTGAAGGTGGGTCCAAATGTAAGGGTTTAAACCTTAAAGCGCTGAATTTTTATATACCATGGAGACCAAATGGTTTTTTCACCTTGAAATCATCATAAATGTCTTAGTTAGTTCTTTCTGATTCATTTGAATACCTATGTTATATGTATACATGGTATACGGCCATTACAAATATTTCGATTTTCACAGTGCGGAGATCGACTTTAGGCGTCAGAATCTGACGTCTACAGACGTTAGAATCTGACGACTGAAGTCGATCCCCGCGCTGTAAGGGTTAAATTGTATTCAATTTGATGAAGTTAATTTAAAATATTTCACAGAAGTATACTATCCGTAAAACTGTTAATTATTCTCCAGAAAAAAACTGCCTGTTAAAGTATTTCTTACTGGTTTCAGCTATCTATTGAGGTATTTCATGATAATGATACTACATGTATGTTAGAAGGAGTAATAATGTTTCTCACATTTGCCAAAATCAGTTTAGCTTGTCCCGTTCTCAAGCACGATATGTAGGGTGATGGAGACACCATGCTAGGGCAGCTCACAAAAGTTGATATTATAACATCTGAAAAATATAATATATACAAATAAGAACAGGTGATAGATGCCTACCTAAGCCACATTGAAGTCTATTTATGGCTCCGCTTCATGACGCTATTTTTAGCTGATGTTTCAATGCAAGGTTTACATGGTTTATGCTACTATAAATCAATCTTATCTTGTGGCAGTCCTCTATGTGTTGATATAACGCCGCAATCTTTAACTCTTTTTCGCACCAATAGCTATAACACCGATGGCTATGACATAAATAATTATTATAGCTTTTAACCTTTTCACTACCATACATGACGGAAATTTCCGTCGTCATTCGTCAATGAACGTAACCATAAAATGACACAAATTTTCGTCAAATATATACTACATTTATGTATTTTTCGTCATTTGAAGCTGGAAATTGCGTTAGCAATTCCAGCTTCAAATGACGAAAAATAGAACTCCTACACCAGTATATCTGGATCTTGGCATGCACCCCGGCCTGGAAGTCAAAGGGTTACCTCTTTTTTACTGAAATTTTAATATCACTCATATTTACATTTATATTTATCATATTAAGAAAGGATATATGTATAATTATACGCAAAAACACTAACTTTGAAAGGGTTAAGATGCACACTGCTCGATTATCACAACAACGAAATAATTATCCTAGACGTGGAATACCAAGTTTGTCTTTAGCAATTGTTGGACATATTATTATATTTCAAGACCTGGTAATAATTTTGCGAGGCTGAATGATGTTTGCGAATATTCCTGCCAATTTTTTATCTTTAATATATGTTTTGGATATACATGTAGACTTATAGTGAAGTATTAATTTAAAGGTTTGAATGCATATTAATTAAACATCACCGATAAATGAAGTAAAATAGATAAAATCTACCAGAATAACGTCTGTTCTGCGTTCAATATACCTCAAGTCAATCTAGGCGAACTATAAAGTTTAATGGGGCACTTATATTATCACGAAAAGATAAACATTTACTCTCAACATATATGGCGCACATATTCAGCCCAGGGTTATCCAAATTCCCTTATTACCCCTGGTCACTAGACCTATTGCCAATTCAACCCCCCTGGGTCAGGTAGGATACAACCCCGAAACCATTTCGGTGCTGGAATCGTATTGTCATATCTGTCCTACAAAGAACTCGTTTACATTTGAGTGAAGTGAAGCACATGTAGGAGAGTGAAGTGCATTGCCTAAGGACACAACATCTAATACTATTGTTGTAATTTGAAATGATAATGGAGCAAAACAAAAGAGTTCTATACCCCCTCCCTATTGAGCCGTCTACGCCACGTCTCTCTGCTGTGCAACATCAGTGAGTCTCACCGTAAGTGGGGGTTGGGGGGGGGGGGGGGGTATACAGGAGACTCAGTCAGTGAACTGTGTTAGTGTTGCTGCCACTGGGGGTAAACTCGGTCACGGTTTCTTATTTTTTCAGTAAACATGCAACATTGAACCTGTGGAGGTTCAATGCTGAGGGAGCGTCAGAGACGGTGGCCCACATTGAACCCCTATAGGGCTGATAAGACTCGTGTTTACTGGACACCTTTAGACATATCGTCGGCTCGGAGCTAAAGGATCCTATCTGACACTCGTTAAAATGGCAGATAGGATCCTTTAGCTCCGAGGCGACGATATAATATGCCCTATGGTAGATCAATGCTGGCCACCGTCTCCGACCTTGTCCCAACATTGACCCTCCACAGCCTCCATGTTGCGTGTTCACTAATTATTTAAGAAACCGTAACCTAGTTCACCTCAGTGATTTCTCTTGTTGTATACACAACTCCCGTTTGTGTGATACAGACTTGTAAATTGTGCGATATTTAATCCACTTACACAGTCAGCGATATATCGCTCTGGTTAAATGAGGAGCCAATGTTTTTTATAGCGCGATATTAAAAAAAAATCGTTTCTGCAATAAAGCTGTTTATCGCGTCGCGCTATGTATAAATGACATTATCACTAATAAAAGTATGCCTAACATGTTTTATCGTACGATTTAAAATTATTATTCAGTAGACGATTACAATAGAGGGGTAATTAAAACAACATTCAAACAAAATATTTAACAGAATGCACAGGAGCACTGAGGTTTAAAAATCACATTTTTCCACAGCTTCAATAGACAAATGACTGAAAATTACTCGGAATTCTTAAATTCTTAAATTTTTTAGACCAGTTTCTGTAGATTTGACATCGTTCACTTCTAGAAACTGGTCACAGAATCACTATCATATTAGCCTAGTTGACACCAGTACTCTAAGGGTTAATCGAACGCTAAACCATTTAGTATAGAGTACTTTGTCGACCGTTAACCCATGGTATAGAGCACTATGACGACCGTTAACCCCGAGTGTAGAGCACTATGTCTACCGTTAAATCCAAGTGTAGAGCACTACATCGACTGTTAACCCCGAGCATAGAGCACTATTTCGAACATTAACCCTGAGTGTAGAGCACTATGTCGACCGTTAACCTCTAGTATAGAGCACTATGTCAACCGCGAGCCCAGAGCATAGAGCACTACGTCGACCGTTAACCCCTAGTATAGATCAGTATTTCAACCGCTAACCCCGAGTATAGAGCACTATGTCGACAGTTAACCCCTAGTGTAGAGCACTATGACGACCGTTAACCCCGAGTGTAGAGCACTATGTCGACTGTTAACCCCTAGTATAGAGCACTATGTCAACGGTTACCCAGAGTGTAGAGCACTATGTCGACCGTTTACTCATAATATAGAGCACTATGACGACCGTTAACCCCGAGTGTAGAGCACTATGTCGACTGTTAACTCCAAGCATAGAGCACTAGGTCGACTGATCAGCCCTAACATGTTAACTCCTAGTTATGCACAATATTGACCGTTAACCCCTAGTATAGTGCACTATGTCGACCGTTAACCCCGAGTATACAGCACTATGTCGACCATTAACTCCTAGTATCGAGAACGATGTCCACCGTTGACTCCGAGTATAGAGCACTATGTCGAATGTTAACCCCTACTATAGAGCACCATGTCGACCGTTAACCCCTAGTATAGAGCACTCTGTCGACTGTTAACCCCTAGTGTAGAACACTATGTCGACAGTTAAACCCTAGTATAGAGCACCATGTCGACCGTTAACCCATGTATACAGCACTATGTCGACTATTAACTCCTAGTATAGAGCACTATTTCGACTGTTTACCCTTAGTATACAGCACTATGTCGATTGTTATTCCATAATATAGAGCACTATGTCGACCGTTAACCCCTAGTATAGAGCACTGTGTCGACCGTTAAATCCTAGTATAGAGCACTATGTCGACCGTTAACCCAAGTATAGAAAAAAATGAGATGAATCGGGCTTTAGGCCACTTTTGTGCACATACAGACTGAATTGGGCCAGGAAAACCTCTTGGCCCAATAGTATAGAGCACTATTTCGACTGTTTACCCCTAGCATAGAGCACTATGTCGAACGTTAACCCCTAATATAGAGCACTATGTCGACCGTCAAGCCCTAACATAGAGCACTATATCGAACCGTTAATCCCTAGTGAAGAGCACTATGTCGACGGTTATCTGCTGGTACAGAGCACTATGTTAACCGTTAACCCCTAGTAGAGAGCATTCTGTGTCGATCGTTAATCCTAGTGTGATCACTATGTTAACCGTTAACCCCTAGTATAGAGCACTATGTCGACTGTTAACCCTAGTGTGAGCACTATGTCGACCGTTAACTCCTACTGTAAAGTACTATGTCGACCGTTAACCCCTAGTTTTTAGCGCTATGTCGACCGTTAACCCCTAGTTCTTAGCACTATGTGGACTTGCAACCCCTAGATTTGAGCATTATGTCAAAAGTTAACCCATAGAGGGCCTAGTAAAGAGCACTATGGCGACTGTTGACCCCTATTATAGAGTACTATGTCATAGTCGATCGTTAACCACTAGCATAGAGCACTGTGTCGACCGTTAATCCCAAGTATAGAGCACTATGGCGACTGTTGACCCCTAGTATGGAGCAATATGGCGAATGTTAACTCCTAGCATAGAACGCTATGTCGACCATTAACCCCTAGTATTAAGCATGGCAACCAATAACCCCCTAGTATATAACACTATGTCGACCGTTAACCATTAACATAGAGCAGTATGGCATTGTCGACCGTTAACTCCTAGCATAGAGCACTATGTCGACCATTAACCTAGTATAGAGTATTATGTCGACCGTTAACCCCTAGTATAGAGCACTATGTCGACCGTTAACCCCTAGTATATTGCACTATGTCGACTTAACGTCTAGTATAAACCAAAATGGCGGCCGTTAACGTCTGGCATAGACCACTATGTCGATTGTTACCCCTAGTATGGAGCACTATGTCAACCAGTAACTCCTAGTATAGAGAACTATTCCGACCGTTAACCCCTAGTATAGAGCACTATTTCGACCATTACCCTAGTTTTGAGCACTATGTCAAACGTTGACTCCTAACATAGAGCACTATATGTCGACCGTTAGCCCCTAGTATATAGTACTATGTCGACCGTTAAAGCCCAGTATAGAGCACTATGTCGACAGTTAACCATTAATATAGATCACAATGTCAATGTCGACCGTTAACCCCTAGCATAGAGCACTATGTCGACCATTAACCCTTAGTATAGAGCACAATGCCTACCGCTAACCCCTAGTATAGAGCACTATGTCGACCGTTCAAGCCTAGTATAGAGCATTATGTCAATCGCTAACCCCTAGTATAGGACACTTTGTCGACCATTAACCCCTAGTATAGTGCACTATGTCGACTTAACGTCTAGTATAGACCAAAATGTTGGCCATTAACGTCTGGTATAGACCACTAGGTCGACCGTTATTGTCTAGTATAGACCACTATGTCGACTGTTAACCCCTAGTATAGAGCACCGTGTTGACAGTTGACCCTCAGTGTAGAGCATTATATCGACCGTCAACTCCTAGTATAGAGCACTATGTCGAATGAGCCCTATGTCGAATGTTAACCCTAGTAAAGAGCACTAGTATAACCGTTAAACCCTAGCATAACTCCTAGTATAGAGCACTATGTCAACTATTAAACCCTAGCATGGAGCACTATCTCGACCGTTAACCCTAGTATAGAGCACTATGTCGACTGCTAACTCCTAGTATAGAGCACTATTCCGACTGTTAACCCCTAGTATATACATGATAGAGCACTATGTCAACCGTTTCCCCTAGTCTTGAGCACTATGTCGACCGTTAACTCCTAGCATAGATCACTATATGTCGACCGTTAACCCCTAGTATATAGTACTATGTCGACCGTTCACGCCCAATATAGAGCACTATTTTGATCGGTAACCCCTATGCTAGTATAGAGCTCTATGGCGATTGTTAACTCCTAGCATTGAGCATTATGTCGACCGGTAACTTCTAGTAAAGAGCAATATGTCGACTGTTAAATCCTAGTATACAGCACTATAGCGGCCATTAACTCCTATCATAGAGCACTATGTCGACCGGTAACCCCCAGTTTAGAACACTATGTAGACGTTAACCTCTAGTATACAGCATCATGTCGACCGCTAACCCCTAGTATAGAGCACTATTTCGACCGTTAACTCCTAGTATGAAGCACTCTGGCGAATGTTAACCCCTAGTACAGAGCACCATGTCGACAGTTAACCCCTAGTGTAGAGCACTATGTCGACCGTTAACCCTAGTATAGAGCTCTATGTCGACTGTTAACCCCTAGTATAGTGCACTATGTCGACCGTTAACCCTAGTATAGAGCTCTATGTTGACCGTTAACCCCTAGTATAGAGCACTCTGTCGACTGTTAACCCCTAGTGTAGAGCACTATGTCAACCGTTAAACCCTAGTATAGAGCACCATGCCGACCGTTAACCCATGTATACAGCACAATGCCGACTGTTAACTCCTTGTATAGAGCACTGTTCCGACTGTTAACACCTAGTATAGAGCACAATGTCGACTGGTAATCACTAATATAGAGCACTATGTCGACCGTTAACCCCTAGTATAAAGGACTATGTCGACTGTTGACTCTTAGTATAGAGCACTATGTCGACCGTTAACCCCTAGTATGGAGTACTATGTCGACCGTTAACTCCTAGTATAGAGCACTATTTCGACTGTTCACCTCTAGTATAGAGCACTATGTTGACCGTTGAACCCTAGTATACAGCACTATGTCGACTGTTAACCTTTAACATAGAGCACTTTGTCGACTGTTACCCCTAATATAGAGCACTATGTCGACCGCTAATCCCTAGCATAGAGCACTATGTCAACCGTTAACTCCTAGTGTAAAGCACTATGTCGATCGTTAACCCTAAGTATACAGCACTAAGTGGACTGTTAATCGGTAGTATAGAGCATTCTGGCGATTATTAACCTCTAGTGTAGAGCACTATGTCGACCGTTAGCCTCTAGTATAGATCACTATGTCGAACGTTAACTCCTGGTGTAGGGCACTATGACTATGACACACTAAGCCCTAGTATAGAGCACTATGTCGACCCTTAACCCCTAGTATAGAGCAATATGTCGACCGGTAACTCCTAGTATAGAGCAATATGTCGACCATTAACCCCTAGTATAGAGCACTATGTCAACCGTTAACTCCTAGTGTAAAGCACTATGTCGATCGTTAACCCTAAGTATACAGCACTAAGTGGACTGTTAATCGGTAGTATAGAGCATTCTGGCGATTGTTAACCCCTAGTGTAGAGCACTATGTCGACCGTTAGCCTCTAGTATAGATCACTATGTCGAACGTTAACTCCTGGTGTAGGGCACTATGACTATGACACACTAAGCCCTAGTATAGAGCACTATGTCGACCATTTACCCCTAGTATAGAACACTATGTCGACCATTTACCCCTAGTATAGAGCAATATGTCGACCGGTAACTCCTAGTATAGAGCACTATGACAACTGGCAACCCGTAGGGGAGAACACCCTTAAGCGTACCCCCTAACTAAAAAGGGGGAAATCTTTTCATAACATGATTGAAAAAACATGACCACATTGGCAGGTGGTCCGGATGCTGATAAAATATAATTCCTATTTTTTTCTGTGTGTTAAAGCCATTTTTACTCATTTTATTTGAAAAAAACACTTTTTCAGGAAAGGGGGCGCTTTGGGTGCACTGTGCACAAAGCGCACCCCCAGTGTTCTTAAAGGGCACCCCCTAATGTTCAGTGGTTGTTATATGTCCTAAAGCGCACCTCCTGTACCGATACATGTAGGGACAAGATTAAATTATATTTTAGTTAGATTATGAATAACCACAACCAAAATAATTTTTGTCAATTTTTTACCCTAAATTTCCATGAAATATAATATAGTCTAGATAGGCCCAGTTTATTCATTTTGACGGAAAGTAGCCAAACACAACTGGCTGCCTGTGACTAACCATTGATATGGACAGGGCGGTGCGCTTTAGGACAAGCTCATATCCCAAATGCTACAGATGCTCCCAAGGTGCGCTTTGGCAGCAAGTTAGGGGTGCGCTTTGGGCACACTGGACATTATTTTTAAAAATGATTTTTGGATCACAGGGTTGATTCACGTTGACTGACTGTTAGCTCTAACTAATCAAGAAAAGGCCAGTCTACATTGTGTTTTTTCAATTTTTTCGTTGTTTATAATACTCTTAAAGTAATCACACAATATCTACACTCACAAAATTATAAGAAAAAGAGTGATTTTAACTGTTATTCTCTTGCGTCCTTCCCGCTTGTGTAGCGTCCTTGCTATAAGGTGCCCAAGTTCAAGGACACTATACGCTATCATCTTCTTCAATTATGAAGTCAATATGACGTCACATTCACAGAAATATTAAGAAAAAAGCCAAAAGGTGCGCTTAGGGAACAGGGTGCGCTTTAGGGTGTTCTCCCCTAGTGTGGAGTACTATGTCGACCGTCCGTTAACCCGCACTATGGCGACTACAGTAGATATTTAGTCTCTATCATTATCTGTATGATCATTTGGTAACAATAAAATACCCGGTATGTCCTAAATCTTGAAACATCTATAAACCAAGAGACCAAAGTGTGAAGTGTACAATCTTTAGCTCTTTCCCCTTCATTTAATTACCTATGTCACGGGTCCACATGACCATTATATTTTTTAATTCTTTTATTGCGGGGGGGGTCGACGTTAGATGTCAGAATCTGCGTCTGAATTCGGTCCCCGCACTGAAAGGGTTAAAAAAGCGTAAAGCAACATAGCGTAACTCTATATTCACAAACTTATGGTTTTAATTAAGGATACTAACATGAGTAAGGCACTATCCAGAGCTAGCTCTATGGTTGTATATTCCTCTGAATTCCTCAGCGTAGTGTACACATGTATAGGTCTATAGCCGATATACACAGATAAGCGCAGATAAACACAGGCTATTTCACAGGCTTACTATAGTTTATAGTTCGTACTCAGTCAGGCATATAGCAGCATGGGGACGGTTCATCGCGGCCTCTTTGACTATCAAAATCATTCTACTGAGTCTGAAAGAATTGCCTTTATCTCTGGTGTATAATTTTATATATTTTGACCGTCATTAGGCCTACATGTCAGTGCGATACGCCAAGAAAACGATTATTACGGCAGGATATCATGCATTACAGGGGCTCCCCTCAAAACTGAATATAGCTTAATTTACGGGTGAACGAGGAAGAAGCATTTCGCTTCAGTGAAACCTGAATAGGCCTACCAGAGCGGAGCGGGTTACGAACACGCGAGCTCTGCTACGACAGCTGTAGCGATAACCACTACACCAGGACCCCCGCCTTAACCCTTAAAGCGTTGAAATATTTTATATAAACCAAGGGATCAAAGGGTTTTTTAATTTAAAATCACTCTAAATGTCTTAGTTAGCTCTTTCTGCTTCATTTGAATGTTAGTGGTCTACAGCTATCAAAAATAGTTAACTTTTTCACTACCATACATGACGGAAATTTCCGTCGTCATTCGTCAATGAACGTAACCATAAATGACACAAATTTTCGTCAAATATATACTACATTTATGTATTTTTCGTCATTTGAAGCTGGAAATTGCGTTAGCAATTCCAGCTTCAAATGACGAAAAATAGAACTCCTACACCAGTATATCTGGATCCTGGCATGCACCCCGGCCTGGAAGTCAAAGGGTTAACGCTTTTCGTGCGGGGATAGGGCGGGGATCGACTTTAGACGTCATATGTGACCCGATCTGGCAAAATGAGACGGAAGTCGCGTTTTGACTATTGAGCTAGGGCCTCCAAAAGGCAAAATCGTCATAATCTGACCAATTGCAGATTATGAGATAAAGTATGAGATTAAAATGTAAACTTTTGGTTCCTAAAATTGTAAGGTATAAAAATAAATATAAATTATAGGAAATTGATGTTTTAAACACACTACAATTTGCAAAAAATGAACAAATTTACAGACAATAAAAATTATGACGCCAGCACTAGCGTCATGAGCGTGGTAATAGTCCCATATATAGTGTATGTCTATATGTACCTCATTAGCTAGATGTTGTTGTATAAATTGATTTTATTGTTGATTATGTATCTTGAGGGTGCTAAAATTAAAAATTAAAGTGGGTTACATTTTGTCAGGGTCATTGAGGTCATTTTCTGACCCCCCAAAACCCCCTTTCCCCCCTTTGAACTTTATTTAAAAAACCATGGGCTAAAATTTATATTTACCCCTCCAGTGGGGGAATAAGGGGTAAAAAGGAGTAAAATCATGAAAAAGAGGGTATATTTTCAAAATTAATCGAATGGAGTCGTGTAGCAAATCATTTTAAAGGTATGATTGAGTAGAAAAATCTTCACCGAAGAACAATATGCTAAAACCTTTAGGGCTGATTTCACCTAGAATATGACCTTGAGATGACCTTTACTTGACCTTGGGGAATACCCATATGAAACCCTACCCCAACCCGTTTCACCATGTTCACGTGGGTTGGGCTTCATCACATTTAAAAAAAAGTTAGTTATGGGTCCAAACATGACAATATATATTTTATTTGATCCATTTCTGTCATATGAGATGGGGATGACATAAAGGTCATTCTGGGGGGTATTACCCTCTAACCCCAATATTACTGTAACCTCTTGAGATGTGTTTGGTGTACCTACGTGCTGAGGCCTAAGTGGTTTTCAACCGTCATAAACATCTCAAATGTACAGAATTAGAGCAGTAACAACAAAAACGAACTATTTTCACACTTTTTGGCTGATTTGACCTTGCTGTGACCTTGAGATTACCTTGCTGTGACCTTGAGGTAACACCCTTATGAAGCCCCACCCCAGCCCATGTCACCATGTGTACTTGGGTCGGGCTTCCTCAGACTTAGTAGAACTGCTAGTTATTGGTCCAAACATAACAATGTATGTTTTATTTGATCTGTACAGGTCTGTCATATCAGATGGGGGTGATATAAAGGTCATTTTGGAGGGTATTACCCTCCAACCCCTATATAATCCCTGTAACCTCTTTGAGATTTGTTTGGTGGACCTCCGTGTTGGAGCCAAAGTGGGTTTCAACCATTATAGACATCCTAAATTAAAACAATTGAAGCAAAAACAACAAAAACTAAATATTCTGACACTTTTTGGCCAATTTGACCTTGATTTGACCTTGACATGACCCTGGGGTAATACCCATATAAAACCCCAGCCCAAGCCGTGACGCAGTGTGTACTTAGGATTACCTTCATCAGCTAACTGACTTTTTTTAATAGAAGTGGGCCTACTATACTGGTCATTTGTCCAACTATGTCTATTTAGAAAAAAATCCATCCAGGTAACATTCTCATTTAAGAAATTGAATAAGGGTTGAGAAAAAATTTCAAAAAACTATTTCTCCATCTTTGAACTCCGTTTTCTCAAAATGACACTATTTTTAAATTGATATTTACCGATTTGGCCTGAGTTACATTTTTGGAGCTATTCAACCTAGTAGAGATTCAGGATCTGATAATAACTCCAATACCCCAAAACGCGACTTCCGTCTCATTTTGCCAGATCGGGTCACATATCTGACGTATAAAGTCGGTCTCCCTGCTAAAATGGTCAACGTTTCATGTGATCCGGGGCAACTTTAGGAAAAGTAGTCCGAAATGACGCTTTCACTGATGGTGAAATCAGGTGTTTATCACTTTATGGTAAATTTCGCCTCTAGACTAGAGGGTTAAACAATAATTATGTATTATAAGTTATTTTGCTGTTGATCAGGTGCTATTTAATTTTTTAGTTCTAAATATTATGTAGGCCCTAGGCCTAATCATGGCCATTGGTTGAGAATTGCCTTGAGAAATCAGCGAAATTCATTCACCCGGCTAATGTGAATCTGAATATAGGCCTATATATTATACTGTACATCTTGTAATTTTTAGATTCTCGCGTTTTTGTAATTTTGGGACGAATTCTGAAATTTGCGAATTATCGATTTTGATATCCTGCTAATATTTGTTTAATTTGAGTAGAAATATTTGGAAATTATAATGTTTAAACACACATTTCGTTCCCAATAACAGTGATTTGATCGACTAATAAAATAGGTTGGAAACGACAAAAGTCGTGATCAGCAGCAGTCGATTAAATCAAAAACTTTAATTTCTATTTGTGGCAGTCCGCATTTATAAGGGTTAATTACCTCAGCACCTCAGGGCATTCAGTATTTGAGGATTCAGTCATCCGTGGAGATTCAGCCTATTTCCCACTGTTTGACCCTTTACACCCCTCGGCGTATTTATGCACCATTGGGCGTGCCGGCATTTTTAATACAATTATTTACCCCTTTTATCGCTAATAACGACTATAATCGTTTTAATATGTTGTATTAGCAGGTTAAATCCACCCTTAACTCTTTGACAGGCATCATTATTTTTGAAAATATCTGAAAAAATATGGACACTATGAATAGAATTCCTTGCTGCTCCGTCAGTATGCATATAAAACATTTTAAACTTGGTCAAACCATTCACCATATATGCGGAATCAAAACGCAAATTGCATACCGTCATTCGCCCCCGTAATGTCAATAGTTTTGCGAATTGAATTGATGTGAAAGTAGTTTTTGCCATCAAACGTTCTCAAGCAAAAACCACTGTCGCCGGATAATGTTTTTTTTTTGGGGGGGGGGGGGATTTTCGACGTCATAATTTCATACCCGACTTTACAATTTTATTTTAAAGTTATATGAATATGTTTTTATTTCTTTCAGAATTTTGACTATATACTGATGATGGTGGCCAGGTTTATTCGAAGTATAGTCACGAACATTTTGACAACTGCCCCGGGGTCAGATGTGTGCTGTGATGTGTGCTGTGATGCTCGTGTCATCTGACGATCAGAACAGAATATTTATTACAAGTGTGCTGACGATTTAGAGCCTGTTACAACATATACAAGATAAAAAGGTTTCAGCCAAAATGAAAATCCATAGAAGATCCGAAAACATATTTATCGTAAAGGAATGTATTAATCGCAATGAACCGAACGGAAATTTAATGTTCATTTTTTTTTGACGACAGATAATAATTATTGACAATATACACCGATTATATCACAACATTTCACATTTTTATTTTTCTATACATTATTTCATCCAAATTTTAATACCAACAAGATATTATACAAGTGGTTTAATTCTTCGGAAATGTACACAGACAAAATCGTCATTTGCTTAGTAAATGAATTATACAGGCCCTTTAGTTTCGTAGTTTGTACACGAAATAATTGTAATTGTTCAACATCTAGATACATTCATAATCGGTTGCCTTTCTCTATCGGTAAAAACATATTTATTGAAAAAATACAAAATCCGCGGTCTGTTTTGATTTGTGATGACGTGTTTTCCTGCAGGTAGTTGTAGTTAGCGAGAAGGGTGGAGGGACACAGTTTCCATTCAGTGACACTTTATTATATACTTTACAATCGTTTTTGTTGAATTGTTTATTATATTGTTCAATTGTTTATTCTACATTGTTATTATCATATTCTTCGAATAGAATCAGGATGAAATACATTATTTTATTTCATTAGGTAAATTACTTATAAAACAGTTTTAAATTACATACAAATGACTGGACTTCTATTGCTGTTTTTCCCCTTTTTGTTTTTTATCTGTATATGATTAAGTTTAATTTCTGTTGTTTTCTACAATGTTATTGTTATTGTTTATTTAATTAAAAAATTTGTTTTTATTTTCGTTGCTTTTTTATAGCTCATTTTTTTGTTACTATTCTTTGTTGACATTTTAATGTTATGTTGAACTATATTGTTATCAGGTTGTTATAATAGATATATAATAGATTTTGTCATAATATTTGTGTTGTACACAATATTTAAAATTATGTGTGTTTAGTGTTGAGTATATCTACTACGGTATAGCTTGTTATCTTTGCAAACACTGTTGTTTTCTTGTTATATACCTATTTAATTATTCAATCATTATATCAATAATTTGTCATATATTACGTTTCTTTCATCAGTTGTTGCTCCAGGTGATTGTTGGCATCTTCGCGTAGTATTAGACTATTAATAAATATAATTAAACTGGCAGGTTAGTTACAAATATTACTGTATAATTATATAGGAAAGGGTTATGGGTATTTCAG